>CM057721.1:9428955-9753955 GCA_030064385.1 Melaleuca quinquenervia | reverse complement strand
TAATAATAGTAGTAGTAGTAGTAGTAGTAGCAGCAGTAGTAGTAGTCTAGAATTAATCTATACTAAAAACATTAATCCTCTCTTGTTAATATCATTCATTGTTTTTATTTGACAAATTCAACTACATTTTATTATAACAATCCATAAAATTTGGAGGAAAAAACAAGTAATTCACATTCTACTATTAAATTTAAAATTTAACAATAAGAAAAAAAATCAACATTCCATCATCAAATATAACAAAAAGTCGTTCATCCACATTATCCACTTCTTCTGAAAGAAAAAAAAAAGACTCAATCTCCGGCTCATCAAGTGAAAGGTTTGCAACTTCAAGCACCCCAACATCTTCAAACGAGTCAAATGCATCTCCACCAATATCCCACATATTGGTCTCTCCTTCTGCGTATTGTGGGCTTTTCTTGATAGAAGACGAAGGTTGCTATGAATATGATGACATCTAATTTTTATGGGTCCGGCAACTTTCGTTTAGTTTTATTTCCGAGAAAATTGTTACTAATTAGGAATAGAGTTGTTTTATTTTATTTTATTAGCTTCTTTATAAAAAAAATTTAAAAATGATAAAAAGAGTCCAAAAAGAGATCGGGCCTAATTAATCCAGCCCATCCTCACGCACGCATGGCCCATCTTCGCGAGCGCAGCCTGCAGTCCACGTTAGCTTCTCTTCTCAGCCCGTCTTCTCTTCTCAGCCCGTCTTCCCTCATTAGAAACCTTAGTCACCCCACTTATAGAAAAAGCCGCCACAAACGTGAGAGGGGGGGGGGGGGGGGGGGGGGGGGGGGGGGGGGGGGTAACCGATCGGCACAGAAAAAAATTGAAAGAGGAAAAGAAACAGCCAAAAAAGGGGAGAAGAGAGAAACCTTGAAAAAGAATCGGCCAAAGAGGACCCCATTTTTTGACCGAGGGAAGGAAAAAAAAAAAGAAACGTGGGAAGGGAGGCCTTCGCACAGTCCTTCGGTGGAGAGGAAGAAGAAGCGGACGAGATAGAAAAAACGAAGAGGGAGCCACTGCACGACGCCTTCCCATTCGGTTTTCCAGCGCTTCGCTCGTTTTTTTTTTTTTTCTCATTTCAGTCGTGACATTTTTTGCCGTCTCACCTCAGCAAGTCCGCATCCGAACTCCAAGTTTGCTCGTTCCTCTCCCGATGATCGTGGCCAAAGAAAAAAGGGAAGCCTTCGCCGGGTGATTAGGGGCTGACATGGGTTCACCCGTTTGTGTCCGTTGGAAGGCAACCCTCCTTGGGTCGCGTAGGGCTTTCCATTTTTTCAACCCTCCGACGGTCGAACATGTCTATTTTTTGTTCTGGTTTAGTTGAGTGGACTGAGTTTTAGAATTTCTTTACTACTGAATGTGTTGCTGTGTTTGTACGTGTATAGTTCTCACTCCTTAGGCGTCGTAGGCCGAGACCCACCTTGTTTGACCTCGAAGCTTGTTGTTCTATCTCGCACACCAACCGTTTGTTGTTTTGTCTATAATTATTCCGATTTCTCTATAGCTATTTCTTGTTTGCTTCGTGGATTGTGAATCATCTTATTACGGCTTCAGCTCACGGGGTCGTCGTGTGAGGTGTAATGTCGAGCTCCAACGTGAGTATCGCCGGTCATGGCCGTCGGCAGTGGCGTGTGAGGAGAGAACAGGCATTTTGTGTGTGTTCGTGAAGAAGAAGACTTAATGTTGGACTGGGCTGGGAGCCTCGCGTGAAGGGCTTGGGCTGACTTGGTGGGCTGGAGGATTGATAGGTTTTGGGCTGGTTTTTATATTAAAATTCGTTTTTTATTTTGGGCCTATTCTAGTTTGGGCCAATTTTTTTGATTCGGCTTAAAGCTTTTTTAAAATTTGAGTTCGGCCATAAGGTTGGCCCAATTCGAAGACCCAACCCGGACCATTAGGGTCCGGGTCAGCAATTCGAATCGGGTCTCTCCGACCCGATCCGAGGTCCTTTTTTGAATTAAAATAATAAAAAATTTAAAATTTAAAAATATAAAAAATAATATTTTTAGTAAAAAAATTCTGAAAATCCAAAAGTTGAAGTTTGATTTAGAAAAGCCAATTTTACTTTAAAAAATCAATTTTTTACCTTAGAGTTTGCCTTTGTTAACCAATCGACATCACCCTTTTTTAGAAATATTAATTGGAATTGTTAGATCATCATGCATTTTCGTTCATTGATCTAATTGTATGCCTATTTAGTTTAATGCATGGATAGCTAAATGTATGATTAGGCTCGCTATAATTTGATGATTATTACCTAGATTTATGTTAATAAAGTTTTCACATGATAGTGATGATTACATTTAGAGCATACTTAAGTTAGGTGGTGGTAGACCGATATCCTTTCCGGTCTTACTTTTTGTAAAGATTTATCCTATGTGCACTAGGATTGTGCTAGCTTGGATGAGCACTAGATTTCATATAAGCTTGGTCTAATAAAATCTATTTAGACTTAGCATCACTTTTATTAATGAACGATTAATGTAGTCTAAGTATAGATTTCATTTGAAACAACTTACTAGATTTAAGTCTATACTTGGATCATGTCTTGAGGCTTATAACGAGGTTATATATTTTTAAATATCCAACGAGTTATGGGTTTTACTTTTCTTGTCATTATATAAGTGTTTTGAATTATTTGAGTGTTTATTTATTATATTGCATTTCAATACATTGATTGTTTATTACTTGTATTGTCTTTCTATAAATTACATGTTAATTTCTTTATATAGATTAAGGTAACGTTAGTTTAGAATTGTGTGAAAATCATTCCGCAAAAACAATTGCATGAATGCATAATGATTTGGAATGACATGTAGGATTTAAAAGACGAGCAAGAGTGCGCGATTCCCTTAAATTAACAACAAACTAGTTATGTATTGAAATGACATTAATAAAAAAGTTAGCGGGGGGAAAGCTCCGGGTAGGTCGCGACATAATAAAAATCAAATCTTCTACATGTTTTTGGGTCATCTTAAGTCAAGCAACTCAAGTCACTAATCTTAACAAATGAAATGATTCATCAATCCATATAAAAGCAGTTGGTACAAATTTGACTAGATGACAATATGCAAAAGCTTTAAACATGATCTTCTTTCTCCTCAACAATGAAGATGAGAACCGGATAGGGCATGAAAATTCAAAGTTGGTGTTGAAGAAAAGAGCAGTTAAGAAAATTCATGTACATCATCTCACCCTCATCATCATCCATCAATTATATAACCAATTTCCCCTTTTTCTGAATTAACTTTAGGGTTTGCAAAAAAAAAAATCCCCAATCTTCAAGATGCTGAAATGAAAAGGAAAACTGAATAACACAATTTGCTAACCTCAGATGAGCAAAAAGATGAAATTGTGAGGCGAAGAGAACCAACGTGGCAACACCTGTGAGAGGCAGAGGCGCTACTCACTCAGTCAAGGAGATGACCCGATGCTTGTGAGAGGCGAAGGTGAGGTAGGAGGCAGCTATGGTAACAGGTAGGGCTAAGGTGCGAAGGGCTACGACAACTGGTGGAGTGGGCCACACGACCGGTGAGAGACTCACGGCAAAAAAAAAGAGAACGAGAGGTGCCTCATGTGCGTGCGACTGAGAAGAGTCCAAAAGTATTGAATTTTTTTTAGGTTATGATTATTATTATTATTATTTAGACCTCATAAGTATTGGAAATTTGTAAATATAACCCATGTGTGTTGGAGTCATATGTCGAAATTTCCAACTCACATGTCAAAGACAATTGACCATGTGCCGGATTTCCTAACACATGTTGATTGCCTGTCGGACACATGTCAAAGAATCGGTACTTCTTAGGAAGCAAGAAGGACGCAAGAAAAGGGAAGAACCTTTTCTATGTATATTCCATTCATTCTACATTAAAAAGCTTTTATAATACATGTATTGTATAATAAAGGAATAACACAAATGAAATCAAATTATTACATTTCTAATTGGTCTCTGTACATGACTAAGGTAAGTAATCCGCACCAATCAATAAAATATTCCTGCATATCTTCCAACATTTATGCGTGTGATGTCCCAAGTCCGGTCACTCTTCGCCTCCGATTCCAAAGTCCTTATGTTTCATCTATTATGGGAAGATGAAGTTCGTGCACCATCCGGAGGGCCCAAATCGGCATCTAACAACAAGAAATACTTCAGAACCATTAAGAGACTAAAGTATGGTGTCGCACACTAATGCACCACTGACCACGAAGCTGTTCTTGTTTGGCGATGTCCCTTTTGTTTTGTTTAGACCACTGGTGTCCGTAGAACAGATGTGACATCTTGTTTTACTCCATGGAAATTGTGTTCGGTGACGCAACTTGCTGAAGTCGGAAGTTCCTTGATCCATGTCCATCAATGTCTTTGTCCATGTTTCCAAGTTCGGCTAATCTTTCTGTTGCCATGTCTTGTGGTATTAAAGTAGGCAGGTGAGGGGCGCTTTTTATGAGCAACACATTCGAATAAGTGGGAGAAAAACATTAGGGTCGATTATGCCCACTTAGAGAGAATCTATAAGGAGCTCATTCTCATTGGAAAAATTACAAAAAAAAAATCATGAACTTATTATATGGTGTCAAATCAATTTTAAAAATTTCAAATTGGCAAACATAATCTTAAACCTTTTTGACTTTTCATTAATATAGCAATTATAGCTAATTTTGGTCAGTATGGATCTAGAGATCGAATAACCAATGTTGTTTAGCCGCGTTGGTACGGAATGGGACGTGTACAACAAGGCCGGACATTTGGCTAGAAGCCATTAGGAGTCCTTGTTTAGCCGAGTTGGCACGAAATGGGACGTGTGCAGCAAGGCTGGACATGGACTGATGACTATGGTCATATTTAGCTAAGTTGGCACAGAATGAGACGTGTTCAATAATGTCGGATATCTGACCCCGTTGGTTTAATAAAAGAGGCACGTTTTTGGAGTTCATCATGGCAGTGTGGCCGCGACACGTCATCAAGACGTTATTCATGGCGGTGTGGCCGCAACACGTCGTTGAGACGTTATTCATGGTGGTGTGGACGCGACACATCGTTGAGACGTTATTTATGGCGGTGTGACCGCTCGACCATTAATCATAGCAGTGTGACCGCGATACATCATAGGGACGTTATTCAGACGGTGTGGCCGCGCCCGACAAACTCTTGCAAGTGATATTTTACCGGAACGTCATCATGGTAGTGTGTCTGCGCCTCAAAAAGGGAACGTCATTAGAACGTCATCATGGCGGTGTGACCGCGCCCTAATAATCATGGCGGTGTGGCCGTGTAACCAGCGATCATAGCGGTGTGGCCGCCTAATCAACGATCATTGCGGTGTGGCCGCCTAATCAACTATCATGATGGTGTGGCCGTATAATGCGTAATCATGGCAGTATGACTGCGCTTCAGAATGACATGTAGCATGTCCTAAAAATTGTGCGTTTGTAGCATAGTGAGGCTTATGCATTACGCACAAGAGGTAAACTTTGATGAATGTTACTTGCTTTCCTTGATTGCGAATTATTTTAGTTCCCCAAATAATTGAAATGTTGGAACCAGGGTTGTTTGCTCATAAAAGTAGACGAGCTATGTACCGTTGACTGATGTGCATGCCAGTCGGGCCTAAGAGCCAGTGATATTGTCAGAATGGTGAGCGTGCGTACATGTTTATTTATACAGTGGTCGATAACAGAATGTGGTATCGATGGTAGACAAGTGTGAATACCTGTAAGGTAACTCAAGTCCCGTAGAGGACAGTATGGTAGCTTGGCCGAAGAGCCGTGGAACCACCGATATGGCAAATTAGTATAGTGCCGAGTACATAATCACTGTTAGGAGGGTCATGATGGACCAGTGCGATATGATTGGAAGGAATGTGCTAGTAGTATATAGTAGCGGGTAGTTTTTAATAGAAATATGTTTCGGTGATAGAAATAATTTGAAATATTATTGTGAGAATGTTTGGGCAAGAGTACTTTTTGAGTACCGCGAAAGATCTAAAGATAGCCGAGTTCCCAAGACTTCGTCGAGATCAATCCTCAATGGAGGAGTTTGAGGCGAAATTCGCCAAGTGCCCGAGTATGGCAAGAGGATCATGGAGAATTCTATAGATCAAAAGTTCAAATCCTGAGTTGGATTGAATTCCGTTATTGAGAACCAATTGGCACCACTGTGAGTACATGCTTATTACGAGATTGAGTAAAGTCCGACGATTGAAAATGGACTTGGCAGAGAGTGCTGCCGATTTTGGATCGTGACTTGTCGCGAGTTGAGATAACCACTGGCAATTTGAAAGACTGATATCGGGAAGTAAGTATCCTAACCCCCCTCATAATGGAAGAGGTGGTTTGAGAGGCGAATGCCCGTTTGGACTTCAACGGTCGCCATTATGAAAGGCACAATGGAACTGGTATTAGGTACAGAGGACAAAGAAAAAAAGATTCAAAAGTTGCCAAGAAGATCACAGCGGAGAAATTTGATGGCGTATAATTGCCATAGTGAGCAGGTCACCCCGTTTGGTTGGAAGTAGAACCATCGGACGTGATCTTAAGTGATTCGACCTCGTGATTAATAGAGTATTATCAATAATGTGGGACAATGAGTATCAATTAGCAGTAAGCAAAGTGAAAGTTGGAAAAGATTTGGCAGTGATGGTCAGGCTTGGTGTGAAGTGATGGAACCATTGAAATGGATTAACTGAGAAGGAAAATAATAACGATCTATGATTTTTGTGATGATGTAGTTTTGATCATTCAAATTGAGTTATATGATTTCAATTGGGGAGTAATTCAAATTATGAATTTATGAGACATCGAGGGCGGCATTCAATACCCCTAGTTGCGCCTCTTGAGGCAGAGTGGCTGCTCGCAAACATTGGTTTTGGGACATTATGGGAGATAATGTGAGTTCTGCCTTGACCTGGTGGTATAGAGCCACGTGATCTTAGGTAAAGAGATTTCAGTGGACTCTGCCTATATAGGAACGGTCTTGGATCGTCCGAGACCCACGACAAAAACATAGACTTGAAGTTTTGGGGTCTAATTGACAATTATTGTCGCTTCATGGAAAGATCCTTAAGTACAGTGATGCCGTCAACCAAACTTTGAAAAGAAGATGTGAGGTTAGAATGATCGGAGGAGTCTTGACGAGATCGTCAAGTCCTAGAGGATATGAGTCCACGGTGAAGCATTTTATCAAGAACGATGGTGTCACAGTTTTGGAATTGCCAATTGTATGAAGGAGGAGGAGGATACTTGTAAAAAAAAGAAATGAACATGAGACAGTGAGTCTTTTCAAGTGAGATTAATGGTCAGAAAGTGACATCTCTGGAAATGATAGGAGATCACAATTAAGATAGGAAACCTTGGTTATCCAAAAGACTCCGTTGGAATAGACTAAATTGACCAGCTTTGGACGGGAGAAATCAGAGTAGTGAAGGGAGAGCGTCATTGACGCTTGATGTCATGAAATTGCCCTTGAGACAAATTGGATTGGTCGAGGAAGGTTGCTAGGGTTTGCGGCAATGAAAGTTACATGTCGGTAAAAGAACCGACTTGGAGGAGACCGACATGGGGAAAGAATCGTTGAAATTAAGATCGGAAAAGATGACTAAGTTGTCATTGGTGTTGAGATTTGAAGAATAGAGGTGGTTGACTAAGTGTCGAAAGTTGGGGGGAGACCGACCAAAATAGACGATTGGTCAAGTTTAATATTGAGAAATTGGACAAGGATGAATTTCGAGGACGAAATTCTTTTAAAGGGGGAAGAATTGTCACAACCCGCTTTTGGCCCCACTTTCGAGGTCCAATTGAGCGAATTTATAATTTTAATTAGAGGTCCATTAGCCCTGGGAGTGCCTCGGATCAAATCGTGAAAATTCATCTCGAGCGATTCCGGACTTTCGAAAATTTCGTTTTGGTCCCCCGACTTTTGGCCCTTTTCAATTTGGCCCCTAAAGATTTGAATTATAACCTAGGGGCACCATAGTAATTTCCATTGCCCCACTTTCCTCTCTCCTCTCTCCTTTTTCCCTTCCCCATGCAATGTCCAATCTCTCTCTCTCTCTCTCTCTCTCTCTCTCTCTCTCTCTCTCTCTCTCTCTCTCTCTCTCTCTCTCTCTCCTCTCACGCGTACGCCCACCCCCCCTTTGGCTGCGCGAGTCCTCTTCTTCTCCTTCTTCGTTCTTCATGGTCCGACCACCATTTGGCACGCCGTTGGTGGTGTTGGGCTCCTTGATACACCAGCTTCAAGCCTCGGCCATCCACCACCTCCATCGCAACCTCCACCGCCGCCGAGATGCCCCAAAAGAAGCCTTCGCGGATAGCTTTGCCTCTATTTTTCCAGATTTGCTGCCGGAGCTTCAAGTCGCGAGATCTCCCAAACCTTCGATCCTTAGCTCTTGCCGTCGCTTCCAATGGATTCCTAGGTACCCTTTTACCCTAATGTAGGCTTTGGTTGGGATTAATTTCGTCTAGAATTGCCAATTTTTCACTCAAACCGTCGATGGCCCCTGTTTCAACCGGAGCAGCTGTTCGTGGCCGGCGTGCCTCCTCCAGTGAGACCCATCCCTCGCCACCATCTCCAAATGATAGCTGGGTGTCCTACGATCACAACGGCACCGGTCTTGGCCTCTGAAGTTACACCATTTGGGAGAAATCGACCCTGAAGCGCCTCTACCTCTATCTGGAGCCCTAATTCCGGCCAGCAACTTCAAGGAGCGATTACTCACCACTCTGGCCACCTCAGGCGACGCCACTACCACCAATGGACTCGTATGAGTCCCCTCTTCAAAGCCCAATAGGTCTCCTTCTCCAATTTTATGCGGTTTGCTCGAATTTGGTCCCGAACCGACTGGTGCTCCTTGGACCCGATTTTTAGGTAAGTTGGTCGCGCGACTCCGGCGTGTCTCGGAGCCATTCCACCGCCACCCACGGTCATCCATGAGCCCCTCAACCCTCCAAGACCACCAAGGAACATCCCCGATGGCCGTCAAGCCTCAAGCCACCGCCCGATCACTGGAAAACGGCCCCGACCAGCACTGTTTGTGCTTTAGGCGGGCTGTTTGGGCTTCGCCGAAGTTGTCTGGGCCCTCCTCTCACCTCACCGCTTCACCCGTGGTCCCCGCCAGCCTACCTTGGCCTCGGGCCACCTCCGGGAGGTTCGCCGGAACTTCGCCGGAGCCTCGCCGGCGCCGGCGCCGGAGGATCGCTGGAGCTCCCGAAGGTGTCCAGAAGATGCTCCCGACCTCGTTCATCCCTCCCGCGGTGTTGGATCGATGATTGAAAAGTCGCAGCAAGCCCGAGCGCGATCGGAAGTACAAGGATCGCGTCACCGCGAACCGCTGATTCGCGAGAAAAATGTCAGGTGAGTGGACTTTAACCCTCTATTAGGCATGCTATTGCTTTAGTAGAATTATAGGAGTGAACGGATGAGCTCGATGAAATAATTGGGTGGCTGGATTGTGTGTTTGGATGATTTAGTTTCAATTCCGACTAGTTTTTAAGGTCCCGTGGATTTGACGTTTGGATCGGTTGGGTGTTGGAACACAATTAGAGGCTCGATAATGGCTTGGATGTGTAATTGGAGAGTGTTGACACATGGTTGGACCAATTAGGCGGCCGTGGTGCCCTAATTACTGTTTTGGATCAATTAAATGGCCATGATGCCCAAATCGTTTTTTGGGACCGATTAGGTGGCCATGGGACCCATTGGATGTTGATGGGATCCAATGGGTACCTTGGTGGTGGGAACTGACGATAGGGCCAATTATGGCCGGGTTCACGGTATTGACGAAATGACATGGCTTAATTAGGAGAAATCGACTAGATGGATAATTTAGACTGATGGTTGTTATTATGCCATGGATTTGGCTTAGATTTGATTGGCGGGTTAATTGAGTAAATGGGAGACCTGATTGTAGCTCGGATTAGAATGCCGAGGGTTTGGTGTTTGAACGGACCTATTATGTGCCCAAGAGGCCTAATGAAAGGTTAATGGTCATCGAGACAATAATTTGTGACAACTGAACTACGAGACTGATGAAGGGAAATTATTGATGATTTTTTGGAATTATTATTATTATTTTGATATTTATTCAGCCGATTATGAGACAAATATGCCCTAATATAAATTGGAAGTCGACGGGACCCTATTGTGCATTGACATGGCCGAGACAAGCTGTTTTGATCTCTCAAGTTGACCAGAGTGATAGCTGATCTCGATCCGCTTTGATTTTGGCATTTAGCCGAGAAAATAGGGCAGCGGGCCCTGATTACCAATCGAGTAAATTAAGTCAAGTGAGGCTTGAATTAGAGTGCCATGGACTTGGCATTTGAATGGATCGATTGATGGGATGACTAGAACCAACTAAGCTATTGCGACCTCCCCGAAGGTGCACCACCTAAGGTTCGGCTAATGGTTTGTTAAGTATGACTTAACTTGAGTTCTCCCAAACTCGGATCAATTCACGACTTTGGTTTCACTTTCTTTAAACATGCAAGATATTCAATTTGGAGCCGCCACTAACCTATTTATGGTGGGTTGGTTAGAAACCCATGTAAGACATCGGGAGTCATGCCTTACTTCTACGAACCAGAGATCTAGGACTCGGGGACTTGGTTACGCTAAATTACTCTAACGTCCTTTCGGTACCTTTTCATTATTTTCAAAATTTCGCAGGCAGTTTGGATTCATTTTAATTATACTCCTAACATGCAATTGTGACCACATGTATACTCAAATAAAAATTCAAGAATGGAATGAAATAATAAAACAAATCGAATCGAATAAAATCTAACTAAAATCGAATCAAATCAAATCAAATCAAATCACATCTAATCAAATCTAATCTAAAAAAATCAAATAAAATCTAATCTAACAAAATCAAATAAAATCTAATCTAATAAAATACCAAATAAAATCTAATCTAACAAAATCAAATTCAAATAAAATCTAATTTCTAATCTAACGAAATCAAATAAAATCTAATCTAATAAAATATCAAAGAATCTAATAAAATCTAACAAAATAAAATAAGATATGCATGAAAATCAACAAATCTAATGCAATATATGAAATGCAACTTTTTTTTGAAATTTTTATGAATTAATTAGCCTAATTATCCATAGCTAAATATTACCTAATCTAAATTAGGAAACCAAATATATCAATTCCTAATTTAAACTAAATCTTACTCAACCAACCAAAGATAATGTCCTATAATGCAATCTAGCTAAAAAAATATCCTAACAAAAATATCTAATATGCAATCTAAACTAATTATGCAAATTAAACTACACGTGCGAATTAATTAAATTATGCAATCATCTAAATGTGCAATTTTAATCTAAACATGCAAATAATCTATTTATGCAAATGACCTAATTATGCAATTAACCTAAATATGCAAAGAATATAATTATGCAATTGATCTAATATGCAATTAATTAAAACGTGCAAATTAAATTAAACATGCAATGCAAATAAAATCAAATCAAATCAAATGCCACATGTAACATGCAAAATTATCTAAATTAACCAACACATGCAAATTAAACATGAAACACCACTAATCAAATCAAACTTTAAAAAAAAATTAAAATAAAAGACAACCAAATTCCCCTGATGAAATTAAAACGCACAGTCCACTGAATACAAAAAGATCCACCTCAAAAGAACGACGTTGACCTCAAAACAACCCCATACAATCCAGCGCTCCCAAAAGCCATTATCAACCCAAACCCAGTAAAGATTTGCCCGATATAAAGACGCCCAGATGCTTAAACAGGAAGATAAGATGCCCCTCTTCGCAGACGTGTGAAGATAAACAATCAAGTCAAAAAGAAAAACTAATCTGCGAGAAACATAAATAAGTTGAATCCGAGACTACCTTTTTTAACAATCAAGAAACGAAGTGCCACGAGAAGTCCAGAACGAGACAAGTGGGCGCATGGAAGCAAGAGAAGAGACGGTGCAATGTGGAAAAAAAGAGAAGTCACAAGCCGAGCAAGGACAACGAAGAGGAAGAAGAACAAGTTGGAGCGCAAGGACTTCAAAGAACGAAACCAACAAGTGGCCCACTTGAGCTCCGAGAGGCACGATCGATTTCACGCTCCCAGAAAGCCAAAAGAAAAAATTAAAAAGAAAGGAAAAGTCGAAACTAGTCAGAAACTCGTCTCCCCTGTTCGCGAGCACAATTGCCGCCAAAATCACAAACGGATGAAGCCATCACTCCCTTCAATGTTGTAGCTCGCAAGGAGATTCTCACGGACCAAAAACGAATCAAATTGTACTAAGGATGCGTCCACAGATCAAAGAGACCAACAATGCAATTCAAATATATGAGCTAAGCATTATATCAAAACATGAGGTATGTGAGGGAAAGCATATGATCTTCAATACGAACTGGATTAAAACAAGGCAAAATCTAAGCCTAATACGCATAAAAAAAATAGGAAATGTGATGCACAAGCAAGAATAAACATCAAGGAAATCTCAAGAATCAAATCGGCCCTACACATCTTGATCCGAGCAAACAGCAAAGCCAAGAATGGGGGTTCACGGGATAAACAAACGGGATCAATATAAAACGTATCCCTCCACAATTCGAGAACGACAGAAAGTAGGTGCACTCAAGCAACCCTGAGCCAGATCATCACTTGTCCACAAAGTTCACCGAACGTGATCCTCGGGGAAACCACAGCCGAGACAATAACTTACCGGTGAATGAGAAAGCGGGCGAAAGATGTCACGCCGCCGAAGATGGAGTCCTTCGGATGATGGGGTACTCAAACAAAAACCACGAACCACTTCTCTCTCCCCCGTTCTCTCTCTCTGTGTCCGCCGTTTTTTCCCCTGCACCCAAAAGAAAGACTACTCTTTTGTTCGGTCAAAGCTTCCTCACGTTTACTGTGCAAAAAAAAAAATCAAAAGCCCACACTTTTCCTCAAAAAAAATTCTCCCAATAATTCTCTCTCTTTTCTCCTCTCCCCCTTGCCCCTTTTTTTTTTTTTTTTGTAAAAGCGAGTCTCCCCCTTTATTTCTTCTCCTGGACGCTTTTCCTAGGCTGGGGATTTGGTCAAATCTTCTACAAGATTTTGACCGAATCCTCAAAGAAATCCCTTCCCCTTTTTTTTTTTTTTTGATTTTGCTGATTCTCAGCCTTTGTTCTCCCTTACACGCAGATGCTTTCTCCCTTACACGCAGATGCTCTCTTCCCAAATTTGATAAAGCCTATCGACTTAAAACCCCCACAAGGATGAAAATTTTCATATTTTCTTTGAGATAATCTCTATCCAAAATATGTTTCATCAATGCTCTTTCCTTTTATTCACTTGTTTGAATATCGACCAATTCCATGAGATATTTGACCACGGCCGTAAATCATGACATTCCTAATTTTGCCAACGAACCTAGACAAAATCACATGCTCTCTTTGCACGGACTCACTTAATATAAAATTAAATCTATATGCTCCTAAGACTATATGCAATTATAAAGATAAAAAATTAAATAAATAAAGAAAACAAAAGGCGCAAATATTTAGGTGTCAACAATGGTCGATATGTCGTGCTTTGGATTTGACGACTGAACGATGCCATGAAATTGGCGAATTGAATAGTGCCATGGATTTGGCGACTGGACGGATTAACGTGCCATGGATTTGGCGACAGTATGTGAATGAATGAATTGACCAATAAGCCGATTTTGACGGCAATATGTCAATTGGGGCAATTGAACGTGGAAATTGACCATGAGTCGGGAAGACTTAGTTAGGGTCACAAATCGACTGTAAACGACCTTAATTATTTAATTACCACACAAGTTATTTATTTGTCATTTATTTTATTATCGTTCTTTATTCACTTAAATCGCATTTTATTTATTTATAGTTGTTAATTATTTTAACTGTAATTTATTTCTTTATGAATGAATTGTGCTCTTTACGAATGAATTGTGCGAATGGTGAATCGAAATCGCGTGCCATGGACTTGGCATTGGCTCAATTGGAGAATCGAATGGTTAAGGTTGGTATTGTATCAGCCAATTATGCCATGGAGTTGGCATTGTAATGGACTAATGGGTGGCCGATGAGCCAATCGATGGTCAAGTGACATTGAGGGAAACGATTGAATTAGAAATTGGCAATGAGCTGGAAGGGTTGAGTAAGGGTGTAGACCGGTCATGAACGGTCTTATTACCTATTTAATTATGTAAATTAATTGTTATTTAATTATCCATTTGTTTGATAGGGCAATGTATGATGATTGTGACTGACTGGATGTTGGGCTTAGTGCCAAGTCTTGGTCACGAGCCGGTTGGTCACGAGCCGGTTGACTCATATATAGAAAATAGAGGATGAGAACTGGAGAGTTTTGGGTTTTATTATAAGGGTTAGAAATAGTTAAACTTTAGGCAGAGTTGAACAATGGAAGAGAAATTGAGATGATCATTGAAGGGTGAGACGCGATAGGGACCCTAGGGCAGTGGTATTCCTAGTTTTGGGTTAGGGACCACTCACTGAGATATTCCCGTATCTCACCCCACCACAGATTTATTGCAGGAGTCGAGCCTGGAGCCAGAAGAGGAGCCAATCGAATAAGAGTAGATCAAGACGTGACCGATAGTGGAAGAATTTTTAAGTATAGTGAACCCCTCCTAGGCTTGTACTGAGGTCCACTGAAGTCAGTTGTATTTAATTGTATACGATTTGGTGGTTGTAAATATACTGGTGATTATAGATGGTGTGTGATGATGTTAATGGCATAAATCGGAAGGGTTGTAAGTATTGATTTTGTATCACTTCCGAGTGGCATTGTGAATATGAGGTTTAAAAAAAACCGCGACCTATCTAGGACGTCACAAATTAATTGGCCAGAAGAGAAAGAAATCGGGAACCACCGCGTGCCCAAGGGCTGGGCGTGGCGGGTCCTGACAGTTCCTCTCCTTTTGTCTTTTTTTTTTCTTCTTTTCTTCCCCCTCTCC
Source organism: Melaleuca quinquenervia (assembly GCA_030064385.1). Classification (NCBI taxonomy): domain Eukaryota; kingdom Viridiplantae; phylum Streptophyta; class Magnoliopsida; order Myrtales; family Myrtaceae; genus Melaleuca; species Melaleuca quinquenervia. Next base: position 9,738,978 of record CM057721.1, on the reverse strand, counting down.
CTTTTTCCTTTCTCTCCCTGGCTTCCTCTTTTGGACGCTAGAATATTCGGTCCAATCTTTGACCGAATTCTTTTTCTTTATTTGCGTCCACTCCTCCCATGTTTTTTTTTTTTTGGTCGAACACTCCTCCCATGTTTGACAGCGAAGAAGACTCTTTCTTTGTTGGTCAAATCTTCTTCAAGCATGAAATCAAGACCAGAATTCTCTCCTTTTTCCCACGTGAAAACTTGGACTCCTGCAAAGCGAAATAAAGAAAAATCAAGATATGTTTTTCTTTGCATGTTTCACTTCTCACCAAAATTATGACATTGCCCTGAATATATTTTCCTTTGGTCAACAATGCTCTTTCCTCTTCTTCACTCGACTAAATATTGACCGATTCCATATGAATATTTGATTGTCATCCAAAATCTTCTCACAATCATGATATTCCCAATTTCGCCAACGAACTTGGACAAAATTACTTGCTCTCGCTGCACAGATCCACTTAATTAACAATTAAATCTATATGTAAAATGCTCCTAAAACTATATGCAACTAAAAGAATCCTTATTTTTTATGCAATTAACTTTAAATGATTGGTCAAAATTTAGGTGTCAACACGTTTGCTTTCAATCGAACTTCACTGAAAAATCATCGATGTTCTCGATTAGCCAACCTAAGACTCTGATACCATTAGTTAAGAAATCGCGCGTCGATTTTACAAAATCATGCGAGCAAACAATCTACTTAGACATAATATAATAATAAATGAATCAAATCAAAAGAATACACTAGAGAATTTGTTATCGAAGTTCACTCAAACCTGGGCTACGTCTTCATGCAAAGGCACTCTGCGAATTCACTAAACTTTGACAAAAAGATGAATACAACGACAACATTCTCTCAAGATCATGGCACAAAAAGATTGAGAACACTCACTCTCTTTTTCTTTCCTCTCTCTTTTTGCTTTTCGCCCTAAAAAACCAACGTCTTTCTTTTCTAATATAAAGGTGTTGCTTTTAACCTAAAAGCAAATCTATTGACTAGACAAAAAAGCCCTTACATAGTATTTGGCTTAATCCACCAACACTACAAACAACACTACCCGCTATTGTCTCACGACAACTAAATGCCCTCTTTCTCTTCCTCAAGTACCGTTCAAATGGGGACAAATTGAGCTATATAGGGTTGTACTATAATGGATTAAATTTCAATCGAAGCAATCTCACATTGTTTTCTTTTAGCATCGTATGGCCCAAATACCACTTGCCTGACAAGAAATATATCGAACCGTGATATCGTGTTTTGTTATGGATAACATTCAATTGAGTTATTAAAAATTGGGTAAATATGAATAATGTTATAATCAACATAACATAGCATTTATAAACATACTTGTATTATATATCTTTAGAAATGAATCATTTGCTATACATAAACATGATATGCATTTCATTTAGCATAATTATAAGACTATCATAGAGTTAACATAAACTATATTGGTCCTAATTTTATCAGCCGTTGCACTTTTAAAGTACATATTATTTAATTTGTCATTATATTGTTACGAAACTCTATTTTTCTCATGCATAATGTCCAACTTTTGTTATAAAAATCGTATTCAGTGCCACATAAAAGTGAAGTATTTAGAGTTTCTCGTAAGTATTACTAGTAAAGTGCAGATGCATTGCATGCATCCGGAAACTTACATCTTAAAGATTAAGAATCCCTTGCATATATGTGAAAAGAGAAACGAAATAGTTTACTGACATTATCATTTTTTTATGCAAGTTATTTCGGAATGAGAATGTCTACTGAGTACAATCTCGAGCAACAAACAAACACTGGATGGTATTCAAATACACAACTCCAATACAACTTTTTGGGTTTGCAGAAGAGTTGTAGTAATACGAGAGAATTGTATTAGACAAATCGGTTGCATCAAACTTTTGTACTAATACGACACTCAAATATTATCTCAGGCAACTACTATAATCTACTTTCTCTCACCACACTTTAAACATAAAAGGTACTAATTGCTTATAGAAAGACATACTCTCACTCATACAGAAGCAACTCTTCTATATATCTAGTTGAGCTCTCCCATAGACTGCCGTCTATCTCTTCTTTCTAGTCTGGCCCTCTATTATTCCTCAAAAGGGCTCCCTGGTGTCTGTGTATAAGATTCACCGCCATAGTTGCCAACTTCAACTTGAGAAAGAGGGAAAATCACCGACCTAATGAGAAGGAGCCGCCGACCTTTCCCTTCTCGTTCCTTCACGGAAGTTGACCACTTGTCCTTGATAAAGAGAGAAATCCAGAAAATTCTTAACCAATATCATAAGATAATATGAGTCCCTTTTGTTTTTTGACAAAAACTCTTTTATCCTTTTGTTTCATGTGCGACTGAAACAAGAAGTCTCTCAACAGTTACTTCACTTGCGGTTTCCAGCATTCTCACCGTAATAAATTGGCCCATTAGAGGCACAGTCCAACTAGAACTTACCTTGTTTTTATATTAGGTGTTGACTCCAATACATACTGTGTGCTAAAAACAAAACTCGGAATTAAATTTTTGCATGTCTCGAAACATTAAAAGCTCATGGTTATTACACCCTCTCGCCTCTTCTTTACGATTCAGGCCCCAGTCGCTTCACATGACCGAGAGCACCAGCGGGTGGAACCCGTGTTGGAGGCTCGCTTCCCATGTTTTCTCTATGTCGAATATCGTGCTTCCACACTCGTTCACGTTCCATCCTTCTAACGCATGCACTATCCCTGCTACTCGCCAAGCACTCATCACCCTTCTCGGCAACCAATTCTGCAGCCCAAGGAATTCCAGTTAATCGAGGTCTTGCAAAACAATTTCACATGTCGTTCACATATATAAACATGTTTTGTTTCTCTTATCTGGTTTTTACATATGCCCGGGGGAAATGTCAATGTTGATAGTAAAGATCAATGGCTTTGAGAAAGCAAAACTAAGTGACCTGCCCTTTTATATACAGATATCTTTGATCAAGTGCCTAAGCTTTCATTTTCTTGTTGCGACACTATACAAGTTATGGTTAGTCTTGCATGATAGATTAAACCATTGTTTTGTTTCACCACATGATCTGCTAAAGAGATAAAGGGTTAAATGGGCTATTATACGATGTAACTCCAATAATTTATAACTTCCAGCAACAGAATTGTGCAAACTAACCTCACAGGAATGCAAATTATTGAATGAACGGGGAGTGATCATCGCCGGAGTGCTGTGGTAAATGCAGTTTTTACGGATTTGCTTAGGAGGGAGTTGAGAAAAGGGTATGAACAACGTTCCTCTGGGTGCCTTTTTCTGTTCTTCTTCGGCAAGTCCATCTCCTACCAACCATACCTGCAATTGATGATTTTATCAGTATCTTTCTCACATAAATTATTTGTTGCTAATCTTCAAAAGCTGCCTCTTCAATGACCTTTTGAGAATAAGTTGTTGAAAGGAACAAATTGCCTCCGTACTTTCCCCCGATTCTCCCTTTGAGCTTCTCATGCTCATCCTCAGAAGCTACATTCACCTTCCATATTCCATGTATCAGTTAGATATATATATGTATATATATTGATCGTAGATATGCTTCACTGGAAGCTTTTATCGAAACACAATCATATTATTCAGGGAACCTAAGCTACTAGCTTCAAAAGGACTCTGCTAACTTAGGGCTTATAAACACTCTCGTAAATAAAGAAGAGGAATGGTAAGCACCATGATACCCCTTGCACATAAAGCATGGGCAATGGCATAAGCAATCTTGTTAAGGTTGCCTCTGAGGAAAACTTGGCTTGTCCCTTTGGGAATGCTGTGAAGCACTACTGCCACTGCCAAGCTACTTCCATCCACCAACTTAGTTCTCAAATCTCTGTACTTTTGAATGTACAATTCACCATTTCTATTCAATTCCTCTCCCTAAAAGGAGAAAAAAGCCAAAAAAAAAATTGAAATTGATAAGCACAATATAATTTGACTAAAAGAGATAGCCCAATGATAGATTTTCAAATGTGATTTTGAAAGAAGCCCTATCACTTGTATTTAACATATTCATAGCTAACGATTTTTCCATAAAGTGGTGCCCGATCATGGCTCACTTTAATTCTCGATGATGAAAAAATAAATTAGATTAATAATGAAGGGATTGACTAGGGAGGGGACACCGTCTTGCCTGATTGAGAAGACCCAAAGTCAAAACCTTGACTCCTTTCTGGTTAGCATCTAGTATAGCTTCTTCTATCAAGCCATTGATGGCTTCTCTTCTCCATTGTAATCGATACTGCGGGAAAATGAAGAACATGAGACTCAGTTGACACGCAGATGGACAGATATATGTCTTGGAGAAAATAGAATTCGAATAGACTTAAACCGTGTTAGTCGATACTCGTGGTAGGTGATAGCTAGGGGAGTGAGAAGCAATCATGAGAAAGAGATGGTGGTGATTAAGCTAAGGAATTTGAAGGGCCAAATTTTCACTTTAAAGATATCCCTCTGGCAACATAATATTCTACAAATTAAGATGATTGCTGACAATCTAATTTGAAGAAACCATATATGCAATATTGATCATTTTGAGATTACTTGGCCAAACTTTGATAGGCTTTTTTTTTCTCTTTTTGGCCAAAAGGCAAACTTTGATCGGTTATAGATTAAATCGTTATCACCTCTTTTTAAGAAACATATTAAAAAAGAAAAAAATATGATTTGCATTAAGAATATATATATATATATATAAATTTCCTCTCATACATTTCCCACTCTTTCTATATAAAATAAATCCAGTTCTCACGTTTTCTCTCCGCTATTTTTCTTCCTGCACAATATAGAGGGAAATCATTTTCAACCTCATTAAAACTTCTTGGATTCCAAACAACGAATGGAAATATCACCTGAAAACAACTAAACCATTTTGAATTAATTGGTTGAATCATATAATAATTTGTTATGTTTGGGAAAGAAAAAGACAATAATTTCTTATGCCTCAGGAAATAACTAGTTAACTCGAGTAATACCTTCTATGTAGTGTTGTTTAGTTAGTAATGAGAATCCATGACATAGAACATGGTCATCAACCCCCGTTTGAACTTTTCAGAACAATCTCCTTTATTTAGTTTTATTAACAAACTTAGGAATCAATAAATACTATGCACTTACTGTATCCCTTAAGAATTAACACATTGAGATATTCAAATTTTCGAGACGTATTGCATATGACTGATATAAGTGTTCAGCAAACTCATGTGATGTGCTAGGGGTGGGGCGAAGTAAGCATGCTCAGACTGGGTAACGTAGGCCAGAGTGGGGCCATATCTACTCCACGCCCCTAGGCTGTCTCCCATCTCTATTCCGCCCTTCGGGGAAAACGGGCTGGCCGGCCCCATGTTGCGATCAGATAGGCGTCCCTCTGGGACATTTTGCCAATTCTAGAGTACCGGCAATCAAAGGTCATGTAGTAGAAACAAGGAGGGAAAGTATACATCAAGTGTGGAAACATGACAAGCTCATTTTAGCTCTTACTTGGAAATTGTATCTTGGAATCACCCAGGATTGCAACTTAAGTTTCTTGAAGGCGTTCCTATCCAAGACGAAAGAGTGGCCGTAGATCCAGCTCCACACCACAGAAGCGAGCGTGAAGGGCCACATGATCCACATGTACCACTTGGGTGAGTAGGGCCAAGACGCGAGGGATGCAAATCCTAGCCGAAGATGATAGATGGACTCCGGTGTCGTCAGGTGCGTCAAATGCACCACCTCAGGCGAATCTTCCACTCTTTGAAGGGATGTTCCGTATGTGCCGTCCAATGTTTGGTCCACCGTTCCATATATGTAATCATAGATTGGCATGAAAAGACTGTAATTTGTTCGGAATTGGGTGTGGTGTAACGAATGGAACCTGTTGAAGTGCCATGACTCATGAACAATCTAATAGTTTATGTATCACGAGAACCGGTGTTATTAGATAACTAATTAAGTACACTTAACGAGTATCGGTTCATGATTGGCTAATGTTCTCAGAAAATTATAAAATCCACGAATACTTCTAACTTTTCATATTCATTAATTATTAAACTATATAAGGACATTGTCCAATAAAATTGCTTCTAGATTTTCATGGATGAATTAGACAAGTTCGAACATTTCTTCCCCAAAATTTGGGATCATGTCTCTTGGGAGGGGGGGGGGGGGGAGGGGAGGGTGGGGGGTTGGTGGGAGGAGACAGATCAATTGAAATCGAATTGTGTATTGCGGGACTTACGATGGAGTGTACATGAAGTACTTGAGAGGTGGAAAGATGGTGAAGAGCCAAATAGGGATGAGCTCGAAGTTGCAGTGACCCATGTTGTTCATGAAATCAATGTACAAAATGTAGCCGTTGAGGGATGCCATTGAAGCAATTCCTGTGAACAATGTCGTGAGCAAGGGAATCGCGAATAGCATAAAATATGCAATGTGTTCCGCGAAAGGATGAATTACAGCTGCAAAAGGAAAGAAAATAAAGAAAAAAGGTTAAAAATCAAATTTTGTCTGACTGTTCCATGGAAGTAAGATATAACTGATAAGAGTCAGGATTTCGTAAGTGTAAATGATAACACCAAGTCAGTCCGCTGACTAATCACAATGACTTATCCATGCTGAGGACCAAGTACTTGCCAAATGCAATGTATAGTTGCTCGCCTTAAAAGAAAGAAGGGCAACACATGCCATTCTTGTAGAGTAATGACTAGCGGGACAGAGAGAGGATCATCTCAGTTTACCTAACTCGTATAAAAAGAAATCGAAGCTAATCGTTGGTCTAGGAGTATCGACACACGTTCATCACAGAAGACAGTATAGCATCCCCAGAATTAGAGCGGTAATGGTTCGATCAGTTCTTTAATCTTGAAATGGACTTATTATGCATGCTAATTCATTCAGGTGTCAATGTATAAAAACCAAACAAAAAACCATGTTAAATGTGATGTGAAGCATAACTTACATGAGATGGGTTCGGTGACAATGGAGGAGTGGTGGTGGGAGTGATAGCGAGAGTAGAGAAAATGGTGGTGGAGAGCTCGGTGAAGCCAGTAATAGAGGAATTCCACAACTAAAGCATGAATCAGGACAACGATGATGACGCCGTCTGTTCTCCAAAATGGCAAGTGGGAGGCCTCAGGGATTATCATGTAACCCACGTAAAATAGAATCCCAGTGAGCAAGATCTGGTCGTCCCTGCATACCGTGGGAAAAGAAAAAGGAAACAGAGGGGAAAAAATTGAGAAACAACTGACTAAACGATGATTGTCGTTGATGGCCCTTAATCATTGCTTCCTGATAATGCTGTGTCATTGGTCAAGTATATACTGCTTCAAATGACAAGGGTCATGTTCATTCAAAAATACATCTTAGAGAATGAGTTGGACTGGCAACTGTTCACGGGTAAACTTGTTCGCCTCTTGATCTTGGTTCGCATAGCTTCTTTTAACAGAAAAAGCAATCGACTGCCGAGAGAGAGAGAGAGAGAGAGAGAGAGAGAGAGAGAGAGAGAGAGAGAGAGAGAGACCAGTTGCTTTCTCGGTCCACCTGCTCGAACTCGATGCCTCTGTCAACGATCCGGTTATTGCCTTTAGCAGTCCGGTGGCGAGAGAGCGAGATCCAGATCTGATTGTGAAGCATCCTCACCAGAAGAACTGGGAATACGAGGAAGTTGCCAAACTCCCTCTCTCCAGGCCCTTTCGCAATGAATTGGTACGTGCCGTGAACGGCCCATGGCGCCAAAATCACGTACTTTTGAAGTGGCCGCCAACCCCAAACACATGTAAGTTGATCAACTTAGCATTTTGCTAAGAAGGGGAACGTTTGACGGGAGAATCAAAAGAATAGTGGTGCAATGACAAGTGACAACGCACAACTCGCAAGTGCATGCATGTACATGTCTCACATGCAAATAAATCTGGGAGACCATTTGTGCATGCATGACGTGTGTCTCGAGTTTAGTTAGTTATCCATTTAATAGTTCGAAGTGGCCCTACATATCATCCAGAGGCATTACTGGGCTCATGTGTAATTCGTATTTGTTCGAAATAGTGTGCTATTTCCATGATTATTAGAATCAACGGTCTCCATTTTATCTTCTTGATAGTTGAATAAATACTGATCTCTATTGTCTAACTAGTAAAATTTACTTTACAATAACGTATTCCTAATATGATGAACCCGAGCATTGATAAGCAAATATCTTTCGCCAGAAAATAGATCATGCATACAAAATGCATCTACAAAATTTTAAAATATGTATGTGCAATTAACATGGTATTGTGAAGAAAAACTTGACGCAACATTTTGAGAAAATTCTGAACTTGCCAACCTTACCCAATACATTTGAAACTAGCCAAGGAATACGAATTAGAAGACCAATGTACCTTGAAGTTCCCTATAGGCTTCCATGGCCAGTCGGTGAGAATTCCTGGTTTGGAAGCCATTTCTTCCCCTGCTTTTCACCAGAGTATTATTTTAGTGAATACAAGACCCTTTGTTCTCTTTCTTTTTTCTCCCGTGTGTGAGTAGCTTTGTGCTACGAGCATACACATCTTTTATAGAACTTTTTCTCTTAAATTTAAAGCCTTCCACCCACTGCTCTAAATGCTGACTTGACCAGCTCATATCGGCTTCTTTTTTATTTTTCCACTGAGAATGCTTCTGGTTGACTATCATGTAAAGTGCTGAATAGGCTCATCATACTTGTTTGCAGAGAAAACATCGGGAAATTATTGCGTGCAACTAATTTGTTAAGACGGTGTTAAAGAACTCTATTGTCGCCAAAAGCAAATCCAAATCGTCTCCTTTTTCTGAAGATGTGACGAGTATTGAAGAGAGACGAAGAAGAGAGCAACATAGGAGAGAGAGGGGGGGGGGGGGGGGGGGTTGTTTATGAAAGTATATGAAATAGAGAAGGTAAGGAAATTTCTGAAACATAAAAAATGTGTGACTTATTTGACATGTGTCGATCGACAACGAAGTGTTTTATGACAGACTTAGGGAATTTATCGAGCACGCAATAATTTTTCGAAAATATTAGGTATATATGTTCCTCCACAGCTTGTTCATGAATGAAGTTCGTACATTCATCTTCTTCTTGATTTCTGGTTGTTATCTTCATCTTTTATATTGTTTTTTAGATTTTTACATGGTATCAGAGCGGGAGATCATGAATTCAAATTTTACCAGGCCCCTAATTTGTCTCTCAAAATCTTTCCACACTTAGTACTATGCAAAAAGACTAGACTAAGCGTGAAAGCGAGTGTGAAAATACTTAAATATTAAACAACGTTTTCACCTAACGGCAGTTGGCAATGATCATACACAAACTTCACAGTAATGTCATAAATGGGTCAACTCCAGAAAATATTTTCTTGGTCAACTTAAGATTTGAAACGTGCACAATTAAGGCCAACTCAGAGAGGGACCAACAAACGTGCACTTTTTCTTTCCCCATTCGTCTTCCCCAGCAAATCTACCTTTTCATCCCACGTCGTTTTCCATTGCTCATCTTACGCAACAGACCTAAGTTTTAGTCACTGTAAAACACAAGAACTTGTCCTTACAATCAAATCTAGGGGAAATGAATGCAAAGGAAAAAATAATTAGGAGAAATAGTGTGGAAAGATAGCGAGGCTTAGATTTCCCTTAAATCAGTCAACTGAAAGGAGTCCAGCCATGGCTGTGAATGGTTCCAGCTGTTCTGCTAGGATACAACCGGTTCTTGGTAACGATCTGGTTTCATTTTTTCTCTTCTCTATATAAGTGCGAGTGCTCACAATTTCTTATTTTTCTTATACATTCTTGTTCTTTTGCATAGTCACTGGTGGAGAAAGGAAGATATTGGTGATGAAGTTTTGGGAAGTAGTTGATGAAGTTGGATGAAGGCAACGAGCAAATCAAAGCGAAGTAGAAGCATTTTAACTGATTGTTTGGTGATGGTGAAATTATTGGCTTCCTTAAGGAGAGGTAAATTGCAGTGGGCCCCCTTGACAATTGAAAAATTGACGTGTTGACCTTAAGTGTACACGTGTCAAATGATAAGTGGACTGATTTGCAATCCTACATGGAAGGATCGATCTGCTTAATATTTTGTTGTTTTCCGTATGAAACAGAATCATAAAATGGAGATAATGTTAGATGGGTCAGTCACTCTACGTCATGTATATTGGACCAATCAAGAAGAGCACGTGTAGTCACGTGTGTCTTGATTCCCTCTTTTTCTAAGTTAAATTTGTTCCTCCCCTTTCTCTTCATTAATGGCCCGTCCGTCACACAACGAACCCCCGTCCTTTCCAAATTGTCTCTCTTTCCATTCGTTGCTTTGTCTTCTTCTCGCATCACATGAAGCCCCACGGAGCCGGACCTCTTTAAAAAATCTCTCCCTCTCATGTCACATTCCAATCTCAGATTCGCCGGCATATCACCTTTGCCACAGCTACTATTTCCTGAAAGAAAATATTCAATAGTATTATAGCGACCCATCATCAATTGATGCGATGCATATTTTCTTACTTAAATCAATCATAAATTTATAAAAGGTATCACAAAATAAAAGAAAAATGCGCACTGCCATCGCCTCTATGAGAATATATTTTTTATGCTATTACTTCAAGTCTCCTATTTTTCTACTTTGAGCCTTTAGAGTGTTACTAGCTAGGTTCAATAGAAAAAAAGAGTTTGAGTTAGGTAGGCCATTAAAGTTATACTTGATGGACAAGCTAACGGACTCAAATCTGTCACCCTCCATGAATTTGATGTTGATGTTGAGTTAGGCAAGCTATTAAAAGTTATACTTGACGGATGAGCTGGCGAACTCAAATCTATCACCCTCCATGAATTTGATGTTGATGTTGTGAAAATTTTGTAGGACCACTACCAACTGTCCTAAAAGTTTAAGCTGTTAGATAAATGTGTGTTTAATATTTAAGTACTTTCACACCCCCTTCACACTTAGTATAGTTTTTCTTTTGCCTAATACTAAGCGTGAAAATATTTGGAGAGATAAAATAGGGGTCTGTTAAGATTTGAATTCAAGACCTCCTGTTCTGATACTATGTGAAGATTTTGTAGGACCACTGCCAATTATTCTAAAAATTTAAGCAGTTAGGTGAATGCATGATTTAATATTTAAGTACTTTCACCGATGTGTTTAAGGAGGCCATGGAAGTTATACTCAAGGACCATATTCATGTAGTCTGTCGTCAGCGATGCCATCAGGATAGAAGGATGGCTCGAGTGGAATGGCGATTGCCTTGGATTCTTTGTAATATGGGGAGTTCATGAATTTGGGGTCTGGCACGGGTAGGTTTCACGTGGTGAATAACACAGCACAAGTAAATAACTTCACCATCATCCAATTCATTAAAAGAAACTCTTGCTTGCTGTCAACCAATTGGGCCCACACGACCGGCCTTGGGGTTTAAGGCTAGTTGATCTACAAATCTATCAATATGATGATGTTATATTTTGAACTCGACAATTTGATTCTTCATTCCCTAAGCATGATTAAAGGGCATAAAATGATAGTTATGGAAAATTTTCACATTTGTTTTTTTCTTGCTCTAGTCTCCTGAGCTCATGGCTCTTGTAAGGCACCAAACACGACATTATTGTCCATACTTTTGCAACAAATCTCATCTTTGAATTAATCCCAAATTAATCAATCGTACGAAATGAAGATTTCACATAAGTTTTTTAGGACAAAAGGTTGCACATCAGTCCACGTTGCTAGTCATGTAAACACATGATCAATTTTCTTCATCGTTATTGGAGTAGGCATCATAGAAGTCAAACCAACATCTACTAAACAAGTCTCCAACGGTGTCATCCAAGTCCTTCAAGAGCTATGAAGAGCAAGCCTTTCGCCGAAAAAGCCGGGGGAACCTCATTGCAATCATTCTACCCTTGTTCTAATCATGATTGTCATCGCCTCCGCAGTCAATGCTTGGAAACGATGCCATGAAATGTCGAGCGGCTGAGGGACCACTCGGCCACTGAGCAGATCATGAAGGAGATTATGAAGCTATCTTGGAGGTGACACTCAATGAGCTAGTGAACCTCTCTTCTTTGCTTACATGGCTAATGTCCTCCAAAATAGTCCAGCAAATAATTACGGGAGGCTCGGAGTAGGAAAATACAGTATTGAAACCGTAACATATTAAATATACTCAGGAAGAGGCAACGGCGGGGGCGGGGAGGAGGCGATCAGACCTTGAGACAGTATATGCGACTATAGGATTCTTAGTAGAGAGAGAGAGAGATCATTTTCAACATCATTAAAACTTCTTGGATTCCAAACAGCTAATGGAAGCAGCACCTAAAAACAACTAAACCATTTTGAATTAATTGGCTGAGTCAGATAATAATTTTTTATGTTTGGGAAAGAAAAAGACAATAATTTCTTATCCCTCAGGAAAAAAGTAGTTAACTCAAGTAGTACCTTCTATGCAGTGTTGTTTAGTTTGTAATGAGAATCCATGACATACAACATGGTCATCAACCCACATTTGAATATTTCAGAACAATGACCATTATGTAGTTTTATTAACAAACTTAGGAATCAATAAATTATTGTCTCTAACCATCTGCTGCACACTTACTGTATCCTTTAAAATTAATACATTGAGATAAACAAAATTTTCGAGACGTATTGTTCACCATATGACTCTATATAAGTGTTCTGCAAACTCATGTGATGTGCCAGGGGTGGGGCGAAGTAAGCATTTTGAGACTGGGTAGCGCAAACCAGAGCGGGGCGATATCTACTCCACGCCCCTAGGCTGTCTCCCATCTCTATTCCGCCCTTCAGGGAAAACAGGCTGGCCGGCCCCATGTTGCGATCAGATAGGCGTCCCTCTGGGACATTTTGCCAATTCTAGAGTACCGGCAATCAAAGGTCATGCAGTAGAAACGAGGGAAAGTACACACCAAGTGTGGAAACATAACAAGCTCATTTTAGCTCTTACTTGGAAATTGTATCTTGGAATCACCCAGGATTGCAACTTGAGTTTCTTGAAAGCGTTCCTATCCAAGACAAAAGAGTGGCCGTAGACCCAGCTCCACACCACAGTAGCGAGCGTGAAGGGCCACATGATCCACATGTACCACTTGGGTGAGTAGGGCCAAGAGGCGAGCGATGCAAATCCCAGCCGAAGATGATAGATGGACTCCGGTGTCGTCAGGTGCGTCAGATGCACCACCTCCGGCGAATCTTCTGCTCTTTGAAGGGATGTCCAGTATGTGCCGTCCAATGTTTGGTCCACCGTTCCATATATGTAATCATAGATTGGCATGAAAAGGCTGTAATTTGTTCGGAATTGGGTGTGGTGTAACGAGTGGAACCTGTTGAAGTGTCATGACTCATAAGCAACTCTTAGCTAAAAGTATATGTATCATGAGAGTCGGTGTCATAAGAGTACTAATTAAGTGCACTTAACGAGTATTGGTTCATGACTGGTTGATGTTCTCAAAATTATAAATCCATAAATATTGTTAACTTCTCACATTCATTACTTATTAAACCATATAAGGACATTGTCCAATAAAATTCCTTCTCCATTTTCATTGATGAATTAGACAACTTTAAACATTTTTCACCAAAATTTGGGACCATGTCATAATGGCGCAAAACTTTGCGGACCCGGACCACCCTGCCCCTCCTTTAAACCTGTCCCCACTTATGCATCACTCTGAATAGATAGCAGTATCAAATGAACCACGCACGTAATCCATTTTCCGTGTTTGTGTCTTTTACTCGTGCTCAAGTACTTCTTTCGGTTCTTCAATTTTGGGAAGGTGGGGTTGGTTGGTGGGAGGAGCGAGATCAAATGAAATCGAATTGTGTATTGTGGGACTTACGATGGAGTGTACATGAAGTACTTGAGAGGTGGAAAGATGCTGAAGAGCCAAACTGGGATGAGCTCGAAGTTGCAGTGACCCATGTTGTTCATGAAATCAATGTACAAAATATAGCCGGTGAGGGATGCCATTGAAGCAGTTCTTGTGATAAGTGTCGTGAGCAAGGGAATCGCGAATAGCATAAAATATGCAATGTGTTCCGCGAAAGGATGAATTACAGCTGCGAAATGAAAGAAAAGAAAGAAAAAAGGTTAAAAATCAAATTTTGTCTGACTATTCCATGGAAGTAAGATATAAATGATAAACGTCAGGATTTCGTAAATGTAAATGGTAAGATCAATTAAGTCCGCTGACTAATCACAATGACTTATCCGTGCTCAGGACCAAGTACTTGCCAAAGGCAATGTATAGCTGCTCGCCTTAACAGAAAGAAGGCCAAAACATGCCATCCATGTAGAGTATTACTAGCGGGACAGAGAGAGGATCATCTCCGTTTACCTAACTCGTATAAAAAGAAATTGAAGCTAATCGTTGGTCTAGGAGTACCGATACACGTTCATCACAGAAGACACAACAGCATCCTCAGAATTAGAGCCATCATGGTCCGATGCGTTCTTTAATCTTGAAATGGACTAATTATGCATGCTACCTCAACGGGTGTCAATGTATAAAAACCAAATAAAAAACGTTAAAAGTGATGTGAAGAATAACTTACATGATATGGGCTCGGTGACAATGGAGGAGTGGTGGCGGGAGTGATAGCGAGAGTAGAGAAAATGGTGGTGGAGAGCTCGGTGAAGCCAGTAATAGAGGAATTCCACAACTAAAGCATGAATCAGGACCATGATGATGACACCGTCTGATCTCCAAAATGGCAAGTGAGAGGCCTCAGGGATTGTCATGTAACCCACGTAAAATAGAATCCCATTGAGCAAGATCTGGTCGTCCCTGCATACCGGGAAAAGAAAAGGAAACAGAGGAAAAAAATTGATTAACAACTGACTAAACTATGCTTGTCTTTGATGGCTCTTAATCATTGCTTTCTGATAATGCTGTGTCATTGGTCAAGAAGATACTGCTTCTAATGACAAGGGTCACGTTCATTCAAACATACATCTTAGAGAATGAGTTGGACTGGCAACTGTTCACGGGCAAACTTCTTTGCTTGTTGATCTTGGTTCGCATAGCTTCTTTTAACAGAAAGTGCAATTGACCGCTGAGAGAGAGAGAGAGAGAGACAGACAGAGAGAGAGAGAGACAGAGACAGACAGACCAGTTGCTTTCTCGGTCCACCTGCTCGAACTCGATGCCTCTGTCAACGATCCGGTTATTGCCTTTAGCAGTCCGGTGGCGAGAGAGAGAGATCCAAATCTGATTGTGAAGCATCCACGCCAGAAGATATGTGAAAACGAGGAAAAAGCCAAAGTCCCTCTCGCCAGGCCCTTTCGCAATGAATTGGTACGTGCCGTGAACGGCCCATGGCGCCAAAATCACGTACTGTTGAAGTGGCCGCCAACCCAAAACACATGCAAGTTGATCAACTTAGCATTTTGCTAAGAAAGGGAACGTTTGGCGGGAGAATCAAAAGAATAGTGGCGCAATGACAAGTGACAACACAAAACTCGCAAGTGCATGCATGTACATGTCTCACATGCAAATAAATTTGGGAGACCATTGGTTGAAACTATCCAATTGCGTGACATGTGTCTCAAGTTTAGTTAGTTATCCATGTAATAGATTGAAATGGCCCTAAATATCATCCGGAGGCATTGCTTGGCTCATGTGTAATTTGTATATGTTCAAAATAGTGTGCTATTTCCATGATTATTGGAATCACCGCCCTCCATTTTATTTTTTTGATAGTTGAAATACTAATCTCCTTTGTTTAACTAGTAAAATTTACTTTACAATAATGTACTCCTAATATGATGAACCCGAGCACCGATAAGCGAATATCTTTCGCCTGAAAATACATCGTACATACAAAATGCATCTAAAAAATTTTAATATATGTATGCGCAATTAACATGGTATTGTGAAGAATGACGAGACATTTTGAGAAAATTCTGAACTTGCCAAAACCTTACCCAATAAATTTGAGACTAGCCAAGGAATTCGAATTAGAAGACTAATATACCTTCAAGTTCCCCAGAGGCTTCCATGGCCAGTCGGTGAGAATTCCTGGTTTGGAAGCCATTTCTTCTCCTGCTTTTCACCAGAGTATTCTTTCAGTGAATACAAGACCCTTTGTTCTCTTTCTTTTTTCCCCCGTGTGTGAGTAGCTTTGTGCTAAGATGCACATCTTTTATAGAACTCTTTCTCTTGCATTTAATTTCTAAAGCCTTCCACCCACTACATGCGCATTATGTTCCACCGACCAGCGCTCTAATTGCTGACTTGACCAACTCCGGTTTCTTATTGGGAAGGCTGATCATCCTTGTCCGCAGAGAAAACACCGGGAAATTATTGCATGCAACAAATATGTTAAGGCGGTGATAAAATACTCCATTAATTGATTGACACGTATTCCATGAGCCCAAACTTAGGATTTTTCAGAAATCACATTCTCACTAGCCTTCTCTCTTCCATAAATACATGCCAGCTTATCTCTCTTTTCCGTTACTTTCTTCTCCGTCACACTTTCCTTAAAAGAGACGACTTTGTGGCGCAACACAAACAACGTTGGCATATCAACCTTCACTCCCTCGGTAAAGTTCAGCACAGCACCAACGGTGGCGCTTTCTTCGAGCGCTCGGCTAATGGTATGGCCATGTCGACCGCCATACTGGCTAAACTCTAGCTCTGAAGCTCTCCGTCCCGTCGAACTAATAGCATGGTTGCTCCTTTTTTGAGAAATTTCATCTTTTATGAGATTCCTTTAAATAATTTATGCAAAATCAATAGAAATATCACTCAAAAAAGTTTTTGAAGTGAAGAGATACTCACTCTAAAAGGTTTGTCCTCTCAAACTCATTACACTAGTTCCACGTCCTTTTTAAAAAATATATATATTCTTTTCTTTCCAATTCATTTCCGTTATAGGCCGGTGAGGCGCAGTGATTGTTGCCAACCACTAAACAAGGTGAGGGTCATTCTGCCAACCTCGACAAACTTCAATAGGGAAATAAAAGGAAAAGAAAGATATTGACACCTACATTTTAGCACCTCATTTTTTTAAATAGAAAAGGAGGGGTTTACTTTAATCCCTAAAAAATAAATAAATACATAATTGCATGTAGTTATATGAGCATTTTGCATTTTAGGTAAAACTATCGGCGGTGAGTAGATTTTTGACCAAGCTAAAGATATTGAGCTACAAAAAGGCTATGATTTATTCATGAAAATCCAATTTCCTTTGAAAGAATGTGTAAAGGTGCAATTTAAGAGTAAATGAGGAAGCAATTTGTAAATTGATTTGTCTCTCTTGATTATTCTAATTTCCAATTTTCACTTTTTCAATATAGCGAACAAATTGGCGACTGAATATTTGGTCAAATTTATGAAGGATGGACCCGAATATTTTGGTTATTTATGCTCCAAGAGAAGACATGCGCGAAGGGGATCGGAAAAAGAAAGTGGAGAGGAAAAGAATAAAAAAAGAGGAGAACGTCTGCTTTATGGAGAAGGAAGGGGATCTTTGAGAAAAATAATAACTCTCGGTCAAATCTTGGGGAAGATTGGGATCGAATTTTGGATTATCCCTTGGCATATGGGCGTCCAAGTGCAGGAGGTGAAAAAAAGAAAGGGACTTTTTCGCAGAGAAGAAAAAAAAGGACACACGGAAAGTGAGAAAAAAAAAAACACAGAGAGAGCAAATGGAGAACGTGCAAAAAAACGAAGGAGAAGGCGTTCGTCCGAGACTCGTCCGCGACACCTCCGGCGACTCATCCGCAGCCGCCCCTGTCCATTTCCTTCCTCTCTCACCGGTGAGTCACAGTCGAAGCCTCTTCGTCCGCGGCTTCCCGAGGATCATAGCCGAGAGACCTCACGGATGAACGATTGGTTTGGCTCGAGTTCACTCGAGCGCGCCCGTTCACCGCTCTTCAGAGTGTGTAGTGGATTTTTTCTTTAGTTCTTCCCGTGACCCCCATGTTTAGTTTTACTGCGCTCGTCAAGCCGGTGTTTTGCTTTGCTGATTTTTGTCGGATCAATTGATTTCTAGTGCTTCATGATGTTTATTTTTGGCTTGTGAGTCCTCTTTGCTGATCTTTGGTGCATAATAGGCTTAGATTTCTCCTCCTTGTGCTCCTGCAGTCGAGCTCCATTATTGCACTTTACCTGTTCGATGAATTGTTTGAGTAAATTTGCCATGATTTTGTTCTGTCCATGCTCTCCTCATTGCTTGTTTATGTCACTCGTCATCGTCGGTGAGCCGCCGGTGAGCCAGCCGCGTTCTAGATCCCCTTCTGGCGCCGATGGTGGTGCCTCACTGAGAGGCAAGGGTGCGCGGAGCACCTGCGTATGCCTCGATCGTGAGATCTTCATGCGAGGAAGAGAGCCCGCTAGGCTGGACCGAGTTTTTTTCTGTTCAGCATCTGGACCGGGTCCACGGGACTCTCTCTTCGCGTTGAACTGGGCTGGCCGAGGATGTTGTTGGGCGAACTGGGCGGGCCAGGCCTGTTTGTTGGGTCTCTTTGGGTTGGCCGGGATTGGTGTTGGCCGAGTTGGCCTACGCGTGAAAAGACAAGAAGGTTGAGTTGGGCCCGGGGCCCCGGCCCAGTTTCTTTTTGTTTTCTTTGGTTTTCCAGCGTCCGGTCCGACCGACCCGGCTTCCCTTTATTTTAATAATAATATTTTCCCGTTTTCTAATATAAAAAAAATCTTTGTTTCCAAATTTGATTTGAGTATTTGATTTGGTTTTATTTCTTGTTTAATTTGCTTGGGTTGATTAATTTTCATGTTATTTGCATGCTAGAATAAATTTGATGTGTTTTTATTTTTATTTTTGCTTGTTTAGATTAATTGCATGTTTTTATTTTGCATGTTTAGATTAATTTTCATAATTAATTTAGATTGCATATTAGATATTTTTGTTAGAATTATTTTAGCTAGATTTTACATTCTAGGATATTATCTAGTTGAGCAAGATTTTAGTTTTAATTAGAGATTAACGTAGGTTAGTTTCTAGTTTAAATTAGATGTTATTTAGTTATGGGTAATTAAATTCATTAGTTAAGTAATTTCTAAATTCATAAAAAAAAAGTACAAAAAATTGCATTCCATTTAGTTTAGAATTGCATAAAATTAGTTGCGTGTCATAGAGTATATTTAAAATTAATTCGAGCTGCCTGATGATTTTTGAAAATAATTAAAAGGTACCAAAAAGATGCTAGAATAGGCTAGCATAACCAAGTCCTCATTCCCTTCGATCTCTGGTTCGTAGAAGTAAAACATAGCTCCCAATACTTTACATGAGTTCCTAATCAACCCACCATAAACAAATTAGTGGCGACTTCAAGTTGAAAATATTTTACATGTTAAAAAGTGAAACTTAATGTCGTGAATTTGTATGAGTTTGAGAGAACTCGAGTTAAGTTTAATTTTATCAATCCATTAGCCTGAACCCTAAGTGATGCACCATCGGGAAAGTCGCGATAAAATAAAATAAAATAAAAAATATTAAAAATTAGATAACTTAAAAATATGCAAAAATTATCCATGTCATCCAAACGTGCCACATATGATGGCCAAAGTTTATGTGAGCGTTTTATCCAAAATTTGCAAGACAAACTATATTGACAAAGTGTCAAAAGTTTTGGGATTAAAATGGTCAAATTGAAAATTTTATGACTAAGTTGGTATCCGTGCAAGTGGTTTAAGGCTTTATGGGTAATTTTCCCCATTTAAATAATCACAACAATAATATTTGGGATAATACAAAAAACATACGTTGGATTTTCACACTTTGCTAAAAACATTAGGTCTACTTTTTTAAATACAGATCACATACCTCAGTCTTATTACAACGAAGAAAAGGACTATCTAATGAAGAAAGCCCCAAAACATCCGCAGACCCAACACCTGAAGTCTACCACCATCCTTCCCTACCTATCACCTTCCCGCCGATCACTACCGACAACACTGCTCGCTATTGTCTGGAGACAACTAAATGGCTTGATTCTCTTCCTCAGGTATAGTTCAAATGGGGACAAATTGAGCTATATAGGGTTGTACTATAATGGATTAGATTTCAATCAAAGCAATCTCACACTATTTTCTTTTAGCATCTTATGGCCCAAATATCATTTGCCTGACAAGAAATATGCCGAACCATGATCTCGTGTTTTGTTATGGATAACATTCAATTCAATTATTAAAAATTAGGTAAATATAAATGATGCTATAATCAACATAACATAGCATATATAAACATATTTGTGTTATATATCTTTAGAAATGAATCATTTGCTATACATAAACATGATATGCACTTCATTTAGCATAATTATAAGACTATCATAGTATTAACATAAAATATATTTGGACCTAGTTCTATCTGCAATTGCATCTTTTAAAATACATGTTATTTTATTGGTCATTGTATTGTTACGAAACTCTATTTTGGTCCAACTTTTGTTATATATATATATAACCTATTCAGTGCCACGTAAAAGTGAAGTATTTAGAGTTTCTCTTAAGTATTACTAGTAAAGTGCAGACGCATTGCATGCATCTGAAAACTTACATCTTAAAGATTACAAGTCCCTTGCATATATGTGAAAAGAGAAACGAAATAGTTTACTGACATTATCATTTTTATGCAAGTTATTTCGGAATGAGAATGTCTACTAAGTACAATCTCGAGCAACAAACAAACACTGTATGGTATTCAGAGACACAGCTCCAATACAACTTTTTGGGTTTGCAGAAGAGTTGTGGTAGTAATACGAGAGAATTGTATTAGACAAATTAGTTGTACCAAACTTCTATACTAATACGACACTCAAATATTATCTTAGGCAACTACTATAATCTACTTTCTATCACCACACTTTAAACATAAAAAGTACTAATTGCTTATAGAAAGACATACTTTCACTCATATAGAAGTAACTCTCTATATATCTAGTTGAGCTCTCCCATAACTGCCATCTATCTCTTCTTTCAGGTCTGGCCCATATAAGATTCACCGCCATAGTTGCTGCCTTCAACTTGAGAAAGAGGGAAAATCACGGACCTAATGAGAAGGAGCCGCCGATCTTTCCCTTCTCATTCCTTCACGGAAGTTGACCACTCGTGCTTGATAAAGAGAGAGATCCAGAAAATTCTCAACCAATATTACAAGATAATATGAGCCCTTTTTGCTTTTTGATCAAAACTCCTTTATCCTTTTGTTTCATGTGCGACTGAAACAAGAAGTCTCTCAAGAGTTACTTCACTTGCGGTATCAATCACCGCCGTTGAGTATCAGCATTCTCACTGTAATAAACTAGCCCATCAGAGGCACAGTCCAACTAGAACTTGTTGGAAAAATTGGGATTAAAATGGTGAATGATAAATTGTTATCAAAAGAAAACCTTTAGTGAGATGTGGGTCTCACATGTGAAAAGTAACTTTGAGTTGGAAAGTGGAAAGTGTAGAATCACTTGAGAATGAATGCTTTCAAGTGCTTTAAATGTAATTACACTCATTTAAAGTAGTAATGTTAAATCACAAGCATTGCGCCTCATACGCATGCACAAGGGAGTGCAAATTCGGTTTCCGACAAACTTGAACTTGGGCGTGACTCGCGCCCACGAATGCAACTCCGAAAAGTGGGCTTAGTAAAAAGTTACTTTTCGTATTCTTTCTTTACTGTTACGTATTTTTGTAACGGCGGAATTTGTTTGAGCTTGAAGATATGATCAAACTGTGGATGTTCTGGAGATGATCAGACTTTGTACAGTCTGAAGACCACCAGACTCAGCGGTAAAGTTTGTAACAATCATATTCAGATTAAATGACATTTTTAATATGTTATTTCGTAATAGCATGTTACAATTAAGTTGTAACATTTGTTTTATCGACAATTAAGGTGTAACAAATGATTTAAGATGTTGTTTAATTCCTAAACGGTTGATTTACTTTAGCAACGGTAGATTCAATACCGTAATGTCTCCCCACGTTATTTTTTACATCTTTCATTTATTTTTGTCTAGGCAGATGCGCTCTGATTTCGAAAAAAGCTTTTTCAGACTTTACTTTGTCTTTGAAAGAGTATTGCATTGTGTTAGATATTGTTCAACATAGAAGTTGTTCTGGTTCGTCGAAAGTATTGAAATTTTGTTCTTCGTTGCTAGTAACCGTTGTATTGTGGGAGGTAGACATCCACCTAGCCTCACATGTATTGGAGAGGATGAATCTGTTTTAAGGAAACTGTGTGGAACATAGAACTCAGTTTTACATATTCTGTTTTTTCTCATTTTTATATTTGAGTCGGTTTTGTAATTGAGTCGCTCAATAGAAGTCTATTTGAATTGTATACATCTATCAAAATTTGAGCAAATCTTCCAACAGAATGTGCCTTGTTGTTATATTAGGTGTTGACTCCAATACATACCGAGTGCTAAAAGCTAAACTCGGACTTAAATTTGCATATCTCGAAACATTAGAAGCTCACGGTTATTACACCCTCTCGCCTCTTTTTTTACAATTCAGGCCCCTGTCACTTCACATGGCCGAGAGCACCAGCGGGCGGAACCCGTGTTGGAGGCTTGCTTCCCATGCTTTCTCTATGTCGAACATCATGCTTCCACATTCGTTCACGTTCCATCCTTCTAACGCATGCACTATCCCCGCTACTCGCCAAGCACTCATCACCCTTCTCGGCAACCAATTCTGCAGACCAATAATTTCCAGTTAATTAGGTGTTCTGCCAAACAATTTCACATGTCATTCACATATATAAATATGGTTTGTTTCTCTTATCTAGTTTCTACATATGCAATGGGAAATGCCAATCTTGATAGTAAAGATCAGTGGCCTTATTCTACTTGAAAAAGCAAAACAAAGCGACTTGCCCTTTAGATAACCCTAGATATCTTCGATCAAGTGCTAAGCTTTCATTTTCTTGTCACAACTCTATACAAGTTATGGTTATTCTTGCACGATAGGTTAATCAATTGTTTTATTTGGCCACATTATCTACTAAGAGATAGAGGGTTAAATGGGTTTTTATACGATGTAACGCCATTAATTTGTAACTTCCAGCAACATAATTGCGCAAACTAACCTCACAGGAGTGCAAATTATTGAATGAACGGGGAGTGATCATCGCTGGAGTGCTGTGGTAAAGGCAATTTTTGCGGATTTGCTTTGGCGGGAATTGAGAAAAGGGTATGAACAACGTTCCTTTGGGTGCCTTTTTCTGTTCTTCTTCGGCAAGTCCATCTCCTACCAACCATACCTGCAATTGATGAATTTATCAATATCTTTCTCAGATAAACTATACGTTGCTAATCTTTTGGAAGTTGCCTCTTCAATTACCTTTTGAGAATAAGTTGTTGAAAGGAACAAATTGCCTCCGTACTTTCCCTCGAGACTCCCTTTGAGCATTTCATGCTCATCCTCAGAAGCTACATTCACTTGCCATATTCCATGTACCAGTTAGATATATATTGATCGCAGATATGCTTCATCGGAAACCTTTATGTGAAACACAATCATATCATTTAGGGAACCTAAGCTACTAGCTTCAAAAGGACACTACTAAGTTAGGGATTCTAAACACGCTTGTAAATAAATAAGAGGAATAGTAAGCACCATGATACCCCTTGCACATAAAGCATGGGCAATGGCATAAGCAAGCTTGTTAAGGTTGCCTCTGAGGAGAACTTGGCTTGTCCCTTGGGGAATGCTGTGAAGCACAACTGCCACTGCCAAGCTACTTCCATCCACCAACTTGGTTCTCAAATTTCTGTACTTTTGAATGTACAATTCACCATTTCTATTCAATTCCTCTCCCTAAAAGAAGAAAAAAAAAATCCAAAAACAGAGAAATCGATAAGCACAATATAATCTGACTAAAAGAGATAGCATAATGACAGATTTTCAAACGTGATTTTGAAAGAAGCCCTATCACATATAATGAAGGGATTAACTTGGGAGGAGACATCGTCTTGCCTGATTGAGAAGACCCAAAGTCAAAACCTTGACTCCTTTCTGGTTAGCATCCATTATAGCTTCTTCTATCAAGCCATTGATGGCTTCTCTTACGGGAAAATGAAGAACATGAGACTAAGTTGACACGTAGATGGACAAATATATGCCTTGGAGAATATAGAATTCGAATAGACTTAAACCGTGTGAGTCAATACTCGTGATTAGATGATAGCTAGGGGAGTGAGAAGCAATCATGAGAAAGAAAAGGTGGTGATTAAGCTAAGGAAATTGAAAGGCCAAAATTTCACTTGAAACGTATCCCCCTTGTATCATAATATTCTACAAATTAAGATGATTGCTGACTATCTAATTTGAAGAAACCATAAATGAAATATTGATCATTTTAAGATTACTTGACCAAACTTTGACAGGCTTTTTTGTTTTTTTTTTGTATGTGGCCAAAGGCAAACTTTGATCGGTTATAAAATAAATCGTCATCACCTCTTTTCAATAAACATATTAAAAGAGAAAAAATATTATTTGCATTAAGGATATATATAATTTTCCTCTCATACATATTCCCACTCTTTTTATATAGAATAAATCCAGTTCTCATGTTTTCTCTCCACTAGTTTTCTTCCCACGCAATATAGAGGGAAATCATTTTCGGCCTCATTAAAACTTCTTGGATTCCAAGCAGTTAATGGAAGCAGCACCCAAAAACAACTAAACCATTTTGAATTAATTGGTTGAGTCAAATAATAATTTTTTATGTTTGGGAAAGAAAAAGACAATAATTTCTTATCCCTCAGGAAATAAGTAGTTAACTCAAGTAGTACCTTCTTTGCAGTGTTGTTTAGTTAGTAATGAGAATCCATGACATACAACATGGTCATCAACCCACATTTGAATATTTCAGAACAATGTTCTTTATGTAGTTTTATTAACAAACATAGGAATTAAAAAATTATTATCTATAACCATCTGCTATACACTTACTGTATCCCTTAAAATTAATACATTTTCGAGACGTATTGTTCACCATATGACTCTATATAAGTGTTTTGCAAACTTATGTGATGTGCTAGGGGTAAGCCGAAGTAAGCATGCTGAGACTGGGTAGCGCAGGCCAGAGCGGGGCCATATCTACTCCACGCCCCTAGGTTGTCTCCCATCTCTATTCCGCCCTTTGGGGAAAATGGGCTGGCCGACCCCATGATGTGATCAGATAGGCATCCCTCCGGCACATTCTGCCAATTCTAGAGTACCGGCAATCAAAGGTCATGCAGTAGAAACGAGGGAAAGTACACACCAAGTGTGGAAACATAACAAGCTCATTTTAGCTCTTACATGGAAATTGTATCTTGGAATCACCCAGGATTGCAACTTGAGTTTCTTGAAGGCGTTCCTATCCAAGACGAAAGAGTGGCCGTAGATCCAGCTCCACACCACAGTAGCGAGCGTGAAGGGCCACATGATCCACATGTACCACTTGGGTGAGTAGGGCCAAGACGCGAGGGATGCAAATCCCAGCCGAAGATGATAGATGGACTCCGGTGTCGTCAGGTGCGTCAAATGCACCACCTCCGGCGAATCTTCTGCTCTTTGAAGGGATGTCCCGTATGTGCCGTCCAATGTTTGGTCCACCGTTCCATACATGTAATCATAGATTGGCATGAAAAGGCTGTAATTTGTTCGGAATTGGGTGTGGTGTAACGAATGGAACCTGTTGAAGTGTCATGACTCATAAGCAACTGTTACCCAAAAGTATATGTATCATGGGAATCGGTGTCATAAGAGTACTAATTGAGTGCACTTAACGAGTATTGTTTCATGACTAGTTGATGTTCTCAAAAAATTATAAATCCATAAACATTGGGAAGGTGGGGTTGGTTGGTGGGAGGAGAGAGATAAAATGAAATCGAATTGTGTATTGTGGGACTTACGATGGAGTGTACATGAAGTACTTGAGAGGTGGAAAGATGCTGAAGAGCCAAACCGGGATGAACTCGAAGTTGCAGTGACCCATGTTGTTCATGAAATCAATGTACAAAATATAGCCGGTGAGGGATGCCATTGAAGCAGTTCTTGTGATAAGTGTCGTGAGCAAGGGAATCGCGAATAGCATAAAATATGCAATGTGTTCCGCGAAAGGATGAATTACAGCTGCGAAACGAAAGAAAAGAAAGAAAAAAGGTTAAAAGTCAAATTTTGTCTGACTATTCCATGGAAGTAAGATATAAATGATAAACATCAGGATTTCGCAAATGTAAATGGTAAGACCAATTAAGTCCGCTGACTAATCACAATGACTTATCCATGGTCAGGACCGAGTACATGCCAAATGCAATGTATAGCTGCTCACCTTAACAGAAAGAAGGCCAAAACATGCCATCCATGTAGAGTATTACTAGCGGGACAGAGAGAGGATCATCTCCGTTTACCTAACTCGTATAAAAAGAAATTGAAGCTGGTTTAGGAGTATCGATACACGTTCATCACAGAAGACCCGATAGCATCCCCAGAATTAGAGCCGTCACGGTTCGATGCGTTCTTTAATCTTGAAATGGGCTAATTATGCATGCTCCCTCAACGGGTGTCAATGTATAAAAACCAAACAAAAAACCAAGTTAAAAGTGATGTGAGGAATAACTTACATGATATGGGCTCGGTGACAATGGAGGAGTGGTGGTGGGAGTGATAGCGAGAGTAGAGAAAATGGTGGTGGAGAGCTCGGTGAAGCCAGTAATAGAGGAATTCCACAACTAAAGCATGAATCAGGACCATGATGATGACACCGTCTGATCTCCAAAATGGCAAGTGAGAAGCCTCAGGGATTGTTATGTAAACCACGTAATATAGAATCCCATTGAGCAAGATCTGGTCGTCCCTGCATACCGGGAAAAGAAAAGGAAACAGAGGAAAAAAATTGAGTAACAACTGACTAAACTATGCTCGTCTCTGATGGCGCTTAATCATTGCTTCCTGATAATGCTGTGTCATTGGTCAAGAAGATACTGCTTCTAATGACGAGGGTCATGTTCATTCAAACATACATCTTAGAGAATGAGTTGGACTGGCAACTGTTCAACAGGCAAACTTCTTTGCCTGTTGATCTTGGTTCGCACAGCTTCTTTTAACAGAAAGTGCAATTGACCGCTGAGAGAGAGAGACAGAGACAGAGACAGAGAGATAGAGAGACAGAGACAGACAGACCAGTTGCTTTCTCGGTCCACCTGCTCGAACTCGATGCCTCTGTCAACGATCCGGTTATTGCCTTTAGCAGTCCGGTGGCGAGAGAGTGAGATCCAGATCTGATTGTGAAGCATCCTCGCCAGAAGATATGGGAAAACAAGGAAATAGCCGAAGTCCCTCTCGCCAGGCCCTTTCGCAATGAATTGGTACGTGCCGTGAACGGCCCATGGCGCCAAAATTACGTACTGTTGAAGTGGCCGCCAACCCAAAACACATGTAAGTCGATCAACTTAGCATTTTGCTAAGAAAGGGAACGTTTGACGGGAGAATCAAAAGAATAGTGGCGCAATGACAAGTGACAACACAAAACTCGCAAGTGCATGCATGTACATGTCTCACATGCAAATAAATTTGGGAGACCATTGGTTGAAACTATCCAATTGCGTGACATGTGTCTCAAGTTTAGTTAGTTATCCATGTAATAGATTGAAATGGCCCTAAATATCATCCGCAGGCATTGCTTGGCTCATGTGTAATTTGTATATGTTCAAAATAGTGTGCTATTTCAATGATTATTGGAATCACCGCCCTCCATTTTATTTTCTTGATAGGTGAAATACTAATCTCCTTTGTTTAACTAGTAAAATTTATTTTACAATAACGTACTCCTGATATGATGAACCCGAGCACCGATAAGCGAATATCTTTCGCCTGAAAATAGATTGTGCATACAAAATGCATCTAAAAAATAGTAATATATGTATGCGCAATTAACATGGTATTGTGAAGAATGACGGGACATTTTGAGAAAATTCTGAACTTGCCAAAACCTTACCCAATAAATTTGAGACTAGCCAAGGAATTCGAATTAGAAGACCAATATACCTTGAAGTTCCCCAGAGGCTTCCATGGCCAGTCGGTGAGAATTCCTGGTTTGGAAGCCATTTCTTCTCCTGCTTTTCACCAGAGTATTCTTTCAGTGAATACAAGACCCTTTGTTCTCTTTCTTTTTTCCCCCGTGTGTGAGTAGCTTTGTGCTAAGATACACATCTTTTATAGAACTTTTTCTCTTGCATTTAATTTTTAAAGCCTTCCACCCACTACATGCGCATTACGTTCCACCGACCAGCGCTCTAAATGCTGACTTTGACCAACTCCGGTTTCTTATTGGGAAGGCTGATCATCCTCGTCCGCAGAGAAAATACCGGGAAATTATTGCATGCAACAAATATGTTAAGGCGGTGATAAAGTACTCCATTAATTGATTGACACGTATTCCATGAGCCCAAACTTGGTGAATGCAAGACCCTTTGTTCTCCTTCTTTTTTCCCCCGTCTGTGAGTAGCTTTGTGCCACGAGCACACACATCTTTCATAGAACTTTTTCTCTTGCATTTAAAGCCTTCCACCCACTGCTCTAAATGCTTACTTGACCAACTCACATCGGCTTCTTTTTTATTTTTCCACTGAGAGTGCTTCTGGTTGACTATCGTGTAAAGTGCTGATGCTCATGATTGGGGAAATTATTGTGTGCAACAAATTTGTTAAGACGGTGTTAAAGAACTCTATTGTGGCCAAAAGCGAATCTTACCTTTTCATCCCACGTCGCTTTCCACTGCTCATCTTCCGCAACATACCTAAGCTTTCGTCACGGTAAAACACAAGAACTTGTCCTTAAATAAGATAATCAAATCAAGGGAAATGAAGGAAAAGGAAAAAATAATTAGGAGAAATAGTGTGGAAAGATAGCGAGGCTTAGATTTCCCTTAGATCAGTCAGCTGAAAGGAGCCTTGCCGTGGCTACGAATGGTTCCGGCTGCCCCGCTAGGATACAACCGGTTCTTGGTAACGATCCGGTTTCGTTTTTTATCTTCTCTGTATAAGTGCAAGTGCTCACAATTTCTTCTTTTTCTTACACATTCTTGTTCTTTTGCATAGTCACTGGTGGAGAAAGGAAGATATTGGTGATGAAGTTCTAGGAAGTAGTTGATGAAGATAGATGAAGGCAACAAGGAAATCAAAGCGAAGCAGAAGCATTTTAACTGATTTCTTGGTGATGGGAAATCATTGCCTTCTTTAAGGAGATGAACAGTGCAGAGAGAGGCAAATTGCAGTGGGCCCCCCTGACAATTGAAAAATTGATGTGTTGACCTTAACTGTACACGTGTCAAAAGAAAAGTGGACTGATTTGCAATCCTACATGGAAGGATCGATCTGCTTAATCATGTTAGATGGGTCAGTCACTCTACGTCATGTACATCGGACCAATCAAGAAGAGCACGTGTAGTCACGTGTGTCTAGATTCCCTCTTTTTCTAAGTTAAATTTGTTCCTCCCCTTTCTCTTCATTAATGGCCCGTCCTTCATACAACGACCCCCGTCCTTTCCAAATTGTCATTCATTGCTTTGTCTTCTCCTCACATCCCCTACCATTGAGTATGGTATCTTAATTTTGAAACCGTTCGATTTCAAATTATCTCTCTTTCCATTCATTGCGTTGTCTTCTTCTTAAGTAGGGGATATTAATTTTGGAGACATCCGATTCAAGATCAGATGACTCCCACTAATAGGGAGAGAGATTTTGTTTTGTTTTTGTTTTTTTTTAAGTGGGGTCATCCTATTCAGATTGGACGGCCCAAATCCTCATTAAGGAATCATAAAGGCATCTATCCCTAAAATAGGTGATCCCTATCCCACATCAAGCCCCATGGAGCCGCCCATCTTTCAAAAATCTCTACCTCTCATGTCACATCCCAATCTTAGATTCGCCACCTTCGGCATGTCACCTTTGCCACAGCTATTATTTCCTTAAAAAAAAAAATTAAGTAGTATCATAGCGACCCATCATCGATTGGTGCGATGCATATTTTCTTAATTAAATCAATCATAAATTTATACAAGGTACAACAAAATAAAAAAGGCACCGATCTTACTTATGAAGAAAGCTAGAACCATGAGTGAAGAAAGAAGGGAGGAGATATGAGAATATATTGTTTGTGCTATTACTTCAAGCACCCTATTTTTCTACTTTGAGCCTTTGGAGTGTTACTAGTTAGGTTCAATAGAAAAGAGTTTGAGGTAGGTAGGCCATTAAAGTTATACTTGACGGACGAGCTGGCGGACTCAAATCTGTCACCCTCCATGAATTTAATATTGATGTTGTGAAATTTTTGTAGGACTACTGTTAACTGTCCTAAATACTTAAACCGTTAGGTAAATATATTGTTTAAATTTTAAATACTCTCACACTCCCCAGATTCAATAGAAAAGAGTTTGAGTTAGGTAGGCCATCAAAGTTATACTTGACGGACGAGCCGGCGGATTCAAATCTATCACCCTCCATGAATTTGATATTGATGTTGTGAAATTTTTGTAGGACCACTACCAACTATCATAAAATACTTAAACCATTAGGTAAATACGTTGTTTAATATTTATGTACTCTCGCACTCTTCATATTCAATATAAAAGAGTTTTAGTTAGGTAGGCCATTAAAAGTCATACTTGACGGACGAGCTAGCGGATTCAAATTTGTCACCCTCCATGAATTTGATGTTGATGTTGTGAAATTTTTGCAGGATTACTGCCAACTGTCCTAAAATACTTAAGTCGTTAGGTAAATGCGTCGTTTAATATTTAAGTACTTTTACACTCCCCAAGTTCAATAGAAAAAGTTTGAGTTAGGTAGGCCATTAAAAGTTATACTTGACAGACGAGCTGGCGAACTCAAATCTATCACCCTCCATGAATTTGACGTTGATATTGTGAAAATTTTTTAGGACCACTGCCAACTATTCTAAAAACTTAAGCCGTTAGGTAAAGGCGTGGTTTAATATTTAAGTACCTTCACACTCTCCTTCACGCTTAATCTGGTTTTTCTTTTTCCTAGTACTAAGCGTGAAAATATTTGGAGAAATAAGATAGGGGTCTGGTAAGATTTAAATTCATGACCTTTTACTCTGATACTATGTGAATATTTTGTATGACCATTACTATGTGTTTAAGTCTTTTGTAAGCTTAAGTCTTTAAGTAAATGCGTGGTTTAATATTTAAGTACTTTTACATATGTGTTTAAGGAGACCATGGAAGTTATCGCATGTAGTCTGTCATGAGCGATGCCATCAGGATAGAAGGATGGCTAGAGTGGAATGGCGATTACCTCGTATAAAGCTACTTTCTCTATTAATGTGGCTGTGAAAAGAGTATAATTATACATATCATTGGCATACACCACGTGGATAATTTGAAAAGAATACACCAAGTCCATCTTCTTTTTGCCTTCTCAAAATGCCGTGACAACTCATTTTTAGCAGCATATTGATGTGTGAATAAATGCATAAAGTAATTAAAAAAATTATATGTCAAACTTGGCATGTTGATTTAATTTATAGGTGCATATTTTTCACTCTCCCTTTTATTCTATCATTTTGAATATTTATTTAACATTCGTATTGTATTAATAATTTTATTCTCTAAGTGACGTATTTTACATTCGAATTTGCATTTGTGGTTTCATTTGCACACTAGAGAAGAAAATTCTTGAGAAGTAGTGGGAGGCTTAGTCTTCCTTTTTCACTCAAGTGTTTAGATTTCATGCAATTTATAACTTGAAATTAGGGAATTTACGTAGACGAAGTAAAAGATCAAAGTTATCATGCGTAATGAATGGAGCGGTACGATCAAAATGAATTGGAATGATGGGGACTTAACCGAAGTTTTTTTTTTTTGAAAGAAAAATTTCATTCATTTCTCGAAAGATGAAATTGAAGGCACCGCCAATGAATCAATTGTAGTGTACCGACCTTTGGTAGAAGATGAAGGCTTAAATGCATTGAGGGACACGCAACCAGTGAAATGAACATTGCCACTCTATTTATTTTGTAAAAAATTAATAATTTGAAATTTATTTTTTTAAAAATAATCAATTATAAGACTTGAAATCATTAATTAATAAAACATATTTTCGTTACTAAACGCCAACTTATATTTAAATATTTTCAAGGATGACGAAAATATTGTTCATTCATTCGTGGGACACCCTCTAATAGCATAGTTCTTCCTATTTTCAAGAAGGCAATAAAATATGCACTTTGAAAGTTTTGCCCCCTGAAACTCATTGCAGCCGAACAAAAACTAGGAACCATGCTGTAATAGTATACTTCCTCGTATTTTGGAGAAATTTTGTACTTTCCATGAGAATCCTCTAATATACATAATAAAAGAAATTATCCAAAAAGTTAATTGGAGCGATGAGATACGCACTTTCAAAGCTTTTCCCTCTCAAACTCATTGTAATAGGACAAACAATAGGAGATACGCTCTAAATAGCACAGTTCCTTCTATTTTTAAGAGACGCAATGTTATTCATGATATTCTATTCAAAACTTTATTTAAATTTGAAGGAAATATTACCCAAAAATTTTGTCTCTCTTCACTATTCTAATTTCCAATTTTCACTTCTTCAATACAGCGAACAAATTGGCTGACTCAATATTTGGTCAAATCTTTGAAGGATGGACCGAAAATTTTGGTAATGTATGCTCCAAGAGAAGACATGCGCGAAGGGGGATCGGAAAAAGAAAGTGGAGAGGAAAAGAATAAAAAAGAGGAGAACGTCTGCTTTATGGAGAAGGAAGGGGATCTTTGAAAAAATAATAACTCTCGGTCAAATCTTGGGGAAGATTGGGACCGAATTTTGGCTCGAGTTCACTCGAGCACGCCCGTTCACCGCTCTTCAGACTGTGTAGTGGATTTTTTCTTTAGTTCTTCCCGTGACCCCCATGTTTAGTTTTACTGCGCTCGTCAAGCCGGTGTTTTGCTTTGCTGATTTTTGTCGGGTCAGTTGATTTCTAGTGCTTCATGATGTTTATTTTTGGCTTGTGAGTCCTCTTTGCTGATCTTTGGTGCATAATAGGCTTAGATTTCTCCTCCTTTTGGTCCTGCAGTCGAGCTCCATTATTGCACTTTACCTGTTCGATGAATTGTTTGAGTAAATCTGCCATGATTTTGTTCTGTCCATGCTCTCCTTGTTGCTTGTTTACGTCACTCGTCGTCGTCGGTGAGCCGCCGATGAGCCAGCCGCGTTCCAGAGCCCCTTCCGGCGCCGACGATGGTGCCTCACCGCGAGGCAAGGGTGCGCGGAGCACCTGCGTATGCCTCGATCGTGAGATGTTCACGCGAGGAAGAGAGCCCGCTGGGCTGGGCCGAGTTTTCTTCTGTTCAGCATCTGGACCGGATCCACGGGACTCTCTCTTCGCGTTGAACTGGGCTGGCCGAGGATGGTGTTGGGCGAACCGGGCGGGCCAGGCCTGTTTGTTGGGTATCTTTGGGTTGGTTGGGATTGGTGTTGGCCGAGTGGGCCTGCTCGTGAAAAAACAAGAAGGTTGAGTTGGGACCGGGGCCCCGACCCATTTATCTTTTTGTTTTCTTTGGGTTTCCGGCGTCCGGGTCGGGTCCGACCGATCCGGCTTCCCTTTATTTTAATAATAATATTTTCCTGTTTTCAAAAATGAAAAAAATCTTTGGTTCCAAATTTGATTTGGTTTTATTTCTTGTTTAATTTGCTTGTGTTGATTAATTTTCATGTTATTTGCATGCTAGAATAAATTTGATGTGTTTTTATTTTTATTTTTGCATGTTTAGTTTAATTGCATGTTTTTAATTTGCACGTTTAGATTAATTTACATAATTAATTTAGGTTGCATATTAGATATTTTTTTAGAGTTATTTTAGCTAGATTTTACATTCTAGGATATTATCCTTAGTTGAGCAAGATTTTAGTTTTAATTAGAGATTAACGTAGGTTAGTTTCTAGTTTAAATTAGATGTTATTTAGTTATGGGTAATTAGGTTCATTAGTTAATTAATTTCTAAATTCATAAAAAATTTACAAAAAATTGCATTCCATTTAGTTTAGAATTGCATTAAATTAGTTGCATGTTAGAGAGTAAATTTAACATTAATTCGAGCTGCCTGATGATTTTTGAAAATAATGAAAATGTACAAAAAAAGTGCTAGAATAGGCTAGCATAACCAAGTCCCCATTCCCATAGATCTCTGGTTCGTAAAAGTAAAACATAGCTCCTGATATTTTACATGGGTTCCTAATCAACCCACCATAAACAAATTAGTGGCGACTTCAAGTTGAAAATATTTTGCATGTTAAAAAGTGAAACCTAATGTCGTGAATTGGTATGAGTTTGGGAGAACTCGAGTTAGGTTTAATCTTAGCAATCCATTAGCCTAAACCCTAGGTAGTGTACCATCGGGAAGGTCGCAATAAAAGGAAAGAAAATAAAAAATATTAAAAATTAGATAACTCAAAAATATGCAAAAATTATCCATGTCATCTAGACGTGCCACATATGATGGCCGAAGTTTATGTGAGCGTTATATTCAAAATTTGCAAGACAAACTATATTGACAAAGTGTCAAAAGTTTTGGGATTAAAATGGTCAAATTGAAAATTTTATGACTAAATTGGTATCCATGCAAGTGGTTTAAGGCTTTATGGGTAATTTTCCCCATTTAAATAATCACAGCAAGAATATTTGGGATAATACAAAAAACATACGTTGGATTTTCACGCTTTGCTAAAAACATTAGGTCCACTTTTTTAAATACAGATCACGTACCTCAGTCTTATTACAACGTATAAAAGGACTATCTAATGAAGAAAGCCCCAAAACATCCACAGACCAAACACATGAAGTCTACCACCATCCTTCCCTACCTATCACCTTCCCGCCGATCACTACCGACAACACTGCTCGCTATTGTCTGGAGACAACTAAATGCGCTATTTCTCTTCCTCGGGTATAGTTCAAATGGGGACAAATTGAGCTATATAGGGTTGTACTATAATGGATTAGATTTCAATCGAAGCAATCTCACACTGTTTTCTTTTAGCATCTTATGGCCCAAATATCACTTGCCTGACAAGAAATACGCTGAACCGTGATATCGTGTTTTGTTATGGATAACATTCAATTGAGTTATTAAAAATTAGGTAAATATAAATGATGCTATAATCAACATAACATAGCATATATAAACATACTTGTGTTATATATCTTTAGAAATGAATCATTTGCTATACATAAACATGATATGCACTTCATTTAGCATAATTATAATACTATCATAGTATCAACATAAAATATATTGGTTCTAGTTTTATCCGCAATTGCATCTTTTAAAATACATGTTATTTGATTGGTCATTGTATTGTTACGAAACTCTATTTTGTCATTGCATAATGTCCAACTTTTGTTATATATATAAATATATATAAACCTATTCAGTGCCGCGTAAAAGTGAAGTATTTAGAGTTTCTCTTAAGTATTACTAGTAAAGTGCAAATGAAAACTTACATCTTAAAGAATACAAGTCCCTTACATATATGTGAAAAGAGAAACGAAATAATTTACTGACATCATCATTTTTTACGCAAGTTATTTCGGAATGAGAATGTCTACTAAGTACATTCTCGAGCAACAAACAAACACTGTATGGTATTCAGAGACACGACTCCAATACAACTTTTTGGGTTTGCAGAAGAGTTGTGGTAGTAATATGTGAAATTTTTATTAGACAACTCAGTTGTACCAAACTTCTATACTAATACAACACTCAAATATTATCTCAGGCAACTACTGTAATCTACTTTCTCTCACCACACTTTAAACATAAAAAGTACTAATTGCTTATAGAAAGACATACTTTCACTCATACATAAGCAACTCTCTGTATATCTAGTTGAGCTCTCGCATAAACTGCCGTTTATCTCTTCTTTCAGGTCTGGCCCGTATAAGATTCACCACCATAGTTGCCACCTTCAACTTGAGAAAGAGGGAAAATCACTGACCTAATGAGAAGGAGCCGCCGATCTTTCCCTTATCGTTCCTTCACGGAAGTTGACCACTCGTGCTTGATAAAGAGAGAGATCCAGAAAATTCTCAACCAATATTACAAGATAATATGAGCCCCTTTTGCTATTTGATCAAAACTCCTTTATTCTTTTGTTTCATGTGCGGTTGAAACAAGAAGTCTCTTAAGAGTTACTTCACTTGCGGTTTCAATCACCGCCGTTGAGTATCCAGCATTCTCATCGTAATAAACCGGCCTATCAGAGGCACAGTCCAACTAGAACTTGTTGGAAAAATTGGGATTAAAATGGTGAATAATAAATTGTTCTTAAAAGAAAACCTTTAGTGTAGAATCACTAACTTTGAGTTGGAAAGTGAAAAGTGTAGAATCACTTGTCCCATATAGAATAGAATGAATACTTTCAAGTGCTTTAAATGTAATTACACTTATTTAGAGTAGTAACGATAAATCACAAGCTACGCCTTGCACGCATGAGCAAGGGGGTTCAAATTCAATTTCCAACAAACTTGAACTTGAGCGTGACCTGTGCCCATGAATGCAACTCCAAAAAGTGAGCTTAGAGATAAGCCACTTTTCGCCTTCTTTCTTTACTGTTATGTATTTTTGTAACGGCGAGATTCGTCTGAGTTTGAATATGCAATCAGACTGTGGACGTTCTGGAGATGATCAAACTCTGTACAGTCTGAAGACCACTAGACTCAGTGGTAAAGTTTGTAACCTCCAGATAAAGGTTAAATAACATTTTTAATCTGTTATTTTCGTAACAGCATGTTACAATTAAGTTGTAACATTTGTTTTAATCGACAATTAAGTTGTAACAAATGATTTAAGACGTGTTTAACTCCCAAAATGGCTAATTTACTTTAGTAACAGTAAATTCAATACCGTAATGTCTCTCCACGTTGTTTTTAACATCTTTCATTTATTTTTGTTCGGGCAGACGCGCTCTGATTTTGAAAAAAGCTTTTTCAGACTTTACTTAAGAGTATTGCATCGTGTTAGATATTGTTCAACATAGAAGTTGTTCTAGTTCGCCGAAAGCATTGAAATTTTGTTCTACGTTGCTAGTAACCGTTGTATCGTGGGAGGTAGACGTCCACGTAGCCTCACGTATATTGGAGGGGACGAATCTGTTTTAAGGAAATTATGTGGAACACAGGTCTCGATTTTACATATTCTGTTTTTTCTCAGTTTTATATTTGAGTCGGTTTTGCAAATTGAGTCGTTCGATAGAAGTCTATTTGAATTGTATACATCCATCGGATTTGAGCAAATCCTCCAATACAACGTACCTTGTTTTTATATAAGGTGTTGATTCCAATACATACCGAGTGCTAAAAGCTAAACTAGGACTTAAATTTGCATCTCGAAACATTAGAAGCTCAAGGTTATTACACCCTCTCGCCTCTTTTTTTATGATTCAAGCCCCTGTCACTTCACATGGCCGAGAGCACCAGTGGGCGGAACCCGTGTTGGAGGCTCGCTTCCCATGCTTTCTCTATGTCAAACATAGTGCTTCCACATTCGTTCACGTTCCATCCTTCTAACGCATGCACTATCCCTGCTACTCGCCAAGCACTCATCACCCTTCTCGGCAACCAATTCTGCAGACCAATAATTTCCAGTTAATTGGGTGTTCTGCCAAACAATTTCACATGCCGTTCACATATATAAAAATAGTTTGTTTCTCTTATCTGGTTCCTACATATGCAAGGGGAAATGTCAATGTTGATAGTAAAGATCAATGGCCTTATTCTACTTGAAAAAGCAAAACAAAGCGACCTTCCCCTTATATAACCCTAGATATCTTCGATCAAGTGCTAAGCTTTCATATTCTTGTCACGACTCTATACAAGTTATGGTTATTCTTGCACGATAGGTTAATCAATTGTTTTGTTTGGCCACATTATCTACTAAGAGATAGAGGGTTAAATGGGTTTTTATACGATGGAACACCATTAATTTACAAATTCCAGTGACATAATTGCGCAAACTAACCTCACAGGAGTGCAAATTATTGAATGAACGGGGAGTGATCATCGCTGGAGTGCTGTGGTAAAGGCAATTTTTGCGGATTTGCTTTGGTGGGAATTGAGAAAAGGGTATGAACAACGTTCCTTTGGGTGCCTTTTTCTGTTCTTCTTCGGCAAGTCCATCTCCTACCAACCATACCTGCAATTGATGATTTTATTAATTTCTTTCTCAGATAAATTATACATTACCATTCTTCAGAAGCCGCCTCTTCAATTACCTTTTGAGAATAAGTTGTTGAAAGGAACAAATTGCCTCCATACTTTCCCTCGAGACTCCCTTTAAGCTTTTCATGTTCGTCCTCAGAAGCTACATTCACCTGCCATATTCCATGTACCTATTAGATATATATTGATCGCAGATATGCTTCATTGGAAACCTTTATGTGAAACACAATCATATCATTCAGGGAACCTAAGCTACTAGCTTCAAAAGGACTCTGCTAAGTTAGGGCTTCTAAACACGCTTGTACATAAATAAGAGGAATAGTAAGCACCATGATACCCCTTGCACATAAAGCATGGGCAATGGCATGAGCAAGCTTGTTAAGGTTGCCTCTGAGGAGAACTTGGCTTGTCCCTTTGGGAATGCTGTGAAGCACAACTGCCACTGCCAAGCTACTTCCATCCACCAACTTGGTTCTCAAATTTCTGTACTTTTGAATGTACAATTCACCATTTCTATTCAATTCCTCTCCCTAAAAGAAGAAAAAAAAAATCCAAAAACAAAGAAATCGATAAGCACAATTTAATCTGACTAAAAGAGATAGCCCAATGACAGATTTTCAAATGTGATTTTGATAGAAGCCTATCACATGTATTTAACATATTCAAACCTAATGATTTTCCACAAAGTGGTGCCGGATCAGGGCTCACTATAATTCTCGACAATGAGAAATTAAATTACACTAATAATGAAGGGATTGACTAGGGAGGAGACACCGTCTTGCCTGATTGAGAAGACCCAAAGTCAGAACCTTGACACCTTTCTGGTTAGCATCCAGTATAGCTTCTTCTATCAAGCCATTGATGGCTTCTCTTCTCCATTGTAATCGATACTGTAGGAAAATGAAGAACATGAGACTAAGTTGACACACAGATGGACAGATATATGTCTTGGAGAAAATAGAATTCGAATAGACTTAAGCTGTGTTAGTCAATACTCGTGGTTAGGTGATAGCTAGGGGAGTGAGAAGCAATCATGAGAAAGAGAAGGTGGTGATTAAGCTAAGGAAATTGAAAGGCTAAATTTTCACTTGAAAAGTATCCCCTTGTATCATAATATTCTACAAATTAAGATGATTGCTGACTATCTAATCTGAAGAAACCAAAAATGAAATATTGATAATTTTGAGATTACTTGGCCAAACTTTGATAGCCTTTTTGGTTTTTTTTTTGGTGTGTGTGTGTGGCCAAAGGCAAACTTTGATTGGTTGTATATTAAATCGTCATCACCTCTTTTTAATAAACATATTAAAAAAATATTATTTGCATTAAGGATATATATAATTTTCCTCTCATACCTATTCCCACTCTATCTATATAGAATAAATTCAATTCTCACGTTTTCTCTCCACTATTTTTCTTCCCACACAATATAAAGGGAAATCATTTTCAACCTCATTAAAAATTCTTGGATTCCAAGCAGCTAATGGAAGCAGAACCTAAAAACAACTAAACCATTTTGAATTAATTGGTTGAGACAGATAACAATTTTTTATGTTTGGGAAAGAAAAAGACAATAATTTCTTATCCCTCAGGAAATAAGTAGTTAACTCAAGTAGTACCTTCTATGCAGTGTTGTTTAGTTAGTAATGAGAATCCATGACATACAACATGGTCATCAACCCACATTTGAATATTTCATAACAATGTCCTTTATGTAGTTTTATTAACAAACTTAGGAATCAATAAATTATTATCTCTAACCATCTGCTGCGCACTTACTGTATCCCTTAAAATTAATACATTGAGATAAACAAAACTTTCGAGACGTATTGTTCACCATATGACTATATAAGTGTTCTGCAAACTCATGTGATGTGCTAGGGGTGGGGCGAAGTAAGCATTCTGAGACTGGGTAGCACAGGCTAGAGCGGGGCGATATCTACTCCACGCCCCTAGGCTGTCTCCCATCTCTATTCCGCCCTTCGGGGAAAACGGGTTGGCCGGCCCCATGTTGCGATCAGATAGGCGTCCCTCTGGGACATTTTGCCAATTCTAGAGTACCGGCAATCAAAGGTCATGCAGTAGAAACAATGAGGGAAAGTACACACCAAGTGTGGAAACATAACAAGCTCATTTTAGCTCTTACTTGGAAATTGTATCTTGGAATCACCCAGGATTGCAACTTGAGTTTCTTGAAGGCGTTCCTCTCCAAGACGAAAGAGTGGCAGTAGATCCAGCTCCACACCACAGTAGCGAGCGTGAAGGGCCACATGATCCACATGTACCACTTGGGTGAGTAGGGCCAAGACGCGAGGGATGCAAATCCCAGCCGAAGATGATAGATGGACTCCGGTGTCGTCAGGTGCGTCAAATGCACCACCTCCGGCGAATCTTCTGCTCTTTGAAGGGATGTCCCATATGTGCCGTCCAATGTTTGGTCCACCGTTCCATATATGTAATCATAGATTGGCATGAAAAGGCTGTAATTTGTTCGGAATTGGGTGTGGTGTAACGAATGGAACCTGTTGAAGTGTCATGACTCGTAAGCAACTCTTACCTAAAAGTATATGTATCATGAGAATCGGTGTCATAAGAGTACTAGTTGAGTGCACTTAACGAGTATTGTTTCATGACTGGATGATGCTCTCAAAAAATTATAAATCCATAAATATTGTTGACTTCTCACATTCATTACTTATTAAACCATATAAGGACATTGTCCAATAAAATTCCTTCAACATTTTCAATGAATTAGACTACTTTAAACATTTTTCACCAAATTTTGGGACCATGTCATAATGGCGCAAAACTTTGCGGACCAGGACCACCCTGCCCCTCCTTTAAACCTGTCCCCACTTATGCATCACTCTGAACAGATAGCAGTATCAAATGAACCACGCACGTAATCCATTTTCCGTGTTTGTGTCTTTTACTCGTGCTCAAGTACTTCTTTCGGTTCTTCCATTTTGGGAAGGTGGGGTTGGTTGGTGGGAGGAGAGAGATAAAATGAAATCGAATTGTGTATTGTGGGACTTACGATGGAGTGTACATGAAGTACTTGAGAGGTGGAAAGATGCTGAAGAGCCAAACCGGGATGAGCTCGAAGTTGCAGTGACCCATGTTGTTCATGAAATCAATGTACAAAATATAGCCGGTGAGGGATGCCATTGAAGCAGTTCTTGTGATAAGTGTCGTGAGCAAGGGAATCGCGAATAGCATAAAATATGCAATGTGTTCCGCAAAAGGATGAATTACAGCTGCAAAACAAAAGAAATGAAAGAAAAAAGGTTAAAAATCAAAATTTGTCTGACTATTCCATGGAAGTAAGACATAAATGATAAGTGTCAGGATTTCGCAAATGTAAATGGTAAGACCAATTAAGTCCGCAGACTAATCACAATCACTTATCCATGCTCAGGACCAAGTACATGCCAAATGCTATGTATAGCTGCTCGCCTTAACAGAAAGAAGGCCAAAACATGCCATTTATGTAGAGTATTACTAGCGGGACAGAGAGAGGATCATCTCCGTTTACCTAACTCGTATAAAAAGAAATTGAAGCTAATCGTTGGTCTAGGAGTATCGATTCACGTTCATCACAGAAGACACGATAGCATCCTCAGAATTAGAGCCGTCATGGTTCGATACGTTCTTTAATCTTGAAATGGACTTATTATGCATGCTCCCTCAACGGGTGTCAATGTATAAAAACCAAACAAAAAAACCACGTTAAAAGTGATGTGAAGAATAACTTACATGATATGGGCTCGGTGACAATGGAGGAGTGGTGGTGGGAGTGATATCGACAGTAGAGAAAATGGTGGTGGAGAGCTCGGTGAAGCCAGTAATAGAGGAATTCCACAACTAAAGCATGAATCAGGACCATGATGATGACACCGTCTGATCTCCAAAATGGCAAGTGAGAGGCCTCAGGGATTGTCATGTAACCCACGTAAAATAGAATCCCATTGAGCAAGATCTGGTCGTCCCTGCGTACCGGGAAAAGAAAAGGAAACAGAGGAAAAAAATTGAGTAACAACTGACTAAACTATGCTTGTCTTTGATGGCTCTTAATCATTGCTTCCTGATAATGCTGTGTCATTGGTCAAGAAGATACTGCTTCTAATGACGAGGGTCATGTTCATTCAAACATACATCTTAGAGAATGAGTTGGACTGGCAACTGTTCACGGGTAAACTTCTTTGCCTGTTGATCTTGGTTCGCATAGCTTCTTTAAACAGAAAGTGCAATTGACCGCTGAGAGAGAGAGAGAGAGAGAGAGAGAGAGACAGAGACAGACAGACCAGTTGCTTTCTCGGTCCACCTGCTCGAACTCGATGCCTCTGTCAACGATCCGGTTATTGCCTTTAGCAGTCCGGTGGCGAGAGAGAGAGATCCAAATCTGATTGTGAAGCATCCTCGCCAGAAGATATGGGAAAACGAGGAAATAGCCAAAGTCCCTCTCGCCAGGCCCTTTCGCAATGAATTGGTACGTGCCGTGAACGGCCCATGGCGCCAAAATCACGTACTGTTGAAGTGGCCGCCAACCCAAAACACATGCAAGTTGATCAACTTAGCATTTTGCTAAGAAAGGGAACGTTTGGCGGGAGAATCAAAAGAATAGTGGCGCAATGACAAGTGACAACACAAAACTCGCAAGTGCATGCATGTACATGTCTCTTATGCAAATAAATTTGGGAGACCATTGGTTGAAACTATCTAATTGCGGGACATGTGTCTCAAGGTTAGTTAGTTATCCATGTAATAGATTGAAGTGGCCCTAAAATATAATCCAGAGGCATTGCTTGGCTCATGTGTAATTTGTATATGTCTAAGATAGTGTGCTATTTCCATGATTATTAGAATCACCGCCCTCCATTTTATTTTCTTGATAGTTGAAATACTGATCTCCTTTGTCTAACTACTAGAATTTACTTTACAATAATGCACTCCTAATATGATGAACCTGAGCACTGATAAGCGATATCTTTCGCCTGAAAATAGATTGTGCAAAATGCATCTACGAAATTTTAATATATGTATGTGCAATTAACATGGTATTGTGAAAAATGACACAACATTTTGAGAAAATTCTGAACTTGCCAAAACCTTACCCAATACATTTGAAACTAGCCAAGGAATACGAATTAGAAGACCAATATACCTTGAAATTCCCCAGAGGCTTCCATGGCCAGTCGGTGAGAATTCCTGGTTTGGAAGCCATTTCTTCTCCTGCTTTTCACCAGAGTATTCTTTCAGTGAATGCAAGACCCTTTGTTCTCTTTCTTTTTTTACCCGTGTGTGAGTAGCTTTGTGCAACGAGCACACACATCTTTTATAGAACTTTTTCTCTTGCATTTAAAGCCTTCCACCCACTACATGCGCTTTATGTTCCACCGACCAGCGCTCTAAATGCTGACTTGACCAACTCCGGTTTCTTATTGGGAAGGCTGATCATCCTTGTACGCAGAGAAAACACCGGGAAATTATTGCATGCAACAAATATGTAGGTGGTGATGAAG
Organism: Melaleuca quinquenervia; assembly: GCA_030064385.1. NCBI lineage: Eukaryota > Viridiplantae > Streptophyta > Magnoliopsida > Myrtales > Myrtaceae > Melaleuca > Melaleuca quinquenervia. The sequence continues at coordinate 9,695,211 of CM057721.1, read as the reverse complement.
TACTCCATTAATTGATTGACAGGTATTCCATGAGCCCAAACGTAGGATTTTTCAGAAATCACATTCTCAAGAGCCTTCTCTCTTCCATAAATACATGCCAGCTTATCTCTCTTTTCCGTTACTTTCTTCTCCGTCACACTTTCCTTAAAAGAGACGACTTTGTGGCGCAACACAAACACCGTTGGCATATCAACCTTCACTCCCTCGGTAAAGTTCAGCACAGCACCAATGGTGGCGCTTTCTTCGAGCGCTCGGCTAATGGTATGGCCATGTCGACCGCCATACTGGCTAAACTCTAGCTCTGAAGCTCTCTGTCCCGTCGAACTCAGAGCTTGTGAAAGTTCGAATCTCTCTCCCGTGCATCTACCTTGTCGTCGATGGCATCATTGTCACTACAGCCGCTTTCTCCAAACTCCAGATAACAAAAAAAAGAAAAAAAAACATGACATGAAATAAAGAACTCTCTCTTTTGGCCAAAAGCAAATCCAAATCGTCTCCTGTTTCTGAATGTGGGACGGGTGTTGAAGAGAGACGGAGAAGAGAGCAACAGAGGAGAGAGACAAGGTGGGGGGTGGTTATGAAAGAGACGCAAGGAAATTTCTGAAAAATAAAATAGGGTTAATACCACAAAAAATCCTAAACTTTGCTAAATGTGACGCATTTACCTCAATTTTTTTTTGTGACATGAAAAATCGCAAATTTTGCCCACCGTGACATTTACCAAATTTTTTTTTTGTGATATGAAAAACCCCAAACTTTACCCATTGTGATACATTTACCCCAAACTTTTTTTATCTTTTTTTTTTTGTAAAAAAAATACTACTGATGAGCTCTAGCGGAGCTCTTCGAAGGGCAGTGAGTCCTCGCTGGCCGTGGGCGAGGGTGGCGGGGGCTTGGTAGGCCGTTGCAGCCCTCCCTCACAGCCGGTGAGGGGCGCCTAGCCCTCGCGGCCCTCGCCTGTGGTCGGTGAGGGCTGGACGTGGCTTGCCTCGCCTAGACTTCGCCAAAAATCTGGCCCAGTCAACAATTTTCTCACGTGCGCCACTTGTTTGATGAAATACGCGAGTCACGGGTCTTCATCTTCATCTTCATCGCATCTCACTCGCACGTTTCGTCGAACATGTGACGCGTGTGGGAAAATCGTCGACTATGACCTAATTTTGGGCAGAGTTTGGGTCGCATAGGCTACGTCCAGTCCTCACCAATTGCGGGGGTTGCGCAGCCCTCGCTAGAGGCCGAGCGAGGGCAGCATTGCCTAGATCTAGGCGAGGTGGACCTAACCAAGGGCCGCGGGGGCTAGATGACCCTCACCTACGGCCGGTGAGGGCCACCTTGCCTAGATCTAGGAGGGGCAACCCTCGCCCAAGTCTGCCTCGCCTATATTTGGGTGAGGCTGTCCTTGCCGGTCGCAGGGGAAGGCTGCAGCGGCCTCCCCAGCATCCACCACCCTCGCTGCCCTCCGATGATCTCGCCGGTAGTATTTTTTTAAATTAAAAAACAAAAAAATTATTTGGGGTAAATGTGTCACAATGACCAAAGTTTTGGGTTTTTTGTCATAAAAAAAGTTTGGGATAAATGTGTCACATGTGGCAAAGTTCGGGGTTTTTCATGTTACAAAAAATGGTTTGAGGTAAATATGTTATAGTGGGTAAAGTTATGGATTTTTCATAGTATTAATCCATAAAAATATTTGTGACTTATTGGACATGTGTCGATCAACAACGAAGTGTTTTATTACAGACTTAAAGAATCTATCGTACGCAATAATTTTTCGAAAATATTAGGTAAATCTTTCCTTCCACGTGGGATTGTAGATGGGTCAACTTAGGTTTGAAACTTGCACAATTAAAGCCAACTCAGCAATTTTTATTTGGCAACTTTTTCTCTCCCCTTTTCGCCTTCCCCAGCAAATTCACCCTTTCATCCCACGTCGCTTTCCATTGATCATATTCCACAACATACCTAAGTTTTTCATTTTTTCGTAATGACAACATACCTAAGTTTTCGTCACGGTAAACCACAAGAACTTGTCCTTGTTAAAAATAAAAATTACATCACTCAGAGGAAACAAACAGAGGAGAAAACAAATGCTTTATTGTCTTTTTAAACATGATACTAGATCATATTCAACCTCTTTTTATAAGTAGAACATTAATGAAAATAGCTAAAGTATTGCCAAGAAAATAGCAATAGAAAGGACTCACTGAAGTGTAGCAACGTGCAACAACATGCTACAACAAGCTCCTAAAAAATAGCAACATGACCACTTTCCAGTTTATTGACTAGTTGAATACTCAAACATTGACTAATTCGACACCCTCCCTTAAACTGATATTGTAGACAAATCAGTTTAAATGAGCATAAAATTAACACTCCCTTAATATGGAGCATCCAATGAGCAAACACCAATAAGATCCTATAAATTCTGAGATGTGGCAATTTTGAGAGGTTTTGTGAGCAAATCAGCAACTTGATCTTCACTTCTGTAGAAAACAAGATCAATCACACCATCTTTTGTAAGATCCGTCAAGAAATGATGCTTCATATCTATATGCTTGCTCCTCCATATAGGACTAGATTCTTTGACAATTTAGTAGCTGAGTTGTTGTCACAAAAAATTATTGTCACTTCATGCTATTCAAATTGAAGTTGTCAAAGAATCTTCCTCAACCAAATAGCTTGACAAACACTTGATGTGGCAACCACAAATTCGGCTTTTGTCATTGAAAGAGTGACTAAGGGTTGTTTCTTTGAAGACCACAAGACAACTGCTAAACCAAGCATAAACACATAGCCTAAGGTACTTTCAATCCTCAAAATCACATGCACAATCACTATCAGTAAAAACGAGACAATTGCCATTTAAGTCCTAAACCTTTTGCAACTTTGTTGATTCAATCCTTAAACTTTTTTTTATGTCAAATAAGTCCTAAACATTGCAACTTTGCCAAATAAGTCATTCCGACATATTTTGGCCGGAAAATGTCTACGTGGTGACCATGTGGCGCGATTGGTTGTTGCCGGCAATGACATGGCGAGAAACTTTTTTTTCTCTTCTTTTTTCTAAAAAAAAAAAATACTTGGCCAACGAACTCTACGGACACCGGCCACTCTAGAGGGCAATGAAGCCCTTGTCGACCACGGGCGAGGGCGGTAGGGGCAGGGAGGCTATTATGGCCGACAACGGCCGAGCAAGGCTGCTCCGTCCAAGTTTGGGCAATGGGTACTTGCAATTCTTGTTAAATTGGGAGGGTGTTTCTTGTTAAATTGGGAGGTAAAGCTTATAGGTGCAGATTCTGCAACAGCCTTCTTGTTCTTGCTAATGATGCACTCTCGAAGGTGCGTGTGATTTCTTGATTCTCTCGTCTAATCGAGTGAAGGAAAAGGGGAGGAGATCTTGAGGTAGTTTGGTTGTAATCTGATCAATTCTCGATAAAGGGTTCAGTTGTATGTTTGCTTCGAATGTAATGGGTACTTGCAATTCGTCGAGGTTTTGGAACTGAATGGAGAGGGTCACTATAGGTGCCCAAGCAGAGGGGATTTGGGGGGAAAGCCTGATGGTTTTTCATAGACTGTTGGATTTGTGGGTTGCGATGAGTGGTAGAGGTAGAGTCGCCTCCCTGCAGGCAAAGGTAGTAGGGGCTAGGGATCCTGCTGTGGCCAACCCCCACCGCCTTCGCCCGCAACCGGTGAGGCAGGCCTCACCCATCCATTTCAGTGCTTCATATGGGAATTTCATCGAGAAGTTGATATGCAACTCAAAATGTGAGCTCCAAGTTCAATTTTAATGTAACGCCCAACTAGAGGAATTTCTATGTATTATCTTCTTGTTCTTCGTTGGACACAAAATCAGCATCCCTACCCCGACAATTCCAACTTCTTGGAGGCCGGCCTCCCCCAGGAATTTATGCTGTAACTCAAAAAAGCAACATCCCTCCCTTAGTAACTATGGAAGAACGAGAGAAGAAGACGAAGTTAGACGGAGGGAGGAAGAGAGAGAAGACAGGTCAAATGAGCAAAAATGACGTAGTTTTTGCTATGTTGTCATCACATCATCGCCAACAATGGTCGGTTGTGCCATGTAGATGTTTTCCGGTCAAAATCCATCGAAAAGACTTATTTGGCAAAGTTGCAAAAGATTTAGGACTTATTTGGCATAAAAAAAAGTTTAGTACTAAATCGGTAAAGTTACAAAAGGTTTAAAATTTAAATGGCAATTATCCCCAGTAAAAACCATACAAATTTGAACTTTCTCCTTACTTGCAAAATAACCCAAGAGATGCAATCCCTTTTAGATAGCGTAAATTACGCTTAGCAATCTGAAGGTATTTTTCGGTGGGACTCTCCATATATCTACTAATAAGACTAAAACCATACATGGTGTCTAGTCTTGTTACTGTTAAGTACACGAGACTCTCCACAATTTGCTTATACAAGGTGTTGTTTACTTTCTTTCCACCAGGATCTTTGGTGAGATTTAATCCAACCTATATTAGTGTGACAACTGAATTGCAATCATTCAACTGAAGCTTCTCCAAAACTTATGCATATATTTCTTTTGGCAAACAAAGGTACCAGTAGTAGATTGATTAACTTCAATGCCTAAGAAATAGTGCATTAACTTGAGATTTGTCATTTCAAATTCATGCATCATGGATTGCTTAAATGTCTCTATCATGGCACTATTATTTCCTATATAAATGAGATCATCTACACGCAAGCATACAAAAAACAATTTTTCACCATGCTTGGCCTTAATAAACAAAGCATATAAGGACATTTGGTAAACCATTTCTTCAAAAAAAAAAAAAGCTTTATTCCTAATGTACCAAGCTCCAGAAGTTTGCTTTAGTCCATATAAAGCATTTTTTAATTTGTATACTTTATCCTCACTGCTAAGCTTCACATATCCATGAGGTTGGTCAATAAATACATGTTCTTAGAGATCACATGTAGAAAGGCAGACTTCACATCTAAATATTGAATAGGCCAAGATTTTTGAGTTGCTAATGCGGTTAACAACTGAATTACGTCAAAGTCTTGCTACTAGTGTGAGCAAATGTAGTCCACTCCATATTCTTGCTTTTAACCTTTTCCCACAAAGTGTGCCTTGTGTTTGTCAAAGCCACCATCCTGGTTTAGCTTTGTCTTGTAGATCGACTTGATATCAATAGTATTGTGGCCTTTCGGAAGTTTTGTCAATTCTCATGTGTTGTTTCTCTCAATTGCTTCAATTTCAACATCCATTGCATCTCTCCATTTTTTTTAATGTTTTACTGCTTCATCAAAAGTAGTTGGATCACTATCTACAAACAAAGCAAAATGAGTTAATAGGTCTTCACTTTGACAACTTTGGACACCTCATAATCTCTTATCCATGCAGGCCTTTGTTGACATTGGGGGTGTGTACCATGTGTTGCAGCACCTTCAGAATTAGGTTGTTGCTCCTCCTCTTCAATAGGGTCAGAATTGTTACTAGCTAAGGCCAAATTGTGTTGTTGGTCTTCCTCACCAATTTCTTCAAAATCAGCATCAACTGGTGCAACACCTTTAGCTTGATCATTCCAAGGCCAAAACCTTTCTTCATTAAATACTATATCATGGTTGACTATAATTTTTGTGGTTACAAGATCATAAAGTTTGTAAGCTTTTGTTTGATCACTTACGCCAAGAAAGACACATCTTACTCCCTTATCATCAAACTTTTCCTTTTCTAATCTAGAATGTAGGCATATGTAATGCACCTAAAAAACTTGAAGTAATCAACCATTAGCCTTCATCTACTTTAAGCCTCTTCAAGAGTCAAATTCCGAATAGCAAGTGTGGGGCTCCTATTCAAGAGATGGACACTCCAATTTACTGCCTTTGGCCAGAACTCCTTTGGAATTCCACTTCTTAGCAGTAAACTTTAAGCCATTATGAGGATGGTTCGATTCTTCCTCTCATAAACACCATTTTGTTGCCATGCATATGCTGCAATAAGTTGCCCATGAATTTTACAAAAATTATCAAACTCAAGATATTGTATTGCCTCCACGATCAGTACAAAGAACTTTGATTTGATTTCCACTTTCTTTTTGACAAGATTTTTTTCGAAATTCTTGAATGCTTCAAAAGCTTTAGATTTTTCTTGCAAGAAATATGCCTACACCTTTCAAATAAAATTATCAATAAATGAGATCATATATCGTTTACCTCCATTAGAAATTGGTGTAATTGGGCTGCACAGATCTAAATGGACCAGCTCAAGTTGCTTCTTAGCCCCTCATACCTTGCCTTGTGGAAACTGAGCTCAATGTCGTTTGTTGAACAGTCTTCACAAACTCCTATTGGGATTGTGATTAGAGGAAGTCCCTCCACCATCTGCTTTTGGTATAATGTCTATAAGCCACCAAAATTAAGGTGCCCAAATCCCAATTCCATGCTTCCTTCTTTAATTTTTCCATGTAGCAAGTATGAGCAGAATCATGAAGATGAAGAGAAAACATTTCATTTTATGTCATATCAACTTGAACAAGCAAGTTTTGTTTCTAATTATAAATATTGTAGAATCCACCTTTAAATACAACTTCATGCCTCTTCTCAAGTAATTTGCTAGCACTCATGAGGTTTTGAATTCAGGAACAAAGAAAGCATCATTAATGGTCTGCATTATCCCTTTTGAAGAGATTAAACCGGTACCTTTTCCCATGATTGAAATGGTAGAATCATCTCCAAGCTTTTAGTTTGGTGCAATGGGCATCATTGATTGAAGAAAATGCCTCCTTGTTACTACGCATATGATTGCAACAGCTAGTGTTGAGGTACCACAAATTTGGTGAAGACATCTCTTTCTCCTGACATGCCATTAGGAGTGTCTCTCCTTCTTCATCATTGCAGCAAAATTTGTTTTTTCCATGTGTCAGTTGAGATTGGTTCTACATTCAAACTTGTAGTGTCCATACTTATGGCATCTAAAGCATTCGACTTTAGATTTGTTTATTGGTTTTGGCTTGAAACCTGTTGAATATTATCCTTGACCTCTACTTCGTGCATCATCAAAGGAACAGCCTTTGATTCTTGGATTGATGGTGTTGCTTCATTGTTGGAATCCTCTTCCTCTCTATATACCATTATTCATTCTTATTGCTAAAAGAATGATGAAAATTAGTAGAGGTCTTCAAGGCTTGTTCTTCTGTATTTTGGTGTTGGGGTTCCTGTTCATGAACGAATTAAGAATCTTGTAGTTGATCAATTAAAAGTTCTTCAATATCCTTAGCTTCTTCTATGGCACAAACAACAAAATTGAATTTGGTGTCAAATATCGAAGAATTTTTGCAATGATGGTGACGTCCTCATTCTTGTCACCATAGATTCTCATTTTATTGATGATCTCCATTGTTCTTGAAAAATAGTCCGCGACTGACTCCCCCAACTTCATTTGTAGTGTTTCGAAGTTCGCATGAAGAGCTTGTAATTGTGGCCTCTTTGCTCTTGTAGAGCCTTGATACTTCTTCTTCATGGAATCCCATATTTGCTTGGAAGTATTCTTGCAAAGGACTGTCTCCATCATGGACCCATCTATTGTTTGAAATAAGTAATTATTTGCTTTGAGTTCCTTCGGCTTTGCCATTCCATGAGCTGTTAATTATGCTATTGTCAAAATTGCTCCTTTTAGTTTTGCAATTCTACAAGAAACAACGTCCCAATATTTCTTAGGCTAGAGGAAATTCTTTATCAACATACTCCAATGATCATAAAGACCATCAAAACAAGGTATAGAGGGTTGTATAAAATTCTTTGTGGCCATCATTGCTGCTGCAAAGAGGAATCACTGCTTCTACCATGAGCAAAAATAATCTACTTACTCACGGGTTGCTGCTGCAATTGAAACTACTGTTCAACACTCTCTTTCCTCATGTGTTTGAATACTCAAGACTCTTCTTTTCAGCACTTAACCCATGTTTCTCTTGTGGCTTCGATACCACTGTTAAAAATAAAAATCATAGCACTCAGAGGAAACAAACAGAGAAAAAAGATGCTTTAGTGCCGTTTTTTACACCAACCTCTTTTTATAAGTAGAACATCAATTGAAATAGCTAAAATATTGCCAAGAAAATAGCAACAAAACACTGAAGTGCAACAATGTGCTGCAATTGTCACGTCTGCCCATTTTCGCGATTATTATATTATTATTTTATTAATAGGCTGTTGTTACAGAAAACCCTTAGTTTAAATTTCCAAGATAGCTTAAATCAATGCATCGACCCTTAGGATAAGCACATCAGCACCTAGAAGCATAAGAAACCTTCGAGACAAACACACTGTCTTACTGATTACAAAGAGCAGTATATTACCAATATTTACAAAAATTGGAACCGAAACAAACACAACAATAGATAACTAGACGACGCTCTTTCCTCATGTCGAAATTATACAACCAAAATGTTCGAGAGATGAAAGGAAAGTAGTACTACTACTTACACAATAGTGGGGTCCACACCTACTAAACTAAGGGCTCGAGGAACTTCAGAGTCTATGACGCTACCTCCCTTCGGATCCTTAAACCCTAAGGCGGGGTTGTGGTAAAAGGCTTAATCCTCGGGCTCCTCATGGTGGTCCGTATAAAACACTAAAGGTCCCCCGGTTTCCCCTCCATAATGTCGCTAGATTCATGTCCTATCCACTGTCGTTGTATAGGATTCTAGTCGCACAACATAGTCGAATGTTTCTCTATCACCCTACTAGAATCAGTCTCAATCCTAGTAATCGACCGGCTAGAGTCCTTAGGTCGGAGTCGGTTTTTATCCTCGAGAAGCTTCACGTCAAACTCGCGGAAAGCCTCCCACACGAACAATTCCAAATCCCTCTCTATCCGGTTCTCCTGCATGTAACATCTCATCGCCGAGCCGAGGTCTTCCTCCTCCTCGGTGTGCTTCGGTCCATGCTCTCGGTCCATGATCTGTTCCTGAAATGGGGTTTATGGGTAGTGAGATATACTGTATCCAGTGAGTGTCCCTGTGCTATTCCTTAACGGTGGGGGTCGCCATTTAGAGGTCCTAGTAAAGATCTACGGTTATTATTCATCCTCCTTCCGATATTTCCAAGCACAAACCTTTCAATGGTTAGCTAGGGGCATTAGCCCCTAACCTTTACTCCCTGCAAGAATGGGTTAGGCGTCCAACCAACATTAACAATATAGATTACACAAACCAACAATCAAATATGACTTACCGTAACCAGTCCACGGCTAAGCTGAGTCACTATATGGTTTAATTTCCATCCACTCATCTACAAATTTTCAATCTAACGTCTTTGTACCTAAACCTTCTTTAGATCACACCACTTATACATCTATAAGAGTTGTCTTTTCTTGTGGAGTAAGATTCCATTCATACACACATATCAAACTACAATTTGAATGTTAATTAAATCTAAACTTAGATTTGGTTAGGTACCTGGAGTCGTGGTACCTGACACTTGAGGATGATGTGTCGAGGAAAGTTGAAGTCTACGATCAGTGATCGCGTCGGTAAGTGAGCTTGACTTCAGGTGACTAAAAAACAAAGGTGTAGGTTGACCGTGTGGTTGGGTTTCGGGGGTCACCGACGCCGCTCAGATAAGAGTCGTCGGCATTTGGTCGTTCCTCCTTGAAGACCATAGCTCAAAGTGTAGCTTGGTGTTCGTTTTCTCTCGTTTCTTCGCTTATTTTGCAAATGGCGGATCCCCTAGTTCGAGTCGATGGTCGGTGGGAAAAGCAAGAATAGGGAAAATTCTGAGAGAGAGTTGGAAATTCAGACCATGTGGAGACCTTTGCGCGACCTTGGTGGCGTTGGCTGGCCATGCATGGCCAGTAGCGGTGCCCGCCATTTGGCTTCGATGAGCCTCTCTTCCCCCTGCCTTCCACGTGTTTGCTCAATGGCCTCAATGGAGAGACAGTTGGCTCAATGAACCGGTTTGCTAGGCGGTGAACCGGTCGGTTCACCCCTCACCTTGAACCGGTCAGCGCCCAGCTTAGCCAACTGTTGACTAGTCAATGTTGACCATTGACCGGTCAACGAAAAATCCGAATTAAAAAGAAAAATTCCAGAAAATCCAAAAAATTTACTAGACCTTAAATTTTGGGAAATTTCAAATTTCTCTTCTTCTTTTTTTTTTCTCATTATAAATCTAAAGTTTTACCAAATTTACACATCCTTGATCAACATATATTTTCAGGTATCGGGATTCAGGCTGTTACAATCCCCCCCTAAAAAAAAAATTCGTCCCCGAAATTCATGCTTAGGTGGGTTCCTCGAATAGGTAAGGATATTGTTACTTCACGACTTCCTCACTTTCCCACGTAGCGCCTTCCGTATCATTATATTGCAAAACTACATTTACTAAATGTATGACCTTATTCCTCAGAACCTGATTGGTCTTTCTTTGAATGAAATCTGGTCATCGATCTCTACATCTTTGAAGTTTAACACGTGTGAAGGGTCTTGTTCATACTTTCTTAGCATGGACACGTGGAATACATCGTGAATCCTCTCCAACCTTAGTGGTAGTGCCAGACAATACGTAGCTACTCCTACCCTCTCTAAGATCTCAAAGTGTCCCACATATTAAGGGTTTACTTTACCCTTTTTCCCAAAATGTGACATCCCTCTCTTAGGCGACACCTTCAAAAAGATGTGGTCTCCAACTTGGAATTTAAGGGTCTGTCTCTTCAATCAACATAACTTTTATGTCGGCTTTGTGTCGTTTTTAACTAGTTTTTAATTGACTTTACTGCCACCTGTGTCTGTTGTACCAATTCAGGCCCTAAAACTTTGTGCTCTCCCACTTCACCCCAGCACACTGGAGTTTTGCACATCCGACCATACAGTGCTTTAAAAGGAGCCATTTCGATGCTCTGTTGGTAGCTATTATTGTAAGTAAACTCCATTAAAGGTAATCTGTCCTCCCAACTACCTTTAAAATCTAACACACGCGCCCATAGCATATCTTCGAGGGTCTGAATGGTTCTCTTAGTCTGCCCATCGATCTGTGGGTGAAAAGCTGTGCTATACAACAGTTTTATACCTAATGTGATTTGTAAACTCTTCTAGAAGGATGCCGTGAATTAAGGGTCACGATCCGATACGATAGTTACTGGCACCTCATGTAGTCTAACAATTTGAGTTACATACCAGCCTGTCCAAGCAAATGTCCTTGCGTACGACGATAAAATGAATTAACTTAGTGAGTCTATCAAATACCACCTAGATTGCATCATGTCCCTGTTGACTCTTAGGCAAACCTGTTACAAAATCCATTGTAACATGTTCCCACTTCCATTCAGGTATTTCCAAAGGCTTCATTAGTCCTCCAGGCTTACAATATTGAGCTTTAACCTGTTGGTAGGTCAGACATTTAAACATATACTTTGCTATATCAGACTTCATTCCATGCCACCAATAATAAGGTTTCAGATTCTGGTACATTTTTGTACTTTCATGGTGCACACTATAATTGCTTTTATGTGCTTCAGCTAGTATCTCCTTTTTGAGGGCCTGATTGTCTGGTACACAAAGTCTTCCATGAAATTTTAAGGCCCCATCATCTGAAATGTGAAACTCCGGCTTTTGCTGTTCACTATCTAATTGCATCATCTTTTGAATAAGAGGATCTAAAGGTTGCATATCCCTAACTTTTATTTGGAATTGAGATTCTGTCATCAAAGCAGCTAACAGATAGGTCAGATGGTCAATTTCCAATTTTAATTTAGAATTAATTACTCCCTCCATTAGTCGCCATTCTCCGAACATCATGGATGCTAATGAGGACTTACGACTGAGTGCGTCTGCTACTCGATTCGCCTTCCTAGGTTGATACACAATCTTGCAGTCGTAGTCTTTAAGGACCTCCATCCACCTTCGTTATCTCATGTCTAGCTCCTTTTGGGAAAATAAATACTTAAGAGTTTGGTGATCAGTATAGATAAAGAATCAGTACATGATGGTATAATTGTACTAGAGCTGTAGTTAATCTACGCTTTAGTTACTAGAGCTGTAGTTAATTTACGCTTTAGTTCCTGGAAACTCTCTTCACACTTGTCAGACTATTCAAATTTCTCATCTTTCTTCAATAATCTAGTTAAAGGCATTGCGATACTAGAGAATCTCGCAACAAAGCAACGGTAATAACAAGCTAATTCCAGAAAACTACGAACTTCCGTAACTGTCGAGGGTCTAGGCCAGTTTGTCACTACTTTGATCTTAGCCGGATCCACTAAAATCTCTTCTCCCGAAACTACATGACCTAGAAAGGCCATGTGATTTAACCATAATTTGCATTTACTAAATTTCGCATAAAGTGCATGCTTCCTTAAGGTCATTAGTACCAACCTCAAGTGTTGCTCATGTTCCCTAGAATTCTTGGAATGCACTAAGATGTCATCAATGAACACTATAACACATTGGTCAAGATACTCATTGAAAACTATGTTCATTAAATCCATAAATGCGACTAGAGCGTTGGTCAATCCAAAAGGCATTACTGTAAATTCATAGTGCCCGTACTGAGTACGAAAAGTAGTTTTAGGGATGTCTTCTTTCTTAATTCTCAATTGATGGTAACCTGTCATCAAATCAATTTTAAAAAATGCTAATGTACCATGTAATTGATCAAACATATCATCTATTTTAGGTAACGGATATTTATTCTTAATCGTTACTCGATTCAACTGTCTATAATCAACATACAATCTTAAGGTCCCATCCTTTTACTTCACAAAAAGAACTAGCGTACCTAACGGAGATGCACTAGGATGAATAAAATAGATCTTGAATATGTATTTTTAATTCCTTCAGTTCTAACAGGGACATTCTATAAGGAGGCTTAGACATTGGTTCAGTACCTCGAGTTAGTTCTATCACGAACTCCACCTCTCATTCCAAAGGTAGTCTTGGTAATTCCTTGGGAAAGACATCTGGAAACTCCCTTACCACCTCAATTTCATCTAATCCTAATCCTTCAACTGACGTATCCATCACACTAGCCAGGAAACTATGACAACCTTCCTCCAACAATTCCCTTACTTCCAATGACGAGATTAATAACCTCGAAACTCCTTCTCAATTACTATCAAACTCACAACCAGGACCTCTTTGTGGTTGAAATTGTATTACTTTACATTGGCAACACAAAACAGCCCCTTGTTTTCCTAACCAATCCATTCCTATGATCACATCATAATCATACATGACTACTACTGCTAAGTCAATTACTTCTTTCACACTGTTCATCTCTATCTCGCACTCTCTACACCCTTTAATCGCTACTAAACAATCACGCAACGGTGTTGAGACCTTAAGAACGAATTTTAATGGCTCAACCGACAACCCAACCAACTCCACAAATCTTTTACAAACAAACAAATGCGTAGCCCCCGTATCAAACAAAGCATAAGCAGGATAACAATGTAACAAGACCGTACCTATAACAACTCTTTCAGAGCGCTGCACTTCTTCCTGAGTGAGGGCATATACTTTTCGTTGAGCAGGGGGCCATTCCAACTGAAGTGGAGATGCATTCCTTCCTTGTAGTCTCATATGTTGTGGTGGTTGGATCTCGGTGGCTTGTTGTGGACAATTCCTTAGCATATGGCCTTGTTGCCCGCACCCAAAACAAACGCCCGTGCGTGTTGGACAAGTCTCGCTCTTATGTGATCTCCCATAGTGACAGTACTTCTCTTCCAGTTGAAAAGACGGTTTCCTTACTCCTCCACTCTTGATGGGGGAAAGAGGATTCCTGAAATTCACCATTGGTTTCTTTCCCGACCTATGATTGTCTCTTTGACTAAAGGGTCTTGATCCAGTTAAAGCGATGGTTTCCATGATGTCTCTTTCTACCATGAGAGCCCTAATCAGTATCTCTCAGTAGTCATGTAAGTTCAAAGGCACCAATCTACTCTTGATCTCTGGTTGTGACCCATTTCTGAATTTGATCTCCCGATCAAGCGGTCTCTCAGCAAATCTCTCTCCATACCTAGACAGTTCTGTAAATTTCGCTTCGTACTATGTTACCGTCACGCTATCTTGGTGTAAACGTAGAAATTCTTCTAACTTCTGTTCCTTCAGCACTTCAGAGTAGTATTGTTCATTAAAGGCGTCAACAAAAGCACTCAATGTCGGAGTTGCTTCCCTAGGGAACAAAATCTTTTTGGTCGCCTCCCACTAATGACTTGCATTACCTTCAAGTTGATACTTTGCCAATGTTACTTTATCTATATCCGTGCATTTTAATATTGCAAAAATATTCTCTAAACTTCAAAGCCAAGAAGTAGCAGCTTGGGATCACCTGTCTCGTGAAAACTGAGGAGGATTCATTATGAGAAACTGACCTACCTATTTTTGTACTCTTCAATCTTCATTTGCTCCTTCAATAACTGGTGTAGGACTAGTGGTAGAGTTTGAAACATTTGTTCTTTCTTCTTCAACGTTCAGCATAGGTGCTTGAGTAGTAGAGGTGTTCGCATTCAACATTGCCGCAACAGCAACCTTTGCAACCACGGTGGTGGCAGCGGCAATAGTAGCTTCTTGATTCTATGCTTGATGTTGGACCTCACTTCGAAGATCCTCTAGAGCTTTCATAAATCCTTTCTCCCTGGAGTCTCCTTTGTTTCCCTCCATTTGTATGACTGTTTAGTCCCTGCTTCAATATTTAACCCTTCACATCAACTCTATGTTGCAACACATCGCAGTTACGACAAGCAATCAATATGTAACAACATTGTACAGACTAGCGATACACCTACCGGTTCATATTAATCATGCTAATTTTGTGAATACCAACAAAATGGAGAGGCAAGCGATACTCCTACAAGTCTCAAATGTGCGATACACCTACACATTTCCACCATTAGATCATAGTCTATGGAGGCACGCAATACGCTTATGAACCTCCCATATGCGAATACACATGCATAATTTCTCAGGAATTGGTATCTTATGGGGCACGCGACGCTCCCACGAGCCCCTAACATATGATATCCATACATGCAGTTCATTTAATGGCAAACATAACGCCTAAAATCAACCAGCAAATATACACATTTATAGTATTTGCCACTTTAATAGTTTCCATCATTGTTTTTGCCTCTAATCAATTATTATCTCCTTATCACTCCATAAGCTTAGTCCCTCCAAGGCTTAAACCTGGCTCTGATACCAAGACTAACCATACTACTGTGACGCTTGCCCATTTCCGCGATTATTACATTATTATTTTATTAATAAACCGTCGTTATAGAAAACCACCCATTTTAATTTTCAAGATAGCTTAAATCAATGCATCGACCCTTAGGATAAGCACATTAGCACCTAGGAGCATAAGAAACCTTCGAAACAAACACACTATCTTACTGATTACAAAGAGCAATATATGACCAATATTTACAAAAACTGGAACCAAAACAAACACAACAATAGATAACTAGACAATACTCTTTCCTCATGTCGAAATTATACAACCAAAATGTTCGAGAGATGAAAGGAAAGTAAATAGTGCTACTACTTACACATTAGTGGGGTCCACACCTACTAAACTAAGGGTCTGAAGAACTTAAGGGTCTACAACACCACCTCCCTTCGGGTCCCCAAACCTTAAGGCGGGGTTGTAGTATAAGACTTGATCCTTGGGCTCCTTATGGTGGTCTGTATAAAACACTAAAGGTCCCCCGGTTTCCCCTTCATTGCATCACCGGTATTCATGTCCTATCCACCGTCGTTACATAAGATTCTAGTCCCACAACATAGTTGAATGCTTCTCCATCACCCTACTAGAATCAGTCTCGATCCTAGTAATCCACCAGCCAGAGTCCTTAGGTTGGAGTCAGTTTTTATCATTGAGAAGCTTCTTGTCAAACTCCCGAAAAGCTTCCCGCATGAACAATTCCAGATCCATCTCTATCCGGTTCCCCTACATGTAACGTCTCATCGCCGGGTTGAGGTCCTCCTCATCCTCAGTGTGGTTCAGTCCATGCTCTCATCCATGATCTATTCCTGAAATGAGGTTTATGGGTAGTGAGATATAGTGTATCTCGGAGAGTGTCCCTACGCTATTCCTTAACGGTGGGGGTCGCCATTCAAAGGTCTAGAAAAGATCTACGGTTAGTATTCATCCTCCTTTTAATACTTCTAAGCACAAACCTTCCAATGGTCAGCTAGGGGCATTGACCCCTAATCTTTACTCCCTGCAAGAATGGGTTAGGCGTCGAACCAACATTAACAATATAGATTACACGAACCAACAATCGAATATGACTTACCGTAACCAATCTGTGGCTAAACTGAGTCACTAGATGGTTTTATTTCCATCCTCTTATCTACAAATTTTCAATCTAACGTCTTTGTACCTAAACATTCTTTAAACCGCACCCCTTATACATCTATAAGAGTTGTCTTTCCTTGTGAAGTGAGATTCCATTCATACACACATATCAAACTACAATTTGAATGTTAATTAAATATGAACTTAGATTTGGTTAGGTCACACACTTGGAGTCGTGGTACTTGACACTTGAGGATGATGTGCCGAGGAGAGTTGAAGTATACAATCCGTGATCGCATCGGTAAGCGAGCTTGACTTCACGTGACCGAAAAACAAAGGTGCAGGCTGACCATAAGGCTAGGTTTCAGGGGTCACTGGCATTACTCAGATTAGAGTCGTTAGCATTTGGCCGTTTCTCCTTGAAAACCATAGCTCAAAGTGTAGGTTGGTGTTCGTTTTCTCTTGTTTCTTTGCTTATTTTGCGAATGGTTGATCCCCTAGTTTGAGTCGGTGGTCGGTGGGAAAAATAAGATTAGGGAAAATTCTTGGAGAGAGTTGGGAAATTTGGACCACGTAGAGACCTTTGCGCTACCTTGGTGGCGTTGGCTAGCCACGCTGAGGAGATGAGGACGCATGGCCAGTAGTAGTGTGCACCGTTTGGCTCTGGCGAGTCTCTCTTCCCCCTGCCTTCCACCTATTTGCTCAATAGCCTAGCTTAGCCGACCACGTGTTCGCTCAATGGCCTAGCTTAGTTTGGCTCGATGAATCGGTCTGCTGGGCAGTGAACCGGCCAGTTTGCCCATCACCTTGAACCAGTCAGCGCCTAGCATAGCCGACCATTGACCGATCATCGAAAAATCTAAAATAAAAAGAAAAATTCCTGAAAATCCCTAAAATTTACTATACCTTAAATTTTGGGAAATTTCAAATTTCTCTTCTTCTTCTTTTTTTCTCATTATAAATGTGAAGGTTTACCAAATTTACACATCCTTGATCAACATATATTTTCAGGTATTGGGATTCAGGCTGTTATAACAATAATCTCCTGAAAAATAGCAACAAAGCCACTTTCCAGCTTATTGACTAGTTAAACACTCAAAGATTGACTCATTCAAATATTGACTCATTGAATGATAATTAAATAAGATAATCAAATTTGGGGAAAAGAAAGGAAAATAACAAGTTAATTAGGGGAAATGGTGTGGAAAGATAGCGAGGCTTAAGGGAATCGAATGTAGCCTCAATGCTTAAGCATGTATGGCACTTGTTCACGGACAAGGAGTCACTATGGTGTGTCTAGATACACTCGGTCTTCCTCAAAATACAAAGTTTATGGGTTGCTCGAAGACCGACGTTTTGGTCCTCGTCCTAGAAAGAACTGTTGGAAATTGGGCAACAATACATGCATTATTTTCATTGGCAAGTGGGTACCGGGGACTCTATCTCCCTTTGGTTTGATAATTGGCACACAAAGGGTCCTCTCAATCTCCTCTTTATGAACCAACAATTATATCGATCGGGGTATCCTCGCGATGCAAAGGTGTGTGATTTCATATTATCTCAAGATCGAACTTCAAACCTTTGGGATGTGATGACATCGCGGAATGATCCGATCCCTACTGTGACGGAGGGGATGGATGTTCTGACTTGGATGGAGAATGCTGCTGGCAAATTCACAGTAGTATCTGCTTGCCACTTAACCAGATCAAGGGGTCAGAAAGTACACTGGGCGAAGTTGATTTTGGACAAGGCTATTCTACCTAGCCACCAATTTTTGTTATGGATTATCACGCAATGACGACTTGCCACACAGGTACTACTGCTTACCTATGGTCGCATTGTGGAGTCAATTGCCCATTCTGTAGAGTGCAGCCTGACTCTATAAACCATCCTTTCTTTGGATGTCCCGTGACTTTATGTCTCGCTCATTTTTGGAGAAATAGATGCCATCTTCGATGGACGAATGGCAATTGGGAAGAAACGATTCAATGGGCTACAAATAATATTTTAGGTGATCATTTTTGGCAACAAATCGTGAGGTTCAGTTTAGGGGCACTTTGCCATATTGTGTGGAAAACCAGGAACAACATTCTCTACCCCAACGCTGACCTATTCCTTCTGGCTATGGAGCAGAAGTTATTGAAGATGGTTAAGGATAAAGCTTTGTCCTTTGACCATGTAGTGGATACACCCCGGAATAGAAGATTACAATGTAGTTGGGGAATCTATGACTCTATCTTTTTGTAATTTGGAAATCTAGTTCTCTTCTAGACTTAGAGAACCATGGTACTCCAACACTTTATCATAGTGCAATGGTAAGTGTGGATCCTGTTGTGATACTAGGCTCCTCATTTTGTACATTTGGCAATTAGTTCGATACATATATTTAATTTACCCAAAAAAAAAGATAGCGAGGCTTCAATTTACCTTAGGTCAGACAACTAAAAGGAGCCTCGCCATCGCTGTGAATGGTTCCAGCTAACCCACTAGGATTCATCTTGTTCTTGGTGACTATCCGGTTTCATTTTTTTCTTTTTTGTATAAGTGTGACTACTCACAATTTCCTCTTTTTCTTACACATTCTTGTTCTTTTTCATAGTCACTGGTGGAGAAGGAAGATATTGGTGATGAAGTTCTGGGAAGTAGTTGATGAAGATGGATGAAGGCAACAAGGAAATCAAAGCGAAGTAGAAGCATTTCAACTAATTGTTTAGTGATGGTGAAGTCATTGGCTTCGTTGTTGACAATGGCTTGTCACCTAGGACCCTCTCTGGGGCAAAGCCTCTGGTTACCAATGTGGGTTACCCTAAACAATAGAGAGAGACTTGACATGAAATTGGTGGATTTGTTAAGGAGATGAACGGTGGAGAGAGTCTAGAGAGGCAAATTGCAGTGGGAACCTTGACAATTCAAAATTGATTTTTTGGCCTTAGCTTTACATATGTCAAATGATAAGTGGATTGATTTTGCAATTCTAAATGGAGGGATCCATCTGCCTAATATTTTATTGTTGTCCAGATGAAACTGGATCATAATATTTTAGTGCCCCCGTATTTGCCAGAATATTTTTTTTTATGCTATTACTTAGCGTCCCCTATTTTTCTACTTTAAGCCTTTAGATTATTACTGGCTAGGTTCAATAGAAAAGAGTTACGAGTTAGGGAGGCTATTAAAGTTTAGCAGAATCAAAGACATAAATAAGAACACAAGGAATTAACGTGGTTTAGCAATATGCCTACATCCACGAACAAAACTTCCTCTCTCTTCTTTTTTTCATAAGGAGTAGATCTACCATTATTAACCATATATTCAGTGCACGGTTGCTTACAACAATGCAACAGATAACCGTTTACAAAAGGAAACACTAGAAAATAGGAAAGCAAGAATAATGCACAATATCAATAAGATCTCCTTTTCAAGAATTGCAGAGAAAATCTATAGGAAAGCAAGAATAAGGCACGATATCAATAATATCTCCTTTTCAAGAATAGGAGAGAAAATCTCACAACACTTCCTCACAAGCTGGAGCAAAGACTTTGTCGGAGGTCAACTTGTTTGCCATAGTTTGGAATACCCCTTTTGACAACACTTTCGGTAAAGACATATGCAAGTTGATCCTCACTATGAATGTATGGAGACTCAATTGTTTTATCCTCAACCTTCTCTCTCACAAAGTGACAATCTACTTCTATGTCTTTAGTTCTCTCATGGAAGATTGGATTTAAAGCAATCTGAGTTGCAGCTTGATTATCACAAAACAACTTTGTAGGTGTAGTTGTAGGCTTACATCCCAATTCTTGAAGTAAATGACGTAGTCACACAATTTCACTAGTAGCGGTGGCCATGGCACGAAACTCAACTACTGCACTTGAACGTGCAACGACCATTTGTTTCTTGCTCTTCCAAGTGACAATATTACCAACAATCATTTGGACCTTCCTGAACCGTGTCAGGGAGAGGCACTCCTCGTCGGTCAAACCGGGATACTCATCTCAAATCGCCAGGATGACCAGATAGCTGCAGATCGATCGGACGGTTGTACTGGCCCAGACCAGGGACTCTAAGCGGGTTTTTAGACCGGTTTAGTAGCCCTACCAGCCGGCTTAGGTCTGATTTAGCTATATGTTTTGCGCCAGGAGGCAAACCAGGCTGGTCCAGTGGATGCAACAGACCGGCAGACCGATTTGATTGAGCCACAGCAACCCCAAGTGCCCATTGTTGTCGGTCTTCCCGCGGTTTAGCATCCTCTAGTAAAGTGACCCATTCTTCCCCTTTTTTCTTTGATGATCTAGATGAGGAGGTTAATGGCGACCAAGCTGTGGATTGTGAGCGTGTCGAACCCAAGAAGAAGAAAGGAAAAAAAAAAGAAAAAAGAAGAAAGGGAAGAAGGAAAGAAGATACCAGTAGTGAGGATGGGTGAGGTCTCCTCCCCGGTGGACTCATCTCATAGTAGTTCCTCTGAGGAGGAGAGGAGTGCTTCAGATGGAGATGATGATGGTGGCCAGCTTCCTCTATACGATGACCACCGGGCCTTCCCACAGGAGTATCCACGAGGTCTGGATGCCAGGCCAAGATCGATAGGCTATATATCCCCCTTGTATATATGTCCATAGGAGTTTGGAGCATTAGGGGTGTTGTAGGAATTTTGAGACAGGTTGAGGTTATGCACTTGGTTAGGAGTTATAACTTATGTTGCATGAGTATTATGGAGACAAAGGCTACTAAGTCACTCTTTGTTGGGATTTCTGCCAAGCAATTTGGATTTGAACCAATTAAGCGACTTTCCTTCTTAGTAGATCGTGAGTGGGTCTGTCGACCTTCTCATTATATAGTCCATTATAGTCATAGTCCTCCCCTGCTCCGCTATTTTGAAAAAACTGTTGTCCCAGGGTGCTTATGGTTAGCAAATTATAGTTACTCTACTCAGGGGAGAATCTGGATTGGCTAGAATCCTTTAGTGGTTGATTTTGTTTTATATGATAGTTCAACTCAGGCCATGCATGGCCAACTTAGGTGGCTATCTTCGAGAGCATCACGTGCATTGTATGTTGTGTATGGAAAGCATACCCCTCGAGAGAGTCATGAGTTATTTGATGATCTTGTTCGATTGGGTAGAGGTTACACTGAGGTTCCTTGGTTGGTGGTTGCGGATTTCAATGCTATTTGTTACCCATCGAATAGGATTGGTGGATCTACCAGATGGATAGGATAGGATGATGACTTGCACGATTATTTGTCTAGAGCTGAATAGGAGGACTTGAGGTATGTTGGGTGTCGATATACTTGGTCTTCCTACCACGGTCTGGACAAGATCTAGAGGAAGATAGACAAGGTGGTGGTCAACCAATAGTGGAGTTCGGTTTTCTCATTCTCTAAGGCTAACTTCCTCACGCCAGGTATCTCCGATCACTCTTCTATGGTTATTCGGGTGGTGCCTGATATTTATGTCTGCCGGCCTTTCAAATTCTTTGATTTTTGGATGACGGACCTAGGATTTATGGATATGGTAGCCCAAGTTTGGGATACTTCTATTAGGGGCTCTCTCATGTATCAACTATGCAGTAAGCTAAAGTTGTTGAAGACTCGATTGAAGCAATTTAATCGAGACTCATATACAGATATCTCGAACCGGACTAGGATAGCTAGACAGTGGCTTAGTATGGTTCAGGAGTCTCTTTTGGTGGATCCGTTTAGCATGGCTCTAGCCCAAGAGGAGAGGGATGCCAAGGTTGAGTTCTCTACACTTAGACTACAGGAGGAGGCTTTCTATAGACAGAAGTCTCGCATTAGGTGGTTGAAGGAAGGGGACCAGAACACCAAATTTTTTCACCAGTCGGTGAAGAATAGGCAGCTTAGCAATAGCATTATCTTGGTGGCGGATAATCAGGCACTTGGGTGATAGAGTCAGACCAGATCAAGGATGTATTTATCTCATACTGGAGGGCCATGGGACCAACCTTCTCACCAGGATATCTGGGCGGTCCTCTCTCACACCTTGGAGGATAGCCAGGTACGTAGCTTCTCATGTCCTTTTATTAAGCTAGGGATACGTAGTACCCTATTCTCGCTTGCCTTGGGGAAAGCTCGGGGGGCTGGATAGGTTTACGGTGGAGTTCTTTAGGTAGTCTTGGGATATTATGGGGTCGTTGGTTACTATTGTCATTATGGATTTCTTGAGTTCTGGGTGTTTGCTGCGACAGTTGAATACCACCATCATAGCCCTAGTTCCTAAGGTCCCTAATGCATCTTCAAATAGCGACTATAGGCCTATTGAATGTTGTAATACTATTTACAAGTGCATTACTAAGTTGCTAGCTAATTGGGTGGCGTCGGTGTTGCCATCGATCATTAGTGCCTCCCAGAATGCCTTTGTCAAAGGCCGGCGTATTAGCGACAATATCATGTTAGCCCAAGAGATATTTTGTGATTTCCATCATGAGCCGTACTCTTCGAAGTGTGCTATGAAGATAGATTTTAGGAAGGCCTATGATATGGTTGACTGGGTTTTCTTGGAATCGACGTTGATTGCCTTTGGGTTTTTGGCTTGTCTGATATCTCTGATCATGGCTTGTGTCAGAACCCCTAAGTTCTCCATCTTCATTAATGGTGAGCTTAAGGGTTTTTTCTCTAGTTCGAGGGGCCTCAGATAGGGAGATCCCATCTCCCCTTATTTATTCACCCTTGTTATGGAGGTTTTCTTGAGTATTATCACGAGATAGGCTCGTTTACCAGAGTTTCAATATTATTGGAGGTACAGGTCGACTAGGCTGACCCATCTTTTCTTCGCCAATGACGTGCTGCTATTCAGTGGGGTGGATGTGGCTTCGGTGGGACTTATGAAGGTGGCCTTCACCACGTTCTTTGAGTGGTCGGGATTGGAGCCGAACTTGGAGAAGAGTGATGCCTACATCTCAGGAGGGTCGGAGGATCTTCGGGGTGCTATTATGGACTTACTTGGATTCAGGATTGGGTCTCTCCCATTCCGTTACTTGGGAGTCCGGTTATATCGGGTAGATTAGGAAAGACAGACTGTGTCTCCCTCGTCAACAGGATCACTAGGCGGGCTCAGGCGTGAACTCAGAGATTCCTATCATTTGCAGCTTGTCAGGTCAGTCCTCCATGCTATCCATGTGTATTGGTCTGGGGTATTTATATTGCCATGTTCAATTATAGAGATGATTGAGTGTGTACTTAGGCAGTTCCTATGGAAAGGCCCTGATCTTGGACCGAGGGAGCCAAGGTAGCATGGGTGGATGTATGTCTACCTAAGGAGGAGGGAGACTTAGGTATTAGGTGCCTTAGGGAGAGTAATAAGGCGGCCATGCTTAAGTATATTTGGACATTGTTTGTAGTTAGAGAGTCATTATGGTGTAGATGGATCCACTCAGTCTTTCTTGGTAGACATATCTTTTGGGTGGCTAAGCCACCAACTTTTTGTTCTTCGGCTTGGAAGAGGATTGTAAAGCTTGGGCAGGAGTTTAGGCACATGTTCCGATGGGGCGTTGGAAACGCCAGGTCTATTTCCTTATGGTTCGATCATTGGTACAACAGTGGTCCACTCCATACCATGTATGCTAACCGAGACATATATCGTTCCGGTTTATCCATGGAGGTCAGGTTGGCTGATCTTTTTAAGGCATGAGGACGTGATCCTTCTCTTCTACATGAGCTAGGATCACTTCTTATTTTGACTAACAGGCATGACTACTTTCATTGGTTGGGAGACTCGTCGGGCACCTTCTCCGTGGCATCCGCGTGGAGCATTGTTCATCCGTCGAGTCCAAGGGTTCCATGGTCTTCATTTATATGGAACAAGGTGATCACTCCCAGACATTAGTTCCACCTATGGATTATGACTAGGAACAGGCTACCCACCCAAGTATTCATGTTATCTTCTTGGAGAATAGTAGATGGATCTTGTATTTTCTGCCATGTTAAACCGGATCCCATTGACCATCTATTCTTTGGATGTCGTGTAACTACTGAGCTTGCGTCTTTTTGGACCCGGAATTGTCATCTTTCTTGGAGGCACGATTCTTGGAGGGAGACGCTTGAGTGCGCTATCAGACACATATCTGGCAATCACTTCCATCAGTGTATTGCTAGATTCTTACTGGTAGCCCTTTGCCACATCATATGAAAGACACGGAATGACGCCTTATTCCATAATCACGATGTCTTCGTTCCAACCATGAAGACGAAGCTTATCATGATAGTCAGAGACAGAGCCAGATTGTTCTAGCCTGTTATTGATTCTCCTCGCAATAGGCGGGTCCAGGAGAGGTGGCAGATTGACCCTTCCATTTTTTGTGATAGATATCTTACTTAGTACTTTACTTGTTAGATCTTTTCATGTAGGTTAGCCTATTTAGGCTTTGGTGGCCATTGTTTAGGCATTTTCATCTCTTAGATGATGTATTTAGGCGTCTTCCCTTGGATGTACTTTTGTTTTCTTGGTATACTTGCACTCACAAATCTATTGTAGTGTTGAGTGTGAGTTTTGCAATACCAAGACACACGTCTTGTACAGCTTTACATAGTAAAATCTATAAGATACTTACATTTACAAAAAAAAAATATTACCACCAGCAAATGTGCAGAAACTAGTTGTGAATATTCTATCTACTAGACATCTGGCTCAATCTGCATCAGTGTAACCTATTATATCCACGTGACCATTGTTTTTCGTCAAGATTCTTATTCCTGGTGGAGATGATCCACCAATTCCATGTGACCTTTAGTGGGATTATGCATAAATTGAAAGTGCTAGTGTAGTGAATAAGTACGTAAATGCGGAAATATATAGCTTCAGAATAATAAATAAAGTTAGAGAGCAAAGAGAATTGAACACAAGATGTATAGTGGTTCGGCTTAGATCAAGCCTACGTCCACTCTCCCACGGTGACAGCCTATTGGCTGGAGTCCACTATGAATCAAAAGAGTTACAATCTCAATGTCTAAGCTTTTCAGCTTAACTCTCACTAAGTTCGTGTATCACACTCTTTTGAGTACAATTAAAGCTCTTCACAGATTCAAACTTTAGGAAAATTGCTCTCTAACGTTCGTACAACACAACTTGAAATAACTCCCTTAAATACTCCTTCATGCCTTCATAACCGTTGGCACCTTCCAAAGGAATTCTTCCAATATAACCATTTGACAGAATCAATCAGGAGATCTCAAGCTATAGATAGAAACAATAGAGAATCCGTCAATCCCGATCTCCCATTCAATCAGGATCTTCAATTTCCTAAAGTGAACACTTGCTCCAAATAATTGATTGCTTCCATAAATGCAATAATCAAATCCAATCAATCCATAAGCTGTCGAAGATATATATCAATCCAGATCTTCGTGGGAAAAGAATAAGATCAATAAGATCTATAACCAAAATAGCTTAAGTCTGTCTTCCCTAGACTTTGAGAAAAATCTGTCCATCTCAGATTTTAGGAAAGTCTGAACACTTCAGATTCTGGGAAAGTCTGACCACCTCAGACTTTGGGAAAGTCTGAACACCTCAGACTTTAATACAGTTTTGTCATCGTCAAAACCAGTACCAACAATCTCCCCCTTTTTGATGATGACAAAACCTTCCTGCAATCATAATATATGCTATACCAAAACAACTTTCAATATCACATGTTAGCACAACGAGATGAAGATATCAAGAACCATCAAGATACTCAAATATTAAGTAAAACAACAAAGTCCGAATCAATTCATAAGTTAGTCCAAAAACCACAAAAACCAAAAACAGAGCCCAAAACTAATTCAAATCAAAATCCAAACCATCAATCAAAACCCAAACAAAAATAACAACCAAAACGATCAAAAGCAAATCTTCTAATCCTCCCAGGCCACTTTCTCCCCCTTTTTGTCATCAATCAAAAAGCTAAGTAGAACGGGGAGCACGAACAAGATGAAAATTGTCCATTGAACGCACAGTCTGCCCAACCCGAACTATGTCTTGTTGCATTTGATCCATCCGTTGATTGACGAACTGCTTGAGCTGCTCAATACTTCGTTCCAGAGAAGAATATTGTGATTGGAGACCAGTAAGTAATGCAATAATTTCTGCAGAACGATCAGCAGAAGCAGTTGGTATAGACTCAGTTGGTCTGGATGGCCCACCCTCTTCTTGTTGTCCTGTACTAACTCCCCCTGTCTCTAAGCCAGTCGATGTAGGAATTTTTGAAACAACTTGTGGTGGAGGAGGAGAGACAACAAATGTATCTTCTGGAGGAGCCATAGTGTCCCTTGGAGGACTAGAAACCATTTCTTCTTCCTCTTGATCAGACTCCGTTTTCTCAGATTCTGTCTCCTTGTGAAGCTCTTCTTCTGCCACGTCGTCCTCAACATCTTCTTCTTCATCTTGGAGAATCAACGACCGTTTTGCCTTTTTCAGCGTTTGAGGAGTTTCCTACAAGGTCTCCTTGCCCTTTCTCTTTACCCCAGATGAGACAGACTTTGAGGGACTAGCTTCTGAGGGTAAATTTTTCAATCTTATCTTTGCAATCATATTTTTCCCAATAGTCAGAGGAACGATCAGAGTCTCGCACAGGATTGATGGGATTGGGATGTTTAGATGATGAAAAATTTGGGTTATCAAGGAGGCGTATGGTAATTGACCTTTACCCTTTTGTACCACCCTGTACATCTGATACAGGATAACATATGGCATGGAAACAATTGGATTTCTAATGATGCCATACATTAAACGTGCCTCAGATTTAAAAATATCCGTCTTAGATGCTGCTTTTGGCTTCAGACAACTGATTATGATCTTGTGCAGAATGTCATTCAGAGGGGATAGCTGAGAGTATGTGAGTGTACCTTCACTTGATTGATCGGTAGAAAGGGCAGCAGTGATTTTTCTGTCCGTTACAGTGATAGGAATAAAGCCAGTCCGTGAAACTCCAAGGATGTCAGCAATTATGTCCACATTGAGAGTATATTCTTTGTTGAACATAGAAAATCTCATGGTATGCCGATCAGGAAAAGACAAATTTGAATAAAAATATGCGGTTAACTCCGCATAACTCGGAACTGTGGAGGAACAGAATTTGTCAATACCAAGTCGACTAAGGTGGACCCCAAGATAGACCTTAATTGAGTTTAAATACTCAAAGTCAACATGTCGTGGATTCATGACCCCACGTTTCGGCAACCCTTTATAAGCATTGTGATGTCCCTTTGAGCAAAAAAGAGGATCATTTGTCTCCGATCGACTGACATCGAACCCCTGCACTGGCTTAAAATGTAAAAACATTTTCTCATCTTCATCCCTAGGTTCGTGAAAATATGAGGCACTGAACCGTGGGTCTATTGGAAAGTTTCTCCGTGCTTCATCCGCTGTTCCAGGAGGAGCAATAGAAAGTCGTTCCATTTCTTGCAAAAAGACAGGCTGATTTTTGTATCCACTATCTCGCAGAAATTCATCAATAGTAGTCATAGCGCTACCACCATTCACCAATGTCTGATACAATTTGTAAATAAACTTGGGGTTCCGTTTTTTGAGAGGGGCAGCGCTACTTACTGGTTCTGTGAGCCCCTGTTGAATCTCAATCCTTGTTTCCATGGAGCCGGTTGCCGACTCTTCATGCAATTCTTCTTCTTCAGTAAGATCAAGGTGAGTAGGTCCAGAACTGGTGCCAAAATGCTTGTTTGCTAGTCGAGACGATTTTCGGGAGGCAAACATTGTGCGTTCATAGAGAGAGAGTTTTTCAGACAAGAGATAAGAAACTCTGAGGAAGATGAAGAGGCCTAGGGTTTGCGAAGAAAAAATCTATTCTTTTAACCACGGTTCTCAGTGAATAAAAATAGCAGTTTTGAAAATTTTCTAAAAGCTATCAATCAAACAGTTAATAAAAAAGGAAACAAATAATCAAAGAGATGTGATGGTTCAGAAATCGTACCTTTTGACAGATTACCAGAACTGTCGATTGGCGGGAAACATGATATTTAGGAAACCGACCATAAATCAAATTTGATTTAGCCTGAGTCCGAAACTGACCCTAAGTCTGAGTCTGAGTCTGAGTCTGAGTCTGAGTCTGGTTCTGAGTCTGAGTCTGAGTCTGAGTCTGGTTCTCAGGAGGAGAGGATATTTAATTTGCTTCTAATGAACTCAAACGACCGTTTATCCAAAGGTTTTGTAAAACTATCAGCTAATTGATTTTGAGAATCAACAAACGTGATCTTGACATCTTTCTTCTGAACATGATCTCTGATAAAATGATGTCGAATTTCAATGTGTTTTGCTCTAGAGTGTAAAATCGGATTCTTAGTAAGATCCATGGCACTTGTGCTATCACACCGAATTTCAACACAATACTTCTTGATACCAAAGTCTTGTAGTTTTTGACGCATCCATAGAATCTAAGAACAACAACTCCCAAGAGCTACATATTCAGATTCTGCTGTTGACATTGCAACAGTGTGCTGCTTCCTTGATAACTAAGATACCAACATATTTCCAAGGAGTTGACAGTTTCCTGTAGTACTTTTCCTGTTCACTCGACATCCTCCCATGTCAGCATCAAAGTATCCTAATAGAATAAAATTGCTTTCCTTGGGATACCAAAGCCTAAACTTCGTGGTAGATGAAATATATTTGATAATTCGTTTGACAGCCGATAGATGTGATTCTCTTGGATCTGATTGAAACCTTGCACATAAGCATACATTAAACAGAATGTCAGGCCTAGAAGCAGTGAGATATAGTAAGGATCCAATCATGCTCCTGTAAAGTTTTTGATCAACTTTTTCTCATTCTGAGTCTTTCTCAAGTTTTGAAGTTACTGCCATTGGAGTTTCAACCTTTTTGCAATTTTCCATTCCAAACTTCTTGACAAGATCTTTTGCATATTTCTCTTGATGAACAAAGGTACCTTCAGAAGATTGTTTCACTTGAAGTCCAAGGAAGAAGGTTAATTCACCCATCATACTCATCACGAACTCCTACTGCATATCCTTTGCAAAATTATTGCACAGAGTTTCATCAGAGGATCCAAAAATAATATCATCAACGTAGATTTGTACCAATAAGAAATTGTGACTGGTCCTTTTAATGAAGAGAGTTGTGTCTACTTTGCCTTTTTCAAATCCACAATGAATAAGAAAGGAACTCAACCGTTCATACCAGGCTCGAGGAGCTTGCTTTAGGCCATAGAGAGCCTTCTTTAATTTAAAAACATGATGAGGATTCTTAGGATCCTCAAAGCCAGGAGGTTGTTCAACATAAACTTCTTCTTGAATTACTCCATTTAGAAAAGCACTTTTGACGTCCATCTGATATAACCTGAAATCATGAAAGCACGCAAAGGCAAGTAATAATCTGATAGCTTCTAACCTGGCAACAAGAGCATAAGTTTCATCATAATCAATTCCTTCTTCTTGAGTGTATCCTTTAGCCACCAGTCGAGCTTTGTTTCTTGTAATCAATCCTTCTTCGTCTAATTTGTTTCTAAACACTCATTTTGTTCCAATAATAGATTTTTCTTTGGGCCTTGGAACTAGCTCCCAAACATCATTTATAGCAAACTGTCTCAGCTCATCCTGCATTGCTTCTATTCAGCTATCATCTGCTAAGGCTTCTTCTACTTTCTTTGGCTCAATTTCAGAAATTAAGGCAATTGCACTGGATTCCTCTAGTTCTTCAGGAATAACAGGAATTCTTACCTTTGATCTGGTTTGGCGTCCATCCTCAATATTGCCAATAATATTTTCCAAGGGATGACTCGACTTGTGTTTCCACTTTCTTTGACTTCCTGAGTTTGAATTTCCACTATCAAGATTCTGTGAGTCAACATCTCCATTTTGTTCAACAACTCTAAGTGGAACACTGTTTTCTTCAGTACCAGCTTGTCTTGTGACCTCTGAATCTGTGTCTGCTTCATGAAATTTAACATGTATAGATTCTTCCACACTATAAGTCCTCTCGTTATAAACTCTGTATGCCTTACTTGAAGAAGAATATCCAAGGAAGATGCTTTCATCAGATCTACTATCAAATTTCCCCAATCTTGTCAGCAGAGTTCTTAAGAATAAAGTATTTACAGCCAAAGACATGAAAGTAAGAGACATTAGGCTTTTTGTCTTTATAAATCTCATAGGACGTTTTGTCCATCAAAGGTCTTAGAGACACTCTGTTGATAATATAACAAGCTGTAGAAACAGCTTCTGCCCAAAATCTGGAGCTGATTTTGCTGTCAATCATTAGAGTTCTGGCCATTTCTTGCAAGGATCTATTCTTCCTTTCTACAACACCATTTTGTTGTGGTGAATAAGGAGAAGAAAACATATGCTGTATCCCAAAATCATCACAGAATTTAGCAAACTTAGAATTCTCAAATTCACCACCATGATCAGATCGAATGCTTGAAATCACATATCCTTTCTCATTTTGGACTTTCTTAGCAAACTTGGCAAAGTATGCAAATGCATCAGACTTATTTGCTAAGAAAAATACCCAAGTATATCTAGAAAAATCATCAACTATTACCAAACAATAACTCTTACCAACAATGCTTTTTGTTCGATTTGGTCCAAACAAATCCATATGAAGAAGCTGAAGCACTCTTGTAGTAGCAACATGATTTATAGACTTGAAGGAATCCTTTAACTATTTTCCTAGAGTACAAGATGTACAATCTTCATCTCTACGAAATTTCAGGAATGGTAAACCTCGAACAAGTTGCTTTGAAGAGATATTGGAAATTTGTTTCATATGAGCATGACCAAGTCTTTTATGCCATAATTCTACTTCTTTCCGTAAAGATATAAGACACTTAGGAGTCTCAATATGCATATCCAATAAATATATATTACCATGTCTCCTTCCACTGAAAGTCTATGAATTGTCTTTACTTGAGGCAAGACAGATTCCTTCTTGAAATTGGATTTTATAACCAGTATCACATAGTTGACTGATGCTGAGTAGATTATACTTCAATCCTTTGACCAAAGAGACATTGTTAATAGAAAGCTTTCCAATCTTTACAGTTCCTCGGCCAATAATTTTCCCTGTGCTGTCTCCTCCAAAAGCTACTTTTCCTCCATCAAAACTTTCCAATTTAATGAAACATCTTGAATCTCCTGTCATATGTCTCGAGCATCCACTATCCAAGTACCACTTTGATTTAATTTCCTGAAAAAGAACTTATTTCTTTTTAGGTACCCAGATCATCTTGGGTCCTTTTTGGTTAGAATAAAACAGGGGCGCTTTCCATCTCTTGCTTATGGAATTCATTTCCCTTGAACATGACTAGAATCTCTTCTAACAGGTTTAATAAACACTATTCTGAAATGATTTTCATAAACTCTTTTCAAAGGCATTTTTTCAAGTCTTTCTTTGACTTTTGGAAAGTCAATCAAAGGAGCTTTCTCCAAAGACATTCCTAAACCTTCCTTTTTGAAATAAGGTCTTTGTACTGAAAGAATTTTTTCTAATTTATCAGATCCAAGAGAGAACTTTTTTGTAATAGAAGAGATTTCAGATTTTAAACAAATATTTTCTTTTTCAAGAAAGTTATATTTATCCTGTGAAATCAAAACCTCATTATCAAATTTTTCTTTTAAGGAAATCTTCTGTTGTTTGAGAATCAGATTTTCTTTCTTTAGCTCAGCAATCTCTTTAAAAGAAAAATCTAATTTAGAACAAAGATCATTTATATAATTAGCTATTTTAATAGGAACTCTATAATTATTTACCTGGTTATCAAAATCCTCTGAGTCAGAGTCTGAATCAGAATGAGCCATTAAGCAAATGTTGGCAAATTCCTCATCACTTTCTTCACATTCTGTGTCACTCCAGGTTTCAGCCTTTAGAGCCTTTTTGTTCTTCTCGTACCTTCCATTCTTTTGTTTGAGAAGAGAACATTCTGGCTTAATATGTCCTTTCTTTTGACAATTATAACAGGTAATCTCAGCATAAATATTTCTTTCATCAGATTGTCCTCTTTGAGCATTCGAGTTCCTCCAAGAATTGGATCCTTTCCAATTTGATCTATTCCTGTTGAACTTTTTGAACTTCTTAATGCAAAGAGCCATTTCCTCTTCATCAAGATAGTCATCTGATCCTGCATCATCAAAAATAATATTAGATTTTAAAACAATAGATTTCTTACCTTTGAACTCTTCATCTTGACTGAGATTTTCCACTTCATAGGATTGAAGTGTTCCGACTAATTCATCCACTGACAAGGGCTGAATTCTTTGAGTTTCTCTAATAGATGTTCTGATATGATTCCATTCTTGTGATAATCCTCGCAAGAGCTTGTTAACTTTCATTGGTCCAGTGATTGGTTGTCCTTGATTTACAAGTCCATTGACAATCTCTGTGAACCTGTTGAACATATCTGCAATTGATTCACCATTTTTCATTTTGAAGGCTTCATATTGTCCGAGCAAGATATTCAATCTTGTTTCCTTAACACGATCAGTTCCTTCATAGGTGACATTGAGTCTGTCCCAAATTTCTTTGGCTGATTCACAAGAAGAAATCCTGTTATATTCAGTAAGAGATAAAGCACAGTAAAGAGAATGAGTAGCCCTAGAATCAGTGTGTTGTCTCTTGATAATTTCAGCTTGAGGTATCACTCTAGTTTCTCTAGAACTGGTAGAAGGAATTACTCCTTGTTCGATTATTTCCCATTCCATGGGATCCTTTGACTTCAAGAAAATTCTCATTTTATTCTTCCAGACACAGTAGTCTTTTCCATCGAAATAGGGAGGTCTAAGAAAGTGTTGTCCTTCAACCACACATGATCCACTAGCACTTGCCATAGATCGTTAGCTCAGAAGTAAAACACTTCTAAAGAGAGCAACCTAGCTCTGATACCACTTGAAAGTGCTAGTGCAGTGAATAAGTACGTAAATGCGGAAATATATAGCTTCAGAATAATAAATAAAGTTAGAGAGCAAAGAGAATTGAACACAAGATGTATAGTGGTTCGGCTTAGATCAAGCATACGTCCACTCTCCCACGGTGACAGCCTATTGGCTGGAGTCCACTATGAATCAAAAGAGTTACAATCTCAATGTCTAAGCTTTTCAGCTTAACTCTCACTAAGTTCGTGTATCACACTCTTTTGAGTACAATTAAAGCTCTTCATAGATTCAGACTTTAGGAAAATTGCTCTCTAACGTTCGTACAACACAACTTGAAATAACTCCCTTAAATACTCCTTCATGCCTTCATAACCGTTGGCACCTTCCAAAGGAATTCTTCCAATCTAACCATTGGACAGAATCAATCAGGAGATCTCAAGCTATAGATAGAAACAATAGAGAATCCGTCAATCCCAATCTCCCATTCAATCAGGATCTTCAGTTTCCTAAAGTGAACACTTGCTCCAAATAATTGATTGCTTTCATAAATGCAATAATCAAATCCAATCAATCCATAAGCTGTCGAAGATATATATCAATCCAGATCTTCGTGGGAAAAGAATAAGATCAATAAGATCTATAACCAAAATAGCTTAAGTCTGTCTTCCCCAGACTTTGAGAAAAATCTGTGCATCTCAGACTTTAGGAAAGTCTGAACACCTCAGATTCTGGGAAAGTCTGACCACCTCAGACTTTGGGAAAGTCTGAACACCTCAGACTTTAATACAGTTTTGTCACCGTCAAAACCAGTACCAACATAAATTGGCTCACATAACTAACATCATATGCAATATTGAGTCTAGTGATAGTTAAGTAAATCAAGCGTCCTACTAACTGCAAAAACTGACCAACATTCTGCAGTGATACATTGTTAGAAACAAACTTGTTGTTATACTCCATAAGGACACTTGCAGGTTTAACTCCCAACTTACTAGTCTCTTTTAATAAATCAAGAACATATTTTTCTGAGATAAAAATAGTCCTTTGCAAGAGTGCGCCACTTCAATGCCCAAAAAATAACGCAAATTGCCAAGGTCTTTGATATCAAATTCCTTGTTCAAATGACACTTGAGTGCTTCAATCCCAGGTAGGTTACTACCTGTAATCACCAAATCATCACCATACACAAGAATAATGACAATAACCCGATCATTCGACTTAGTGAACATTGAGGAATCTGAATAACATCTCTTGAACCTGAATTAGATAAGTGTTGCGCTAAGCTTGCCATACCAAGCACTGGGTGACTGTTTAAGGCCATAGATAGCTCTCTTTAGTTTACAAACAGTTCTATCCTTACCCTATAATGAATGCCTAGGTGGTAAATCCATGTAGACTTCTCCGTCTAAGTTCCCATCTAGAAAGGCGTTATTCACATCCATTTGGAAAAATGTCATCCATGATTAATTGCTATTGACATAATTACTCGCACTATGCTCATCTTAACCATTTGGCAAATGTTTCTTTATAGACTATGCCATAGGTTTAGGTATATCCTTTTGCCACAAGCCTAGCTTTATATTTCTCGATCATGCCATCACTATTATATTTGATCTTACAGATCCATCTGCATCCCACAGTCTTTTTTCCGCTTGGTAGCTATACAAACTCCCCAAGTCTGGTTTCGATTCAATGCCTCAATTTCATCTTTCATGGCTTTAATCCACACACTCTTCTTATTAGCTTTATCAAAATTATTGGGCTCGTGTTGTTCTTCAATGGCAGACAGAAAACTCAAGTAATTGTAAGATACTTTCTCATAACCAACAAAATCTTGAATTGGGTGCTAAATTGTATGAAAGGTAGAAAAATCTTGAAATCGGGTTGAAGGTCTTAGGATACGAGCTGATTTGCAAATAGGAATAGGTGCAGGAATTTATGCTGTGGAAGTCTCATTTATCAACTCTTCACCTATAGTTTCATAATTTTCACCAGGCACTAACATACCTGATTATGATGACAAGTGCCTAGTTACATCAGCTTCCTCATTTTTGGTGTTATTTTCAATGTTGCCAATCACTATATGGATAGGAATATGGTCAAATTCTGTAGAAAAGTCTTGATAGTTGTTCTCCCCCTGAATTTGAGCCATGTTGGAAAAGAACATAGTGGCCTCATCAAAAAACACATCACGAGAAAAATAAATCACTGAGTATTAGGGTCATAGCATTTGTAAGCCTTTTTTGTGGAAGAGTAGCCGACAAATACACACTTCCGAGCCCGAGGATCTAGTTTTCCACCATTTTGAGTGTAGACATAGTAGATGCAACCAAAAATTTGTAAATGAGTAATATCAAACTTCCGTCCATACAAGATCTCCATAGGGGTAACATAACTCAAAACCCAACTAGGCAACCTGTTGATCAAGTAACAGCTAGTTAGAACAACATATGCATAGTAGGATTTAGGCATATGTCCTGAAAATAACATGGCCCTAGTCACTTCAAGGAGGTGTTGATTTTTCTGTTCTGCTATATTGTTCTATTGTGGGGTCCCAACACATGATGTTTGATGAATGATTCCCAAACTACTCAAGATCGCTTGAAAATTCTAATTAGCGTATTTGGTACCGTTATCAATACGTAATATCTTCACAGATGTATTAAATTGATTTTTCACCATGTTGTAAAAATCTTCAAATACATTAAGGACTTCAGTCTTAGATTTTAAAAGGTAAATCCATGTAGTACAAGACTTATTATCAATGAATGTAATAAAATATTTGAAACCCTCCTTAGAATCAACAGGTGAACTGCCCCAAACATCTGAGTGAACGATAGATAACAATTCAGTATATCTACCATTGCTATATGGAAATGGTAATCTTTTTTTTTTTTTGGTAAATAGGAAATGGTAATCTTTGTCGTTTCGCAAAGTGACAAGGATCACAATTTTTTGAATCATGACAAAAAGACACATCAAGAGCGTGTAATATTCGGTCGGATGGATGACCCATATGACAATGCCAAACTCGTGAGTTGTCACCTCCTCCTTTTATTGATGTCGAATCTACATTAGATAATTCCAAGGTGTATAACTCATCTTGCAACACCCCTCACCAATCGTCCTCCTGGTAGTGCGATCCTGGAAGAGCACCTTCTGAGGGGTAAAAATAACATTGCAATTCCATCGGCTAGTGGACTTGCTTAGAGACATCAAATTTGATGATAGTTCAGCAACCAACAAAGCTTCCAATTCCTTTGAAAAGATTTTAATTCGACCTTCTCCACTTGTGGGAACATGTACTCCATTAGCAACCATAATAGGAGGATGCAAATGCTACAAGCAGTATGAGACAATATATTTGAAAATTTGCACATGTGATCCGTAGCTCTAGAATCCACAATAAATCTCGTTTTAGGGAAAGTAGAAAGAGTGTACTTATTACCATATGTCGTGACAAGATTCACAGACTCCTTGCCATCAGTATTCATCCCAAGCCCATGTTTTTGAATCAGCTGCTGCACTTGTTGAGTTAAAGAATCAAGTTTTGTCTGAATATCTGCCGAATCTCCTTGAATAACAACATTGGCATTCGATACCTTCTCCTTGTTTTGGCAAAGATGAGGGTGAAGAAGCCAGCACCTCTCCTTAAAGTGACCATCATGGTCACAGTGATCACAATGAAAGTGGATGGATTTCTTATTTTTACCTGTAATGAATCACGTGGCCAGATCACATTATCTAGACATGCTAGCCACGTTGTGGGCTGAATGTTCTACAAAATTTATTATCAACACACGATCTAATTGCATCACCCTTCGTCTTGTTTCCTCATTCTGAATAATGGAACACATGGCATTAAAGGATGGAGCCAGTCAGAATTTGTCTCCTGGTTTCTTCAAACTCAGGCTTGAGGCTAGACAAAAGTTGAAAGATGCGATCTTGCTCTTCGCGTTTGATGTAGTCGGTAACAATATGAGTAGAGGGCTTATATTGGCGAAGTTCATCCCATTGTCTCTTCAGATTTCCTAGATGCTCGGTAACAGACTGATTTGAACCTTGCTTGGAGTTAGCAATTCCTTGTTACAACTCGAAAATTCTGGACGCATTCTTTACTTGTCCATACACTTTGCACAATGACTCCCATAAGGTTCGAGTAGAATCCAAATATGCAAATATTTCATAGATGTGGGATTCCATGGAGTTGAATATCCATGTCATAACATTATGGTCATTAGCTTGCCACTCTTCAAATTTTGGGCTATCTGCCGACGGAGTACAGATCTGCCCATTGATATGTCCAAGTCTCGATCTTCCTCCGAGGGCAATAGTCACAGCACGGGACCAAGGAAGGAAGTTGTTTCCATTCAGTAACAAGGAAGTCAGACGTTGGCTGTGTGACTCATGAACAACGGCCTTTGAAGGATTAGATCCAGAACCTTCTTGTTTTGTAGCAATGCCTCAGAACAAACAGTACAGACACAAAAGAATGTAATATATTGAGACAAGGACTCGATTGTAGAAACACAAAAATGGAATTGATAACGAAATCAAAACACAACCTGCTCTATATCATGTTGAAGTTTAGCAGGATCAAACACACAAATAAGAACACAAGGAATTAACGTAGCTAAGCAATATGCCTACATCCACGGACAAAACTTCCCCTCTCTTCTTTTTTTCATAGAGAGTAGATCTACCATTATTCATCATATATTCAATGTACGGTTGCTTACAACAATTCAACAGACAACCATTTACAAAAGGAAACACTAGAAAATAGGAAAGCAAGAATAATGCACAATATCAATAATATCTCCTTTCTAAGAATAGGAGAGAAAATCTTGCAACAAAGGCCATTGAAGTTATAATTGACGGATGAGCAGGCAGACTCAAATCTGGCACCCTCCATGAATTTGATGCTGATGTACTTAGGGAGGCCATGGAAGTAATACTCAAGGACCATATTCATGCAGTATGTCTTGAGCAATGCCATCAGGACAGAAGGATGGCTAGGGTGGAATGGCGATTGCCTTGGATGCTTTGTAATATGGGGAGTTTATGAATTTCGGGCCCGACACGGGTGTCACCGAGCGGGTCAAATGGCTGAGGTTTGACGTAGTGAATAACACAGCAGAAGTAAATGACTTCAAAATCCTCCAATTCATTAAAGGAAACTCTTGCTGCTGTCAACCGATTTGGCCCACACAACCGTCCTCGGGGTTTAAGGCTAGTTGATCTACAGATCTATCAATATGATAATGTTATATTTTGAACTCAACAATTTGATTCTTCATTCCCTATGCATGATTAAAGGGCATAAAATGAAGGTTATCGCAAATTTTCGCCTTTGTTTTTTTTTATTGCTCTAGTTTTTTTAGGACAAAAGGTGACATCAGTCGCATTGCTAGTCATGTAAACACAGGATTGATTTTCTTCATCGTTATTGGAGTAGGCATTATGGAAGTCAAACCAACAACTACAAAGCAAGTCTCCGATGGAGTCATCCAAGTCCTTCAAGAGCTATGAGCAGAAAGAGCGAGCCTTTCGCCTAAAAAGCCGGGGGAACCTTTGCAATCACTCTATCCTTGTTCTAATCACGATTGTTATTGCCTCCTTGATCGATGCTTGGAAAGGATGCCATGAAATGTCGAGCGGCTGAGGGACCCACTCGGCCACTGAGCAGATCATGAAGGAGATTAAGAAGCTATCTTGGAGGTGACGGTCAATGAGCTAGTGAACCTCTCTTCTTTGCTCACATGGCTAATGTCCTTCACAATATTCCAACAAATAATTACAGGAGGCTCGAAGTAGGAAATACAGTATTGAAATAATAACATATTAAATATACTCAGGAAGAGGCAACGGCGGGGTCGGGGTCGGAGGCGATCAGACCTTGAGACACAGTATCTGCGACTATAGGATTCTTAGGAGAGAGAGAGTGAGGGAGTTGGTCCTGGAGCCGAGGGGAAATGGATTTGCTGCAGTAATTGAAGCTGACTTTCTTTCATCTCTACCATTCCTTAAACTTTTCCCCTGTTAAAAAGGAAAAAGTCATCTTCTCCTTCGTTGGATCCCTTATTGCGGGGATCCAATGGCATTGGTGATGGCAGAAGCGACGTGCCGAAGGTGGCGGATTCGAGCTCGGGTTAAAGTACACTAAGAAGGATTGGGCATTAATAGAGAGAGAGAGAAAGGGGGGGGGGGGGGGGGGGGTGCAGGCACAAATTTGACTTGAAAAAATGGGACGCACTCGACACATGGAATTAGTCCGACACACGGACAGGTGAAGTGGCCGGCTCAATTAATATGTTCTCCCATAGAATGTGTTGATGGGCACGGCCCTAGGTCGTTGAATATTTAATGTGATTTTGTCAATATTTGTTATAGACTTTAGGATTTTTACGTACAGTCCGTACACATCCCTATCTTTGAGATTGGACTTGGTAGGTTGTTTTCCTTGCTTAACTTAAATTCTAGTCCATTGACGAGCATAGTGTACAAACAGAAGCATGCGCAATTTTTATTGTGTGAAATTTAACATAAATGTCACAATCATTGATGTGATTGAGTAGATTAAACTGCCCTGTAATTCGCAAGAAATAATGTGTGGTTTAGTTAAGATAAGTTGTGAGAATTATATAAATAATTCTGTTGGCAAGTGCATCAATGACATTAAATGTAAGTACAACTAAGGAAATAGTGCAATTTCCTTTGTACAAATTGTTCTAGAATTATGCGCAATTCGTCACTTCAAATGATATTATCCTTGTAACAATTAATAAGTTACGTACGAACCTTATTGGACTTCAAAAGTATATTTGTAGAACTCGTACTTGTGATTCTTGACATGTGTAGATTATCTTTTTGGCCCTTCTTCCTAATATTGACTTCTAAAAACTACAGCAGAACGAATCAATAGTTAATGATATATTTGATAACATTTTTATTTTTTGTTTCCTCAATCAGAAAAAAATAATATGAATCTATTTGTGTATGTCAATTAATTTTTTTATTCTTTAAAATAGTCAGAGAATATATTTAAAATAGAAATATGAAGTAAAATAATAATTATTTTGTTTCTAGAAACATAAAAATAAAAAGGTCATTTTTTTTTTCTCTTCTCCATACTCCTATAGCAAGTCGATTCACCTCAGGAAGGCCAACAAGGCTCAAACTCAATATGGCTAGGGTTAGGCTCAACCTCTCCCAACCACCACAAGGTTGCTTGGGCAAGGTTGAGTCTCGCTAGTCTTCATCTATGGCCGGTCGCCAACCATCAACGATGCTTAGCAACTAGCTAGAAGAAGGAGAATAAGAGAGGGAAAAAAATAAATAATTCAAAAAAATTCAGAAAATTATTAATAAAATTCCATGTCACAGAAAAAAAATAAGGTCGCATCAAATATTTTTTTTCCTACTCTAGAAGTATATATTTTAAACAGTTATCAAACACATTTTTCTACTCAGAAACTTATTTAGAGAATATAGATAAATAAATTACTTCTAAACCAAATTTGTTTCTTAAAATAGAAATATTACTATATGCACCACGAGATTTATGATGGGACAAACCAACTTTAACATTTATAGGCTCCACCCAACTCGATGCATGAGCAGTTATGGAGGTTGCTGTGCAGGAAAATATGGGTGAATACCCCTCAAGTTCTCACTCCTCACTATTTCCATTTTCAGTAATTTTACTACCTAGATTTATTGATGGAATCATTCCAAAGTCTAATAGCATCCTCTTTTTTTTTTTTTTGTGCTTACAAATCTTTAAAAATCGAAGGTAGAACTATTTGTTCGACTTTACTATCTAAATTAATCCATGTGTGAGATGCAGGCTTACTTTAATGCATCAAAGATAACTCCGGAGTCATGATACGTACTGACCCATCAATATACAAAATGACCTGAAATCGTGGTGTTTCAATGAAGTTCCACTGTATAGCATAATAAGCCAATTATTATAAACCAAAACATGACTCTTATACGATACAAAGTGGGGTGCAAAAGGTGGGGAAAGAAGAAAAAAGTATCCAACGAAATTGTATTCTCTTAAAAATAGAACTAATAAGGTTATTTACAATCCTTCGCGCCGATACTTCTTGATGGAACCTGAAACCTTTGTAGCTCTATACATAAAGATCACATCTTGACTTTGACCCCATATATAAAGGAAATGCGATTAAAGTAGATTCTCTGGTTTGAATATGTTCCCCTATTTTAGTAGTTTCCTAATTTGGGTATGCGTATACTTATTTTGGATCTAAATCTTTTCCACGTAAGACGTGGGTATTTTTTGTGAATTGCCAATAAATCTAGTGGTTAGAATTGTTAATTCCTTTGTAAGATTAGGAGACTATTATGGCGGAGAAATTGGAAAAGATAGAAGAAGTCTTAGTATTTCTACATCAATTCTTTAATTTGATTAATTATAGTCCTATACATTTCTATATTGGTATGAGTTGAGTTAATCCAACCAATCAACCAATTTAGGATAGAAATTACTAACATAGATTCTAACCATCCTACATTACACAATTGACACTAACGTAGACATTTTTTTTACCTTTTTTTCTTTCTTTTTCTTCCATGGTCATGCCATAGCCAACAAGTTCTGTTTTGCTTGAGCGATGGTTGCCTTCATTACCACAGGTGAGGGTTTGCCCTAGGCGAGGCCAATCCCCACCCAGACTATGCTTAGCAAGGCCGCCTTGGCCTGGGCAAGAGTCGACCTTGCCAAGTCAGGTAGATCCTTGCTTACAGTGGCCATGGGCAACCCTTGTTGTGGAGAGGCCAGCTCTCATCAAGCCATGTTGGATGCTTAATGTCCATAGTCACAATTTTCAACCTAAATTGGTCAAATAAACTTAAGTGGTATAAATTAAAAAGGTTTAGAACTACATTAATTCAATTGAAAGATTTAAGAAT
The DNA here is from genome assembly GCA_030064385.1 of Melaleuca quinquenervia. NCBI lineage: Eukaryota > Viridiplantae > Streptophyta > Magnoliopsida > Myrtales > Myrtaceae > Melaleuca > Melaleuca quinquenervia. Next base: position 9,653,169 of record CM057721.1, on the reverse strand, counting down.
GAATAGATACCAATATAATAAGCTTATGATTTTTTTTTTGGTACTTTACTCCTATAGAGTATAACCATAAAATACCAAGGAAATGCTTATTTCTTATTATAATCACTGGTAATGACTTGATTGATCATAATAAAAGCTAGGAAAATGGAAAAGGAGTCGTACTTATGAGTCTTTTTATGCATGCACATCACATCATTGAAAATTACATCAAACTTGGTCATTGATGTGGAAAATATACTTTAACTGAATGGACCGTCACATGAATTAACAAGTAAATAAAAAATGAAGCAAAACAATACATCACCCCGAGTAGGATGGGATCTATAATACGCAAATAGTAGCGATTGATTCGATTATATCATGTTATCCTTGTCACCTACACGTCACATTAGATATTTTGTCCTCTAATGTGGCCGTGAAACGATTACAATTATACATAACTGGCCCACCTCAATTTTACAATATAAAGAGAAGAGAGCCCTTTAAGTTAATCTACTTTTTACCTAAATGCCATGATATTAGTGAATCTGTTAAACATATCAATGACTAATTCGTATGGCTTCACTTTCACAGGTTCATGTTTATCAAGAAGGATGATTGTCTTTGATTCCTTGACTCTTATTTCCTTAGAAGTTTGCATGAAGTGTGTCCCATTTCTCTTTTGTTGTTTCACATGAAGATACATGGTTATTCTCAGTAGGAGCTAGAGCACAACAAAAAGATAAAAGAGCTTTAGCATCTAATGCTTCTCTTTTGGCCAACTCAGTAGGAGTAATTGTGGATAATGTAATATCCAGTCTAGAAGCTATTCAATATAATAACAAACCTATCATACTTCTATACAACTTTTGATCAATCTTCTTTCCCTTGTCCTCCTTGTTATGTTTGGATGAATGAGAAATTGGTTTATCATTTTTCTTGCAATTCTCCATACAAACTTTTTACAATATCCTTTTAATATTTTTTTTTTCTTGAAATATGAACGTTCCTTTTGAAGTTTGACTGGCTTGGAGTTTAAGGAAGAAAGTTAAATCCCCCATCATGCTCATTTCAAATTCATTATGCATAGACTTTGAAAAATCCTTGCAAAGTGTTTCACTTGAAGAGTAAAAAGTTATATCATCAACGTAAATTTGAGCAAGTATAGTACCTTGACCAACTCTTTTAATGACGATTCTGGTATTGAATTTTCCTTTTTCAAAGCCACTTTTAACAAAAAGATCATTAAATCTTTCTTACCAAGCACACAAACCATAAAGAGCTTTTAAGCCTGTAAACATATAATCACTTTCTTTCCTTACCAAAAAAAAACATATAATCACTTTCTTAAGTCTTCAAATCCAAAAAGTTGTTCAACTTACACTATTTCTTTAATAAACTAATTAAAATGCACTTTTCTCATTCATTTGATATAATTTGAAATTGTAACAATATGCATATGCTAAAAGGAGTCAAATGGCTTCTAACTTGGCCACAGGAGCGTAAGTATCATCACAATCAATACCTTCTCCTTGTGGATATCCCTTGGCCACAAGTCTTGTTTTGTTTTTAATGACATTTCCTTTATCACTAGTTTGTATTTGAACACCCATTTTATGCCAATTACTAAGTGATCATTTGGTCGTGATATAAGCTCCTAGCCTTGACTAATTTTGGATTGGTACAGTTTGTCTTGCATTACATTTATCTAGTTATTGTCAACTAGGGCATCATTAATTTTATTTGGTTCTATTTTAGATACAAGTGCTATTACACTTGTTTTCTCATTTTTCTTGGATCGGGTTATAATCCGGTCATCCAAATTTTCAATGACAAGATCTTTCAAATGAATGGACTTGTGCTTCTAACTTTTGTTGAATCCCTTGTCATCTTTTTCATTTTCTTTCGATGCTTCATGTAAAGTCTAAATACTTGAGAGGTTATCTTTTTCTTTAGATTTATCATCAATAGGACCTTGAGTACGTTCTGACATTTTTCGCCTTTAAAAAACTTTCAAAGTCTTCAAACTCATGTGGCTAAGTCTGAGTTGTTTTTTCAAACTTCACACTTGTAGACCTTTCCACAGTTCAAGTATTTTTGTTGTATACTCTATAGGCTTTGCTTGTTATTAAATACTCAAGTAAAACTACTTCTCAAAACTTCTCATCAAAATTACTAGGTCGATCATTGACATTTTTTAGTGTAAAGCCATTACAACCAAAAACATGAAAATATAAAATGTTTGGTTTTTGTACTTTAAAAAGCTCATAGGGGGTCTTTCAAGTATTGGTTCACAAAAAATTCTAGTTGTAATAGAACAAGCAATTCAAATAGCCTTGGCCCAAGCCATTTTTTGGGGAGAAAAACACAAGAAGTGCCAAAAGTTGTGTATGGCACTCATTTCAGTGCCAAAAGTTTCAAAACGCTCACTTCATATCTACTTTTTTAAAAAATCGGAAATTGTAATGCCAACTCGGCGGAAGTCTGATGAGCAACTGGGTCAAGAACAAATTTGAGAAAACTAGGAAAAGTCGAAGGTTGGGCTTTGTTCAAGACTCACTCATAAGCATTTTGTGACGGTGGCAACCGCTAAGGTGACTAGAGATGCTGTGGGTGGCTTGACGAGGGTGGTTGGCCGAAGTTTTGGGATTAAACGACAGAACGAAATTCTCCCAAACGAAGAAATGTCAACGGCCTAAACCAATGGCAATGTATTCAGAAGAGGCTCAAGAATCTTTTTCAACTGGTGGCTATGGCTAGAAACTCCAAAATCCTGAGATATGGCTATAAACCTTTAATCGGGTGCACAAACTGAGTAACAAATCTTCCCAGCAAACTTTAATAGCCTTTAGGACTAAATCGATCGTGTCCAAGGGCTTGGATGCATTCTAGATATGCAAGGAACACAATGATGTCCTCTGTTTCACGTGGGTATCCCTAAATTTCTCCAATTTGGTGTTTTTCTCTCTTTACTCGCGAAACAGGGGCTCTCCGCGATTCGAGTAACTCTTGACAAGATTCCGATGACTTGACAACGAGGAGGGGCGGCGCGATGGCTCGGGAAGGTGCAAAAATGAATTAACTTTCGATTGGGGGTAGTGGGTGGCTGTGGGTCGATGTGGAAGGACTTCAATTGCTCGAAATTCCAGTCGAGCTTCACGACGAGCGAAATTATGTTTTTTGAAAAGTTTTTTTTTGTTATTAAAAATATTGACGTTGCACTTTTTGGCTGGAATTTTCGCCGTTAGCACTTAAAAGATCATTTTTTTTGCTGGAACTGACATCAGAGTGAGTGTTTTGAAACTTTTGGCACTGAATTGACCGTTGTACACAACTTTTGACACTCCTAGCGTTCTTCTCCTCATTTTTGGTTAAGTGAGATTTTTCCTTTCTACAAATTCATTTTGCTCTAGAGTATATATTGGTGAAAAAATATGTTTAATATCATTTTCATCACAAAATTCTATAAAAATTTGATTATCAAATTCTCCCCCATGATCAATTTTTACACTAGATATAACAAAGCCCTTTTTACTTTAAATACTTTTAACAAATTTGTAATATATGAGATGGTTTTGTTTTTATGAGAAAGAAATAGGGGCTTGACCCTTTAGTGCCGTCCAGGCATGGGGGGCACGTGGTGGATTCATCGGTAATTAAAAAAAATACCCTTGTAAAAATAAGTTAGATAGCTCGGATATTTGTTTTGCACTTATATGTCACAACTTTCATCATTGATAAAGACAAGGCATTGAACTGTGCAAACTTTACATCTAGAAAATAGGTATTACCATACTTGTGTCCAATGAAAGATTGTCCCCATCTTTGCTTGAGCCTTAATGATTATTCCCCTAAAAGCATATTTTGAAGCCTATGTCATATAGTTCGCTTATACTAATTAGATTGTAGTTAAGTCCTTTGACAAGTGATACGTTGTTGATCACAAGACTTCCAATCTTAACAGTTTTTTTACGTATTAGCTTTCCTTTGTTGTTACCTCCAGAGTATAATTTTCCTTAATTCAATATTGCAAGCTTTTATAAACATTTGGGATTCCCTATCATGTGCCTTGTGTGACCCCCTACTTCCTAAGTGCACGTTAGTGCCTAATGTCCTTCTATCCTTCACTTTGGCCATTAAGTGGCGATGTCCCAGGATCTCATGGCTGGCCTTTAAGGCAAACGGACCTGGTCCACTCCTACAGGACTCGTCTGCAAAAATCAATCTTCACCTTGTACCTGAAAAAGGGAGTTTGGAATGGTGGGGTGAGATATTAGGACATTTCAATGAGTTCATCTCTATACCCGAACTAGGAACACTATCGCCCTAGGGTCCCTGCTCGCTTCTCACCCTTCAATTGTCAACTATAATCAAGCTCCTATTACCTATCTCTCACCCCGAGTTTAATCAATTCTAATTCCCTCAACTCCATTAATCACCCCGAAATTATCTTTCACTCTCCCCGATAATCTCTCTATACTCCTTAAATAGCCCCACACTTAGCCTCGAGTTCTAACCGACATCCTCAAATCAACCACAGTCATAAGCCAGACACCACAAATGGGAATGTCTAGCTTCGGAGCAACTTTGAACATCTCTAGTGAGCTCTCTCAGCAAGGCTCTGACGACCCCCCCCCCCAAGTGAGGCCTCTGATGGTGGCCCTTAGCTGTGAGAGGTTGGCCAAGCCCATAGGTGATGGTTGTCGATGACGGAACAACTCTAATCGCACTAAAAACGCATGAACATATCCAGTTTCCCAAACTGAGCACAGAAGTTGGGTTGGCTTGGGGACAAGTCAGGTGGCTACTCGATTCGCTCTCCCTAAGCAAAATCGACGGTGACTATCGGCTGGGCTTTGTAGAGGGGACTACCATCAGTCAATTGGTGGTGGTGGTGTTACCTAAAGTGGCCAGAGTGGGGAGCAGTCGCTATTCGATGGCGGAGGGGTCAGGGCTAGGGTTTCCAAAGAAAGAGGGATGTGCTTTGAGGCCAATCTCTCCCAAACGACGTGACTCTAATGGGAATGATCGATGGATCTATACTCAAGGGACCTCTACCAATCTATTAGAGGTGGTAGTGGTGGCTGTGTCTCGCCAGAACGCGCGCAATGGCCACGCACAACAATGCTTGGGAGATTTAGGGTAGCCATTGTTTAGGAAAAAGATCACCAGTTTCGGGGCAAATTAACGGTGACGGTGGCCACAACTAGGCTAAAGGGATGCCCATGGGTGCTTTGGGGGTGGTGGTGTGGCCTTGGTATTGCTAGAGAACTAGTGATGGCCTTAGGTCTTCGACGACATCAACTTGCAAATAGCAATGAATAATGTTCATTGAAGCTTCTTTCAAGGGCTTTTAGCGACGATCACGATGGTTGCAAGGGCAGCAGTTGGTCGGGACTGAAAGGTGGTGTTATAGAGAAGTTAGCGCCACTAACGGTGTGGAAAACAAAGGTTAAAGGAGGAAGAATGAGTCGCCAGAAGGGAGGTTGGATCCCGGGTGGGAAAATAGGGAGCTTCTACAAATGAGGAAGAAGACAATGCGATTCGGTGCGAGGGTGTCCAACAACGGTCGCACATGTCGGTGGAATGCTAACGACGGTTGGCCACTAGACGCACGACGGGAGTCAGGCGCACATGCGCGCCACCCATTCGCCAAAAGGCTAAAGAGAAGAGAAAGGAATAGGGAGCCGAGCTCCCACGCAAGTTGGGCCGTGCACTAGTCCATGCGGGCTCGGCCGATCTGGGCATGCCCTGGCCGATCATTCGCGAGTTGACTAGTTGCTTGACTGGGTCAACATTGACGTTGACCGGTCAAATATCAACATTGACCAAAAGTCAATTTTTTTGAAAAATATTTCAAAACTACCTATAGGCCCAAAATTCACTCCTTTTTGGGTCAAAATGCAAATATCTAAAAGTTTGGGAACCAAAAGGTGATTTCCAAAAGTTCAAAATCACCCAAAATGAATTTTCTCGATTTAATTTGGGAAACTCTTGAAACCGATAGGCCACTAACTAAACACGTAATTTCCCTTGATTGGACCTCACAAAAAGGGGCCGGAAGTGGGTTGTTACACCTTGAACGTCCACTATCCAAGTATCACTTGTTCTCCCGTTTCCTCATTGCCTTGGGAGAAGAACACTAGGAGTCTCAAAAGTTGTGTATGGTGCTAACTTTAGTGCCAAAAATTTCAAAACACTCACTTCAATGTCAATTTCTGCAAAAAAAAAAAACGATCTTTTAAGTGCCAACGGCAAAAATTCTGGCCAAAAAGTGCCATGTTAGCATTTTTAATAATAAAAAATACTATTCAAAAAATAGAATTTGGCTCACCATGAAACTCAACTAGAATTTCAAGCAATTGAAGCCCTTCCACATCGATCCATAGCCATCCACCACCAGCAATCAAAAGCTAACTCATTTTTACACCTTCCTGAGTCATCGCACCGCCCCTCATTACTATCGAGTTGTCGGACTCTTGCTTAGAGTTACTTCGATCACGAGAGAGCCCCTATTTCACGAATAAGGATAGAAAAACACTAAATTTAATAAATTTAAGGATACCTACGTGAAATCGAGGACATCACAGCGTTCCTTGGCATCTCTAAAATGCATCCAAAACCTTGGACACGATTGATTTGGTCTCAAAGGCTATTGAAGTTTGCTGGGAAGCTCTGTTACTCGGTTTGTGCACCCTATTGAGGTTTATGGCCATATCTCGGGACTTTGAAGTTTCTAACCATGGCCACCAGTTGGAAAAGATTCTTGAGCCTTTCCTAAACATATCGCCACCGGTCTTAGCCATTTATGAGAATTTTGCTCCATTGTCTAATTGATCCTCTAAGTTTTAGGAATAGTGGTCTTCACATGATTTTAGTCCTTTGAGAATCACCTTAGTAGTTCGTTGACCTTCATTGATCTTAAGATTGGATTGCATTGGTAGAAAGTCTATTCATTATATCGGTGAATCTATTGAACATCTCAAAGATTGCCTCATTTGGTTTCATTTTGAAGGACTCAAATTGATCGAGGAAATTTTAATCTTTATTTTCTTTTTACAATGTCATTTCCTTCAAAGATTACTTGCAATCTATCCCAAATTTCCTTCACTATTTCACAAGAAGAAACACGATTATATTCAGCAGGGAATTAATGTACAATAACGAGAATATAAATGCTTTGGCATCTAAGGCTTTTTGTTTAGGAAGATCGGTAGCCAATTGTACTTTCTCTTGAGCACTCTTGTCCTTTGTGCTCTAACAGCCAACAATATGACATTTGCATTTGGGTTGGTTACATGTTAGACAATATCCCACATCAAAGTAGGGAGGCATGGTGTTGCTTTGTCCTTCAAATATACCTAGTGCGAGGTTGCTAGCCATACTAGATCATTAGCACAAAAGAAATGAAACACTTCAAATATATGTGCACTAAGCTTTGATACCAATTGTTGGAGGCTAGTAGTATTACCTAGTAGGAGATAAATAGGTGGTTTTGACAAATCTTGACAAAATTAAAGCAGAAGGAAAAACTCAAGATCAAAGTCTAAATAATATGCAAGTATGAAAGACTTTAAAAACTAAACAATATGCAAATATATCTATCATAAATAATTAAAAGGAGTTAAGAGATAAAAGAATTTGCACATACTGATTATAGTAGTTGGCCTAATTCAAGCATACATCCACTCTCCCATGTTGATACCTTACTAGTTAGATTTCACTAGATGATCAACAAAAGATTACAACCACGAGTGATGATGATAGATCACACTATTTTACTCAATCACTCTACTCAGTCCCTCTTAAAGTTAACTTTTACATTTCATGAAAGAATAATATTGTATTAAAGAAGTACACTTGGACTTTGGAACTTTCATTTTTGAACCATACTCTCTTCAATAATTCAGTCTTTCTTTTATATTCATGTACCTTCAAACTAGCCATTGAACAGTCTTCAAAGGATTAGTGTAACGGTCTGCTTATGACCCCACTTTTCGAGGTCCAATTGGAAGAATTTATGGATTTAATTAGTGGCCCGCCGGCCTTGAGAATCCCTCAGACTAAACCATAAACTTTCATTTCGGGCGATTCCGAACTTTCGGAATTTGCGTTGTGATCCCCTGACTTTTAGATAATTGCAATTTGGCTCCAAAAGAAGTGAATTTTGGGCCCATAGGCAAGTCAACGGTCAATGGTCAACCATTAACTGGTCAACAGTCAACGTTAACCATCGGTTAGACCCGCGGACGACCGGTCTAACCGAGCTTGAGCCAGTCCAACCAGGAGCAGACCTAATCCAACTGAGAGCAGACCCGGTCTAACTCGCACGAACCGACTAGCCAATCGGTTTCTCTCTCTCTCTCTAGCATTTCGCTGAGCAGGTGGAGTGCACGTGGACACGAGGCCTACAGCGCTGCTAGTGGTTGACCAGTGGCAGGCATCGTAGGCATCCCATCAGCTAAGTCACAGCCATTATATGGCCACCACATGCCCCCGATCGCGTCTCCATCCCCTCAAACGCGAGCTGCCCTTGTCTTCTCGTTCGTGCTAGTAGCTCCCATTTTGTGTCGATTTCTCCCAGCTCAAAGCTTCGTTGGACTTGACCTAGGTGTCGTTAGGAAGCTTGAGACACTGACTTCAAGACCTAGGCCACCGTCGTCGTAGGTTCAACCTTGAACGCCATTGGGAGCCCCTGAAAGGAGGTCCCACAGCTCGAGGTTTATCCCTATTTTGGGCCAGGAGCTTCGTCGCCGGAGATCAAGCAATCGGCGATCTAAGGCCCTCGTCGTTGCTTCCAATCAATTGGTAGGTACCCCTAAACCCTAGTTATGGCTTTTGTTGCGATTTGGTCACCGTTTGGCCCTGAATCACCATTTGGCCAACATTTACAACCTCAACCAGCATTGTTTGTGCATGTTCGGGCCTATTCAGCCCTCGCTAGTGTAGCTCTGACCACCTCCAACCTCAGCTGCCGCTCCCACCATCTCAGCCAGTCACGCGGGACCAAGAGCCACTTCTAACACCCTCGTCGGAGCTTCACTGAAGGGTGGCCAGAACAGTGCTCGTTGGCCGGAATAGGTCGGAAAATTCACCAGAGCTGTCTTGCCTTTGGCATGATTTGCACGACGCATCCATGGCATTCAATCTAAGATCAAAGAGTCACAACAAGCTCGGGCGCGATTGGAAGTATATGGATTGCATCACTACGGACCGCCGATTTGCAAGAAAAATCATGTGAATGGACTTTAACATTTTATTAGGTGTGCTATTGCTTTAGTAGATTTATTAGGAATGAATGGATGAGTTGGATGAATTAGTTGGATGTCATGACTACTTGTTTAGATGAATAGGGTCAAGTATGGCCGAGTACAAATTTCCAATGATCAGGTAACATGGAAAATATTTGGGTGGTTTAGTATTTTGATTAGACGATTAGGATCATTGAGAGCCGCGTACTATTAATTGTCTATGGTGATTGGAAAGGATCGATTATGTGGCCTATGAGCCTTAATCGTTGATTGGATGTTGATGGGGTCCAATGGGTATATTGATGGTGTAAACGAATGATGGGACTAATTAGGGTCGGGTACTCAACATTATCGAATTTGTGCCCAAATGGCCTAATCAAGGGTTAATGGTCAATGAGACCATAATTAAAGGCAGCTGAGCTACGAAAGTGACGATGAGAGATTATTAAGGATTTTTCGATAGTTTGATATTTATTCAGTCGATTAGGAAGCCAATGTGCCCTAATTAAATTGGAGGTCGACGGGACACAATTAGGTGTTGACAAGACTGCGCTGAGTTGGTTCAATTTCGCAAGTCATCTGAAGTGGTTATTGACCGTAGTTCACTTTAATTTTGACTTTTAGCCGAGGAAGTAGGGCAGTGGGCCGCATTTATCGATTGGAGGATTTAGGTCAATTATGGCTTGACTTAATGTGCGACGAATTTGGTGAGAAAAAGGAACGATGGTGTAGCCGATGAGCCGATTTTGATGGTAAGATGGCAATGAGGGCAATTGAATGTGGAAAAATGATCATGAGCCGGGAAGGCTTAATTAGGGTCGCAGACCGGTTGTAGACGGTCTTGTTCATTTAAATACCACACAGTTTATTTATTATGTAATCTATTTATTTATTGTTCACTATTTAATTATTTTGCAATTTATTTATTTATTTAACAATGTATGTAATTATTGGGGTTGGTGTTGCTTTGGCTTAGTGCCAAGTATCGGTCATGAACCGATTGACTCATAGGTAAATTTCATTAGCAAAGAGAGAGACTGAAAGGACAGAATCATATGGAAGTCAGGTCAATTGAGGGCTGGTCAGTGGCTATGGTAGCACTGGTACCTATTGGAGGTTATTTACTGATTGTGGTCACGATGTGACGTACTTGAATGGCTTTGGACCGAGTCCCGATCGGAGACCAGTTGACTAACAAGTTTAGCCATGATGGTGATTCGAGGCTAAGCGTGGGATTAGTCAAGGAGATGATGGAACATGAATTGATTAAATTCAAGGTAAGGGAGATATGTGATAAAGAAATGACGAGGGAGACACGACTAGGGACCCTAGAGTAGTAGTGTTCCTAGTTTTGGGTTAGGATTCCCTCACTAAAATATCCCTGTATCTCACTCCACCACAGATCCAATTGCAGGATTCAAGCATGAAGCTAGAGGATGAGCCGATCGAGTAAGAGTAGATTGAGACAAACCGACAAAGGAAGAATTAATGTGAGTCTTGACCCCTCCTAGGCTTGCATTGAGGACCTATGGAGTTGTTTATTTCTAATTGTTCCTAAACTAGTGATTATAAATATTGGGGTGATGTTTGATGGTTTGATTTGAAAGGTTGTAAGTGTAAATTTTTAATATCACTTCCACTTAGTGGTAACTCTGATGTGTGAGAAGGCCAACGACCTACTTGAGACGTCGTAAATTAATTGGCCAGAATAGAAAGAAATCATGGACTACCACATGCCCAAAGGCGGGGCATGGCGGGTCCTAACAATTATTCTCCAATCAATCCATTAAAAAAGAAGATCCATTATCATCAAGAGATACAATGAGAATTTCCATTGAGTCTAGTTGCCTATATAATCAAAATCTTAATTTCCAGAAGTAGAATGCTTCATTTTGAGATAATCTAGTCTTATGATTTTGAATATGTATTCATAAACACGTTTGATTGGATGCTCAATCAATTGAATATTCTACAGGAAAAAATCCGAGCCAATTGTGCAGCTTCTTAAGGAAAAAATCATTTAAGTAATAGTAGGATTTAGAATCTGACTTTCAAAGTCTTTGCGTCTGACATAAAAATACTGTAAAAACTCTTGATTGCAAGTCTGTATATACATATAGACTTTGAGTAAGTTTGTCCCTGTTAACCAAACTTGAGAATACGCATTAGAGAACAAGATAGTTTTGTCAACTTCATTGGTCATCAGGAAATTCTCTCTTTCTCAACAACATCTAGTAACGACAATTTAATAAACTCTCATGTAATTCCATTGCTATATGACCCAGATTTTTTTATCGTAACTTGATAAGAACATATAACTCGCAGTTTTGCACAAGCTTTCTGATGCTAAACTCTTGAGGAATTCCATATGACACATACGATATCGTAACTTGATAAGAACGTAAAACACGTTATCTTCCACAAGCCTTCTGGCGATAAATATAGCAAATGGATCACGTTAAACAGATCCTATCCAAAAAGAAAACCTCATTAATAGAGTGTGGGACATAATTTAAGTCATCCCAGAGGGTACTGTATTGTGCGTTGCATGGTCTCACAGATTTGTCCATGCTTATGTAAATCGAGATGAATCTAACTCAGTTTCTGTGAAACATGAGCAGGGATGCCAAGAGGTTGGAAGCCAAGCCGTAGACTGGCTTGCCATGCTTTGTTGATGTCAGTGATGGAGTAGCCACACTCATGCTCCTTCCATGCTTCTGCTGCATGGAGTATCCCTGCGACACGCCATGCGCTCATCACTCTTCGTGGCAGCCAGTTCTGCAGTATTACAACGACAGTAAGAAGAAGATTCATACTAAGGTTCCTGTATGTATACAGATTTATCCACACAAGGATTCCGAAAATCGAAACACCTATATGGTGATTGTAAGGATTGTGGTCCCTCCAAAGTTAATTAGACATGTTTCACTGGTCTTAACTACCTAGTAGAATCGGATTTTTATGCCGTGTTTACTATGAATGTTCGTAAGGTTGCTTTTGCATTTGTAATGAAAAAACATGTTTTCTTCCCTGAAAAAATTTTGAAAGCACACTCCCTTCAACAGTATGAATAAAGACCAATTGAAATGGGAATTATAGGCCACATCATACCTCACAAGAATGCACATTCTCAAGCGACAGAGGAGCAACCATGGCCGGTGTATGGTGGTAGAAGCAGTCACTGCGCATCTTTTTTGGAGGGATTTGCGAGAATGGTATGAATAATGTCCCTTTTGGTGCTTTTAACTGATCTTCTTCCGTAATGCCATCTCCAACTATCCATATCTAGAAATTTACCGATTATAGCAGTTAGAGCTTTCAATTCTAACCAAGAATCCAAATAAATCCCAGAAACTAATTAAAACGCTGAATCCTTCAAAGTCTATGCAAGTTGATATTTGAAATCATTTGCGACAAGATAATTCATTTACCTTTGAAGCATGGCCACTTGAGAGTAGCAGATTGCTGTCACACATGTGGTTGAGTGATTTGCTCAGCATCTTGTACTCATGCTTTTGCAGTGTAGCCACCTAAAATAAGTTTTATATCATTATTTAAGAAAAGTAGTAGGCTAGCAAGCCAAATCAGAAAGACAACAAGTAAATGATACCAAGAACAGCCCTCTTATCTTCTTTTTTGTTTATGGGACTTGAATTAACAAAGATTTGTAAGGCAGGCCCATTTCATGCTATCTCCAATACAATTGAAATTGACAATGTTCACATGTAGATGGAAAAATCACACGTTTCGATCAAAAATTAGTAAACCTTTTCTTATGTGTCTTGTAACTAATGTCCATGATACATATACTTTGCTATTGAAGATATTACTCTTTTTGTCTATCAGAAGGCTACACTTTCCTGCTGAGACTCGATTGAAATTTTCTCTATGAATTCAATCGTTTGTATACTTTTCTACTGAGAATTGGGTGCCATCTTCGTAGTTAGTTGAGGATATGAGTTCTCTCCTTTTTTTTTTTAATACTAGGAAGTATTTTTTAAGAAGATAATATCCAAATATTTTATATACTAAAACAGGTCATATTCTAAGAGTTCAGAATTTTGCAACAGTGAGCGCTGAACCCACAAAGTTCCACACATTATCCTACAGGAAGTTCCGAGTCTAAATCATTTTTTACCCCATATTTCACATGGAAATCGAATATGTATTGCCTACTTTCTAATTTTGCTTGAATACTGATCGCCAGATGCAGCGTTGATTGTTATAAAAATGTGAAAATCATTTTAAGCAATTTTTTTGGGGAGCTGCATGTGAGAATTACCAGCCAAAACTATTTATTTACCTGGATTCCCCTTTGGCATAAAGCTAAAGTGATGGCGTACGCCACCTTAGTGAGCCTCCCTCTGAGGAGGACTTGGACAGTTCCTTCAGGAATGCTGTTGACGACCACAGCCACTGCTAATCCACTCCCATCCACAATTCTCACTTTGAGCTGAGGATGTCTTTGCACATATAACCCGCCACATCCATTCAGCTCCTCTCCCTGCAAAACACCAAGTTTTGATTACACAAGCGTGGTAACATCGCTTTTTTCGAGAGAACAATGACAGCAGGAGTGAATGTATAATTGAATTCAGAAACTTTAATTTATGCATCTAGGTCCTAAAAGTCACAATTTGTATTTGAGTTCTTTTGGTTAACTCCGTCAGTTTCAAGTGGACAGGAATGCAACATTATAACTACTAGAACTTAACGGAGCCAACAAAACGACTAAAATGGATTGCTCTAACAAGTTTTAGGATTTAAATTTATCATATGAAGTTTTAGGACTTATGTGTATTACCGTGATATATTTTTAGACTTGCCTGAAGTTGTCCCTTCTCTCAATATTTTGTTTTCATTTGCTTCTTGAAAATATTGATGAGATCGCCATCAGTTAATATAACGTCAACCTTTTGAAACTACTCGTTGCCTAACATTATATCGGTGTAAATTGAGCTTCCAAATGCTCCCTCTCCCTCTGTTCAGTGTCTTTTTTTCGGTCGAATCCCTCTTTCAAGTGTCGGATAATGATCTTATTTACATTCTAGTATAGTCTGACACTTTGAAAATAAAATATGTTGAACCTGAGCAACTTTTATGAGCATAAACTTTGCTCTGCATAATTGTCTATCATGAACCTATCACGGTTCATATCATAATGTCGTGCGATGGAAATTTATAATGTCATAAGATGCTTGCCTCGTTCAAGAGACCCAAGCACAAGACCTTGGTCCCCTTTTTCTCTGCCTCCAAGGTGGCTTTCTCAATCAGACCATTGATCGACTCCTTTTGCCATTGCATGAAGTACTAGAAAGAAGATCAAAGGAATGATTAATACAAATCAGAAAACGAACAAAATAAGAGCACGAAAGCTTCGATAATATAAGATAATAATAATAAAAAACCAATTGGGTGGATACATAAAAGAACATCTTACTTGAATGCTATACTTTGGAATTACCCAAGTTTGTAGTTTGAGTTTATTGAAGCGATGCCGCTCAACCACAAAAGTGCGCCCATAAAGCCAAGCAATCACCATGGACCACAGAGTTACAGGCCAAATCAACCAGAAATACCACCTCATTGATCGCTCGGGCCAGGACGCAAGAGAAGCGAATCCTACTCGCAGATGATAGACCGACTCAGGAGTCGTAAGGTGGGTTAGGTGCACGACATCGCACACTTCCGCCTCTCGCTCAAGTGAAGTCTCATAGAGTTCGTCAGTTGACTTGTCCATCGTTCCATAGATGTAGTCGTAAAATGGCATAAATAGGGAGTAGTTAGTCCGAAATTGTGTGTGATGTAATGAGTGAAACCTGCAAAATTAGAATGATGTGACAAATATTATCATCGATGAGGCAGAAGATTACTTATATGGTTCATCTCTCAATAAGATCAATCCAATTATAAACTAAATGTGACCGGTCTCATTAAGTACCATTTCCTCGAGTTTCAAACTCTATCGTTCTCAGATTTCCCCTCATTAACAAATTGATTCACAATCCTCGCACAAGACTCTATCCTTCAGACATAGCGATAGTGTTGCTGAACTCTAGTAAGGACATGCCCATGAGATTGAAGCTGTTCTCTAGTACTTTCAAGTTCCAACCAAACAAGTAACCACACCAAAGTCAAAAGCTTGGCTTGGTCAATCCACCTATATTATTTGGATCAAAGCGATTGTTTTTCTAAAGGACTTTAGATATCTTTAATCTCTTGAAAAAGTTTAACCAAATACAACTTTTAAAAGATTTTAAATTTAAGCTCTTGATATGAGCGATAAGGAAGGAAATACGAAAAATGGTATAAATTATGGAATATGATGACGATAGTTTGAAGACTGAACAAAAATGGGCAAACAGTTCTGTTTTTTTTCTTTTTCTTTGTTTTTCTTTTTTCCTTAGAGGGGTTGTTTGTTTGAAGGACAATGGTGGGCACATTTCTTTTCCACACCCCCTTATTTTCCCCTTGGCCCCTTCAGAACAAGATAATTGAATTCTTCACCCACCTTTTCTTGCTCTTTACAATCCCGCTACGCTTCTCCAAAAGGCAACGACTCATTCAAGCGCCACGTAACCCGGGAAGATCGACACGTCTTCAAAGCAACATGACTTTCTGCGCTCCACCTGACACAAACATGAATCGCCAACCGAACTTGGCGACAACTGTTGTCCCAAAACTAGAACCATTCATTTATTGCAGGGCCCCTCAAAGACTCTATGGTCCCCAACATTCATTCAGCCACGAGCGATCACGTCCAGCTCCCCTTCCCCGCGCTCGTCAAAGGATGTTTCGACTTCCTAAGCATCGATCACCTACTTCGCCACTGGAGTTGTTGCCTTAGAAACTATGATATTTTTTAAATTGATCGCTCAAAATTTTCTTTTGCTAAGCAATGATGATAGGATGACTTTTCCATTGAAAGTTGCTTGTTGAAGTATTGAGTGAGAACATACTGAACACTTAAAGAAACGGGAACTTAAGTTGTGCGCATACTTTAAGGTGTTAAGATGTCAACTTCAACAATACTCAGTGCGTTTGAAAGAGCTTTTCAGGAAAATGCTTTTACATAACTGCAAAGAGCTTTATGACAAAATGTAAATGGTGCTTAGGTAGGAAAAAATTTTAGGTGGTCCTAGACCATTGGTCTCAGACCACTGGGCGGGTGCCACCCGGTCGGTGAACCCCGCATGCTCTTTCACAGCGTGTGGGGCCCACCGGCCAGGTGCTCCTCCTAAGTGGCCGGAACCACTGGTCCCGGACCACATAATACTTTCTTGCTTGGGTAGACTTTATCGCGTCTAATTTAAAAAGTAATTATTAAATATATATTTTGAAAGGGGGAAACTCTAGCTTAGGTTAGGTGACTGCGACTCAACCCACCTCAAGTGAGGCTCCTCGGTGGTCAGGTTTTTTCTGTTTTTCCTTTTTTTTTTTTTTTTGGTCGAGACGGTGGTCAGGTTTGGACTCACTGGCGATGTCAATCTGGAATGCACAGTAAAACTGGCAGGGGCAAAGCTGGAACTTAAATAGTCTAGCAAGTGTAATATTGGAAGAGAAAAAAAGTAGTGTAACTTTTTAGATATGCATAAAGCGAAGATTAGGTGGAACTTTCGTTGGGCTAAGGCCGTTTGGAAATACTGACTTTGGCTTAACTTTGAAATTTTTCTTTTGTCAAACATCTCAACTTTTGATATGAAGGCCTTTAGAGGTGTAAGGTCCGTTTCAAATGATGTATCAAACATAACTTATCTATGTTAAGACTCTTCTCAAATTAGTATATTATGTGGTATGATCAATTAAAAGCAGGATCATACTGAATAGCTAATAATAGTATTTGTCACATCCGTTTATATACTACTTTCCTAACCCAATTTTAATATACTCACCGATAATCAATCTCTTTAGTTCAGAGAGAGAGAGAGAGAGAGAGAGAGAGAGAGAGAGAGAGAGAGACTTACGAGGGGGTGTACATGAGGTACTTGAGAGGGGGGAAGTATGAGAAGATCCACTTAGGAATGAGCTCGAAATTGCAGTGCCCCATGTTGTTCATCAAGTCGATATACGTTATGTAGCCGACGAATGACACTAACGATGCTGTCCCCATCAGCACAGATGTGTACAGAGGTATTGCGAATAGTGCAAAATACGCCACGTGCTCAGCAAATGGATGAATCACAGCTGCAACCAACACCAAATGTCGTTCAGCGACACACTGATCCGTACGATCGAACTTGAAGAAGATAATGCGCGGTCGGTTTCATAATGATGCAAGAGATACTACGACTTCCTATCAAAACTATGGACAGCAATGGGAGTGTGCCGAATTTATTTGTATTGGTCGCACTAAAGGTTTATGTCAGCGACAATTAGTGGGAAAAAAGTTCAAAATAAACAGAAACAAGAATGTTGTAATCTTTTAAAAGTACAGGAATGACTTTACGCACAAAAGTATAGGGAAAGTTTTGTTATTTCGAGTACAAGTAGAGAAACAATGTTTGATTTTAAGATTTTTATAACTAGAGCTTCACTACATCCTATGAAGGTCTACTCCAATTTGTGCCCTCATCACCTGTTCCGCTCGTTGGATGCTAACACGTCAACTTTGTTTCCCTCACACTCCAATTCAATCCCAACGGCAACCAGCCAACCGTCCACCCACTCCTCCTCTCTCTTCCTCCAACTCTAGCCTCCCACTATTTTGATATGCCCGCCGCCGCCGCTCTCTATCACCGCCTCAGCATATATATATCAGCAATATTCCTCTGTGTGTGAGTGTGTGTGTGTGTGTAGAGAGAGAGACAGGCTCGGCCGTCAATTCCTGCTGCCCGTCAATGGCAATATCGAGGTCGTCATTTTAGACTATGGTGGCCAGAGGTGTCGGAGAGGAGAGGTCAAATTGGTGAGCGGTCGAGGAGAAGAGAGAGAGAGAATAAGCGGGCAGAAGCAGGATCATTTGGTGGGCAGCCGAAGAGAAGAAAGGGAGAGAAGAGGGTTTAATTAAGACTTGCTGGGGAGGTTTATCTAAAGGTGTGGTTGATTATAATGTAAAATGCACGTTATCATGATCTGAACATAAGGGCAAGCGACCAGGATACATTTACATTGTGATATATATCCTCATACCACGTGGACAAGGACAAAGAGTACTACAGGGATGACATTCCCGTTATGATTGGTGTGCGAAAGATGTGGTGTCATAAGTTCCTAAACGTAAGAATAAAAGCAAGGCTAACATCTATATTTAACCGATAAAAGTATGATGGTCTCACTTTAGAAATGAGTTCTTTGTAATTTGATATTTTTGTGTTCAGAGAACGAGTTGTAATAAAATAAAGTTAGATGAACTGCTTGGTCACATGGCTCACAAGAGTGTGGTCAACGGTCAACTACAACGCCTGAAACTTGCAAGAAAAGAAACACTTGCATATAAATCACATAAGCATCATAAACACCCAAAAAGTCAAAGACACTAAGACATATGTACGACATGGAAATATCCTACTTTTCTACTGTTCACTTCATGCATTTTGAGATTAAGATGCTCATCTTTAAGTAAACAGGGAAGAGAGAGAGAGAGAGAGAGAGAGAGAGAGAGAGAGAGAGAGAGAGAGAGAAAGAGAGAATAGCAAAATACAGTTGATGAATTCTTACAGGTAATAGGCTCAGTGACAATGGAGGAATGATGGTGAGAATGATAACGGGAGTAGAGATAGTGATGATGAAGCGCCCTGTGAAGCCAGTAGTAGAGGAACTCCACCGGCCCGATGTGAAGCAAAGCTGTAATTATTACACCGTCTGATCTGCAGATCGGCAAGCAAGAAGCTCCGGCAAGTGTCATTGATCCGAAGTAGAAGATTAATCCGTTGAACAGTATTTGGTCGTCCCTGCACGATGATTGAACAAATTAAAGAAAAAAGGAAATTTTTATTGATTACTTTATTAGTTCATTCCATGAAATGACAAGGCTCATTTGAATAGAAACACACGAATAGGCTGTAATATTTTTGTATGTGTATGGTCGACTCCGTTCCTTCACTATAGGATCATGCTAGCTATTTGACCATATGATTTAGGAGATAGTACTGCTCCTTATATTATGACTAGTATGCTAAATTCAAATGTCAAATGATAAACTTATTTTATATTCAACATCCCCGACTACCTTTAATTTACAAATTTATGAAAAGTAAAATAAAAAATATCATATTTTACTGTCCCACCAAAATTTACGGTATTATTTAAATTTAGAAAAATTACGTAAAATATCCTATGTGAATCTATGAATTGATATCCAAAAAATTGAGAATGTTTTAGGGGCTTAAAATAAAAACAAAGTCAAATGCTTAAGCACGCCGCAAAAAAATGGAAAAAAAAAATAAGTCAAAAACAAAAGCCACAAACTCTTAAATGTGTAAGTGCCAGCAAATTATTTGTGATGATACATCTGGAGCACAAAAGCTTTTATATCCATCTATTAAAGTTAAGACCCCTTTAATTTTTCGTTTGTTGACATTGTCAACTTGATAAACTCTTACTCTGGTCTCCTTTTTACGCTTGAAGATACTCATAAAGGGATTGGACCCAAGTAGAGAAGGGCCTTTAATGATCTCATGAGTCTCAATCAAGATAAAAGCAAAGTTGTCTTAGGGGAAGAAAAAGAAGGATGACATGTGACAAAAAGAAAAAAGAAAAAAACATTTCTATCAATCTATTAAAGTTAAGACCCTATCAATTTTTATCTTTTTGTTGCCTTCTTTGATCACACGAATCCCAGTTAAGACCGGAAAAAAGAAGTTATTGGGAACAAAAAAGAAGGATGAAGGGACGGACCAGTCTCTTTCCCGGTCGACCTGCTCAAATTCAATGCCCTTGTCAACGATCCTGCCATTCCCTTTTGCATTACGGTACCGAGACAGAGTTATCCAAATTTGGTTGTGGAGCATCCTCCACAGTAAAAATGGAAATATCAGGAACGTCGACACGTCCCTCTCTCCTCCACTGCTGTTGACGAAGACGTAAGTGCTGTAGACCACCCAAGGAGCCAACACTATGTACTGCCCACAAATAAATGATAAAAAAAATGTTAAAAGAGACATCTTTAGGACAATTGATAAGCCTCGTTGATTAAGAATTTGATGCGAGACACGAATGATTTGGTGGACCATAAAGGGATGATAAAAATGATCCTAAACAAAGTTGCCTTAATGCTTTCAAGAAAGTTTCCTTATAGGAAGATCTTGTTGCCTGATCTCTTGAGTATATGCCTCGTATATAGTTTGCCATATTGACCCATTGCTCGTTGCTTCTAGTATAGCATCCTAGAGATGTGTGATACATCGCCTGTCTTCTCAACCACCGGCCTAGGAGGGGCGATATAGACTTGAGTACATGGTTGTGGATAACCACGACTGATATCCTCTTGTTGCCTCACATTTTCAACGACGCCGAGCCAAATATCTTACTATCTTCGCCCATGAGGCAAGGAAAAATTCTTGCCTGAACTAGATAGAAAAATAGTCACTTAGCATATGTGAGATCAAGTTAATGTATGGTCCACGTGGGATCTCTATGGTCAAGTGATCAGCTCGGTTCCGATAGACTTAGGTCTAGGTCGAAGTACTCACATGAGGTGATACAGAGGACTGGCCAATGAAGAAAAATAAACATTCTGGAGGAAAAAAGATTTTTATAATATGATAACGAGTCTTAGCCTCTTAATAACGACGAGCTAGCAAAACATCGGATTATGCATAATCGGATCTATGTTGATGCATTTTCTCGTCACAAGCCTTGATCATATAACTATGCAAATGGTTGCCAAAGTATGCAAGGTTTTCCTTTTGCATGAATGTATGAGAGAGAGAGAGAGAGAGAGAGAGAGAGAGAGAGAGAGAGAGAGAGAGAGAGAGAGTTGACACCTTGAAGCTTCCAAGAGGCTTCCATGGCCAGTCAGTGAACGGTCCTGGTTTAGAAGCCATGAAAAGCTTCGTCTCCACCACTCTCTCTCTCTCTCTCTCTCTCTCTCTCTCTCTCTCTGTGTGAATCTCAGTGCGGGCAATGCCCCCGTAGTCTTTGGACCTTATATAATGCTTTTCCAGCTATTCTCTGAGGGAGAAGGAGGGGCGAAAATCGCATTGATGACGCTGGTTAATGTTGTCCAGTTACGTGGATGTACGCATTGGTTAGCTCATACAATATAGGGAAAAAGTCTCCAAAGATCTCAAACCTGTACTCCCTTAATACTCCTAATCATTTTCTTGTGACACCAAAAAGTCTCAAACATGTACATGTATAATAAATTTACCCTATATTAGTATTCCATCCATAAGCACCACTAAAAAACTTTCTTCATGGATAGCAATTGGTTCTGCAAATTGACACTTACATGTCTTAAGTGAATAAAAGATTAATTCGTTTTGACTGAAAAAATAATCTAACTAAACCTTGATAGATAATATTTATATCACAAAGGTACAAGTTTTGAATTTTTTGTTATCTCACAATAAGAGTTTAGAGTAAATGTGACACAAATATAGTTTAATAAAAGTCCCAAACTATGTACACTTTACACATCTATTCAAAACTCTTTTTGTGTTGCAAATAAAGTTTTGAATAAATGTGTAAAGTGTACATAGTTTGGGACTTTTACGGTGTTTTTTTTTTCCAATGTAATATATTATCTACGAGGAAATGTAGTGAGTGTGCACAGGATATAGGAAGGAAAAGAGAGGGAATTAAAGTGAGCGCGGAAATTGTGGTATATTTTCCAACTTTTGTGGGAGAGTTATGAAGGAAAAGTTTAAGTTTATACTCTCTTTTTTTTTTTTTCATTTCCCACCCCTCAAATTGTTCCCACCTCGTCCTGTAATCCCAAACAAAGCACGTGCTTTTTTAAAAAGGAAAAAGACATCGAAATTAAAAGGAAGTCACATTTAAAAAACTATAAAAAAAAGTATTATGCGTGTAAATTTACAAATCAACATTTGTATATTCTGAGAATTTGGGATATTTGGATTAAGAAAAGATCAAAGTGCATCCACCAAAAAATTTATATTAAACAAAGCGTAAAAGTTAATCTGGATGCATCATTTTTCCTCTTTGGGGTTGTTGATGAGTTCGTGATTTGGGCATTTCTAATTACTTGAGTTCACTTGAACAAGTTGCTAATTTACTATTTTAGCTTTGATTGGAATCTTCTCCAATTGAAGGGTAACTTTATATTTTTTTCAATTTTCCTCCCTTTTACAGAAGTACACAGACAAGCATATTGAGCATTCAACACCTACGATTTTCCTTCCGATTTTTTGTTATTCTATCCTTTCTGTCCTCATATTAGTTTTTCCCACTAAAGTCCATGTGCAGGGTGCACCACCGCCGAGTCGTGGCTCGCCTATTGCCTTGTGGCTTCCAACTTTCTCACCTTCTGGTCACAATCTATTCACCTTCTCTCTCTCTCTCTCTCTCTCTCTCTCTCTCTCTCTCTCTCTCTCTCTCTCTCTCTCTCTCTCTACACAATAAGGTGGTGATGGTCAGCTAGGCAGTGGTCGACGGTCATCTCGAGCGGTTGGTAGTGGCGAAGAACAATGAAGGTGGTGGCGATGATGACAGCTATTGTGGGCAGATAGAAGAGTAGATAAGAAGTGAGAAAATTATATTAAGTTAGCCCCAGCCGACTACATCATCAGCAAATTCTAGTTAAAATTGGGCAGATGGACTCAATTGGTAAATTAAAATTTTTAACATTGAATTGATAAAAGTATAATAATTTTGAGACTTTTTTGAACTGACTATATCATCCACAAATTTTAGCTAAAATTGGTCAGATGGACTTAATTGAAAAAAATTAAAACGTTTAACATTGAATTGAAATAAGAATACAATAATTTTAGGACTTTTTAAACAAATTCCTCGTAAAGTTATTGTATCTTGGTAACATGGGTTAATATGAACCTCTCAATTAATTGTCATGTCTTACCAGTTGAAGAATGATAAATTTAAGTCGGAATTTAACCCCTTTAATTGAGAGAATCCCACAGCTTCTTATATAAGCTATTCAAAAGTATAATAATCACATATAGGATATTGTGAAAATCACCATAAAGAGACATGTTAATTTTTTATTCTTTTTATGAGAGGTAGTGGGGATTACCTTGTTAAAATGAGCTTAACATATCGACGAACAAAGAAAAC
Organism: Melaleuca quinquenervia; assembly: GCA_030064385.1. Taxonomy (NCBI): domain Eukaryota; kingdom Viridiplantae; phylum Streptophyta; class Magnoliopsida; order Myrtales; family Myrtaceae; genus Melaleuca; species Melaleuca quinquenervia. Next base: position 9,629,743 of record CM057721.1, on the reverse strand, counting down.
ATGATCTATCCCAAATAAGGAGTGTTTTCATCAATACTGACAAAGAATCAATCCAGTTAAATAGATTTTATCCCCTCCCCGTGAACTTTTAGACTTGCTCTGTTTGGATTCCCACTTTGATGGATCAAGATTTCATTCCTACATAAAATAAAAGAAAACTTTTGACCCAAAAAAGAAAAACAATACGAAAAAAGCTACTTATACTACAAATGTATGTGTGATCCACTGATTTTACCAATTAGCAATGCAACAAATGCTTAGAAATTACCGTTTCTTCCTTATGATGATGAAGCCGGTGCAATAAGGATGGAATTGTTACAATGTGTATCCATAGAGCTCGAGGTAACGGTTTGGATTTACAACATATAATTCCACTAGATTCGAAGTACATGTTAAAATCGAGTTAGTACCATGTAAGCTCCATTGCTTGACTATTCTAAGCTAACTCAATTGTGAAATGCTTGGAATTTCTTATGCTCTGGACAAAGGGTGCGTTTAATTCAGTTTTTTCAAGAAGCTTTGAGCCTCCAAAGTCTCTTGGGGAAAATATGAGATATTTGACAATCATTTTCAAAAGATTATTAGATAGAAAATTGACATTAGGAATGTTAAAAGCTTAAGATAAGTTCTGCGAGTTTTCAACATTTCCTCAAAACCCATTTGCAAAACCGAACCAAACGCAACCTAAATCACATTAAACATATGTAGCAATGATCACGTCTCATGTATGACAAGTACCTTTCAAAGTACACAAATTGGTACTCTTAAATGTGGCGGCAAGATTGTGGAAGGCTGGATGTTCCAACCATGCTCAAAAGGGTCTTTATGACAGTGATGTTCCAACCATTGTGACCTTATCACTTACGAGGGCGTGTTTATGATCTCTCGAGAGACTAATTCGCTTTTCAAAGGAGTCCCAGGGTACTGCATTTTGATGTATCTTCCGCCCAAAGTATCATGCCCTGCGAACATTTAGTAGATTTTCAATGAGCAGCTGAAATTTGTCCATTTATGGTCTAACGGTTCATAATCTCCGAAAATTCCGATAATCGGAGATCTATTGAATTGTTCTGCGTGTGAGAGTTCACAGGCCGCCCCTCAACAAATTGGTAGATACGAATATTGACTCCTCCCATTTATTATTGGATCTGCTTCTGCCCCCTCCATTGATGAGTTTTGTAGCAATTACGGGGGAAAATGTGGCGGACGCATTTCCTTTTCCTTTACTTTCCTTGATCCTTTTTTTTATTTTTTATTTAAAGTGTCGATCACGGGGCCGTTCAATGGTCTACCGAAAGACGGATCTTCGACTTATAATGGACTGTAATTAGACTTACATTTTTTTCATAATTCATATAAGATTAGTCATCGCATTTAAGAAATTAAACGTTGTATGATCAACATGCGAAAAGATCTTTAGAAACACCTGTCATTGTAGCCTTTCAATCATGCGCCTTCAGTCCCTTCCAATTTCAGTAAGAAGCCGTACTGGGTGACAATACATTCTCAAGTAAATTACAATACAGTCTGATCATTTTGGTCTTTACCGGGCTTTCAGGCATTTTAATTCTGGTTAGATAGGTTGAGTGATTTAGTGCATGCTTGAAGTGAACCCATGATGGAGTTTTCTTAAATATACTTTTTTTTTTTCAATGGGTGCAATTATTTTATAAGTAGTTTGAGATAAAGGCAATAGATCCTTTCACCAGAAAATGCTTAACCATGCAACGGTAGAGATTTCCTATATGGCAATCAGAGAATGGTGTCGCGTGGTGAAAACTAAAGAGATTCTAACATGAATGTCCTGATTGTACATTTTCTAAACGACTAAAAGAACTTTGATTATACCAGTTGAAAGATCATATACCCATCTATACATAAGACTTATTAATTTAAGCCAAGTTTTCCCACCTGTGTCCTTATAGATTCATATCGTTTTCCTACTCTAAGTCTAGTGCGACTCTCCAATACGTAGTTCGACATCTCTGCCTTCGGTCAAGATTCTCTTCCCATTAGTAGCCTTTGCGAGGGGAAAGACAAGCGATGACTTTGCCACTGGTGAGGATAATTATCAAAAAAATACTAAATATGTTGTATTTATATCAATTTAGTCATACATTTTAATTATTTCTATTTAATTTTAAACCTTTTAAAAAATTTCCAATGTATTTCTAAATATTTTCATTGTCTCAATTCAATCATATGCTTTTAATTGTTTATCACTTGAATTGTTCAATCGCACGCAGAACAATTCAATAGATGTCGTGATAAAGATAATTGTATTTCTTAAACTTTTTAACGATTTATCACTTTAGTTATTCCAATTAACTTTAGTTGAAAAATTGCCAATGTAATGATCTAGTTATCGCTAGCCATCGTCCTACTCTAGGATGGTTCATAGTTAGCGCTGAGGTGGACAATTTTCTCAATTTTAATAATTTTTTAAATTGTTTGTCCTTCTTATTCTTTTTCCCATGCCTGAGGTTTGCAAGGGTGATCCTCACTAGCCCAAATGCATGCGTCCCTCACTTGAGGCTAGCAAAGGCAGCCCTTCATTGAGGCTAGTGAGTGAAAAAAAAATGAAAAAGAAGAAAAAAAATCATAAAATTAGATTATATATATTATTCATGGCAATGCCAACATTGCAGCATAGGACAATTGGATGGCTTAGGCTAACTAGACCTCAATTTCAATGATTTCTTATAAAAATTGGTATAAAAGATTAATTTGTTATATTTCTAAAAATTACAAACTAAATTGGTAAATTATCACAATGTATAGGACTAGTACAATTGGAAGGCTTGAGATTAAATTGGCATATTTAAAAGATTAGGACTAAATTGGCTATTGTATAATAGGTTTAGGAATTTTTAAATAATTTATCTACCCTGCAAAGCAAATATGAGCTACAATGGACTCTAAAATTAAGGGGCACACTTTCCTTGCTTTGTGATTGAATAAATTTTCTTTTTCTTTTTTTGTGAAATAACGCTAAAGGTAACAGATCTATTTCTCTCAATTTCAAGCACTATAGAACCAAATTACGAGAGAAATTAACGAAAAATTAGGGCATTGGAGAATATGGGAATCGGTATGAGCGTCGTACCTATTCTATTCCTCCAATACACCAAGGACTTATATTCCTCGCACCCAAGTTTTCCATATAAAACCCAAAGAAAAAACTCTAGACCCAAAGAAAAAACTCTAGACGTTTGTTTTGATGTTATGTGCAAAGTAGCATAGGAAAGAAACTAAAAGAACGAAGACCACATAAAAGACATGTCCTCGTCGTGTTGATATTTTGTAGGACCTCTGCTAACTACTCTAACTTAAGGTATTAGACGAATGGATGGATTAATATTTAAACACTTCAATACTCTCCCTCATGCTTAATATGATTTTTTTTGCCTAGTACTAAGCATCGAAATATATTTGGGGAGGCAAATAGAGGTCTCGAAAGATTCAAACACATGATCTTTTGCTCTGATACCCTGTTGATATTTTGTAGGACCACTGACAACCACTCTAAAAGTTTAAGTTGTTAAACGAATGCATGGATTAATATTTTAGTATTTTAACACGTCAGGCACTCGAGCAGTGCCAAGATAGCTTTTCAGCTTTCTATTCTTTTTCTGGGCGTCTATTCTGATCTCGACAACAGCCGAAAGCGAAACAACTATTTCTTTCACATTATACATCCGCTCAAGCTTCGATGCAAACTTTGAAACGACGGTCGACAAGAAATTTAGCCATATAAATAACAATATCTAACTTGGTTTGATAGTGCTCATCATTTATATCAGTTCTCCGAATGCCCTTAATCAAGCTCCAGCAAAGCTCAAGCTTCACAAAGGAATGAACAACATGATCATGTCCATCAGGTTCTCTATTGTCGCAATCTTCCTCAAAATAGCTTTTATCTTGATCACGGCATCTCAAATGAAATGGTAGTTTGATGTCAATATCTTTAGTTTGCTCGTAATATTTCAAATATATAACCAGATTTACCACATCTTGGTTGTCACAAATAAAACAATGTTTTTCTGCTCTAACCTAAAGTTCAAGAGCAAACCGGTTAGTTTTATCGTTTCCTTTGGCATAATGCCAAGTATAGTGTACTTTGCCCTAGTTGAAGATAGGGCAGCATCATCCTTGCCAGGATGCCTTTCAACTTATTACATCATCTGCTAACATAAATGCTTTGTTAATCATTTGTGCTCATCTAAGTCTACCATATGACCATAATCCACATAACCCGTGGCCTAATTGCCATAAGTGTCTTTCCTCTACACAATCCAATGTCTATTGTTATATATTTAGGATCCACTGCACTACCTCATATTCAATCTTAAGTAGACACTTCATATAATAGCTAGCAATATTCGTAATTTATGAAATGTCATGCTAGTGTAAATAATAGCGTAGATAATGCTAAAATTGTACTAGAATAAGGAATACGGGACTCATACCCTTTCTCCTCAGTTTTTGGTGATAGCTTATTTGACGAGTTAAAGTGTGAGACTAGAATTGTATTCATCGACTTCACTAGCTGAGAGTTAAAGCACGCCACCATTCTCAATTTCTATGAGGAGAGATGCAAAACACCTACAATACTATCACGCAAAATCTTCATATCCACTATCCTACTTACAAAACCCAAATCTTTCTATTAAAACTCAATATTCACATGCTGCTTCATCATGTAAATGTCATAAACACGTCTAGCTACAACATGTCATCAAACGCATAACAAATTAATCAAGGACCTCTCCTTCAATCTTCTAAAACAAAGATAACTATTTTGCTAACTCTTCAAGTAATTAAGACTAGCCATAAAAGTGTCAAAAGGCTTATTGCCTAGGAGATTGATTCAAGCCTTACAAAAATTTCTTTGACAAGCAAATGCAATTTTTCTAGCTCGAAAAAGCAAATCCGCTTGCCTGCCTCATATAAATTCTGTCCTGCAACTTGCCATGATGAAACGTCATCTTAAGTTCATTTGCTCTAACTTGAGATCTTGTGCAACAAATAAGGTAAAAGTAATACGTGAATAGAATTGCCTTACCACAAGTTCGACACCTCATTTTAGTTAATATCTCCAATTGAGTATGCCCCCGAGCAACAAGCCTCGCCTTTTATTTTGTTGCCGAGACACTGGAAATTCCCTCATTCTATTTATAAACTCATTTACGTTTCACGATATTCTAGCTCTTAATTACTCTGGTTAGCTTCAACTGATTTCGATGGCGTGGCTCCATCTCTTCTAGCAACTAACCACTATGATGACTCACGAGCCATTATCTCTAAGTAAGTCTAAGAGCCATTGTCTCATGTCATCACTCACAGTCAATGCATAACTAAAACATGTATAATCATATTGTAAGGGTGGTCCGATTGTATCTTCTCAGTCTAACCACAATGTACCAATATCTAAGACATCCTTAGATATACAAATTTATATCTGTTGACATGTTATTTACATCAGCAAGAAATGCTTAGATTTAGACACGTTCATACACATCTAAAATGCATTTTCATATGTCTATCTATACGTTTTTATACATGATACATTTCAAAACTACTTTGTCATTTAAACCACTTAACAAACATGTCGTGTCTGGATTTCCAAAAGTTATGTCTCGATTAATAAACGTGTCATGTGTTTAGGCTTTAATTTCACACAAGATGGTAATAAGGCTACATGATTATATCATGAAGAGATAAATTTCCACCCTACATGGTACCACCTGAAAATGGTGGACCCTCCACTGCCCTCTATCTCTTTATGTGTGGGTCCTTTATTTTCATTGCAAATAGTCAAGAGACTCTGACAAAGAGGTTATTCAAGAAGCCAGCATGTGGCTTTAATTAGTAACTCGAGGTCGTTCGCCCACCTACTTTCTCGTCCATTCTCATACCAACACCCCACACATTTATACCATGAGACCCAAAATTGATTGGACGATAAATTCATAAGCGGGAAAAATTCCGCCATGATCTGGCAAGAACCATAATACATCTGAACCACGGAAATGACGTAACAAGAATAGCATTGAGGTAACAAATGAATGAAGTAACGGGAAATGATGGTCAATAGAAGAAAAGTGAAAAGGGAACAACAGGGTTCCTAAAAAGTTTTTACCCTTAGAACATTTTTAATAGAGGATAAATATCATATAAAAGAATAGCAGAATTCTCTGCTGTTCGTCTAAAGACCACTTTCATACCTTTTGTTTTTAAAAAGCATTTTTCTTAACTTTAGATAAACATGTCGGGTTATGAATTTATCTTGAGGTAAGTTCCAAAAAAAATATAATCTTATTATACGTTTGTGCAAAAATTAGTCCTTGATAATTCATATTTTTTCTAATTAGATCCATATGGCCAATATATGTCTAAAATTGCTAAAATAGATATCGATCATCTTACATGGCATGGCTGAAACTAACATAGACTTTTTTTCACAATTTGATTTCTTTCATTTCTTTTTTCTTTCCCCCTTTTTTTTATCAATAACTACTAACTAACAACTAGCCACAAGCCATTACCGAAAAGGGCTGGCATTCCCTAGGTGAGGGCGGGGCGCTCCTCCTAGATCTGCCCCTCGTTGGACCTATCGAGGATGACTCTGCACAAGTAAGGGTGGCCCTCACCAAGTCTTGCCTTAGCAATGGAGGCTTTTGCTAGTGCAATAGCCCGCTCCCGACCTCTTTTCAGAGATTTATTCGTGCAAATTTATGGGTTTAGTTAGTAGCTCGTTGATTTCGAGAGTTCCATGAACTAACCCGTGAAATTTCGTTTTGGGCAACTTCGGATTATCGAAAATTGCAAAATAGTCCCCTGTTATATGTGTTTTTGGCCCTTACTAATTCAAATTTCTGGTCCAGCAGGAGTTTTGTAAATTTTGACCTAGGGTTGACCAGGTCAATGTCGACCATTAACCGATCAATAGTCTATCGTGAGATCAACCAACTCGCAAATGATCCAGTCGAACCACACGTCATCCGGTTCAACCGCTCGCGCGAACCGGTTCCCTCTCCTCTCTCTCCCTAGTTGGCTTCCTCTCGTGCATTACACCAAGCACCTAACGGACGTGTGCGCGGGGGACCCCAACCGCGGCCAACTGCCGGTGAGGCTTGCTAGCAACCTCAGGCGTACACAGACGTCACGACCATTGGTTGGCCGCCACCTATTGCCGAGCCTGTCATTTTCTCTCCCTGTCTCAAGCCCCCCTGTTTTCACCCAAGTGAACGCCCCTCCTTTCGATGCAAATATCTCACAGCTCCAATCTTGAATCAACACACCGTTGCTTCCCTTGGCTCCCATAACACTCCCTCTCTCCATCCCAACCAGCCGCCACCTCCTTCTCCACCATCGCTACCGCTGGGAGCCGCTCGAAGTAGCCCCTACAGCTCAAGTGCCCACTATTTTCTAGCAACCCACCTCCCGAAGTTCTACATATTTTTACATTTTGTCAGTTGAGTCCATCCACCCAATTTTGATTGGACTTCGCTAATGTGGGCGCCAATCATCCTACATAACATGGTTGGCGTTAATGTGAGCTATCTCAATAATATTTTAATACTTTTAGAATTTTTGTGGTTGTCTAGGGTCTTTGAACCCCTCACTAGCCACTAGCAAGAGTTATGGCCCTTACCCGGCCAACCTCATTGGTCACAACCACAATTGTGGCTATTGTGGCTATGACCAATGAGGTTGGCTTCACCCATGACACTTGCCTAAAAAGCCATTGCAACCACAGGCGATGCTAGCCAAAGTAAATAATAATAATAATAATAATAATAATAATAAAGGAAAAGAGAAAAATAAAAGGAAAAAGAAAAGATAAATAATTTTTTAGAGAACCCAATAGTGGGTAATTATGTTAGTTAAGAGCCTATCAATCATTATCAATGTTATGAGTTCGAAACCCATAGTTGTTAACGGCTTTAGTGGGGGGTCATGATATTGAGATCATATGCTAGTTTATCCCGAGGTATATAGACACAGCCCTTTAGTGCTGTCTAGGCATAATGAGTTCTTGGTGGAGTCCTCGATATAAAAAAAATCTAAAAAATATTAAAATATTACAAAAAGTAGTCCAAGCTAGCGCCTGCAGACTATGTCATCCACAAATTTTAGCCAAAATGGTCGGATGGACATAATTGAAAAAAATTAAAAAGTTAAACATTGAATTGAAATAAGAATACAACAATTTCAGGACTTTATTAACAATTTCCTCGTAAAGTTATTTTATCTTGGTAACATGGTTTAATATGAACCTTTCAATTAATTGTCATGTCTTACCAGTTGAAAAATCATCAATTTAAGTTGGAATTTAACCCCTTAAATTTAGAGAATCCCAAAGCTTAGTGCACTTCTTATATAAGCTATTCAAAAGCATAATAATTACATATAGGATATGGTGAAAATCACTATAAAGAAACATGTTAATTTGTGATATTTTTTATGAGATGCAATGAGAACTACTTTGTTAAACTGAGTTTAAAATATCGACGAACAAAGCAAACATGATATATCACAAAAATCTTAAGATGCAATAAGACGTGCTTTCATCAATACTGCCAAAGAATCAATTCAGTTAAATAGATTTTATCCCCTCCCCGTGAACTTTTAGACTTGCTCTGTTTGGATTCCCACTTGGATGGATCAAGGTTTCATTCCTACATAAAATAAAATAAAAATTTTTACCCAAGAAAGAAAAACAATACCAAAAAAGCTACTTATACTATAAATGTACGTGTGATCGACTGATTTTACCAATTAGCAATGCAACAAATGCCTAGGAATTACCGTTTCTTCCGTATGATGATGAAGCCGGTGGACTTAGAATGGAATTGTTACAATGTGTATCCATAGAGCTCAAGGTAATGGTTTGGTTTGGACTTACAACATATAATTCCACTAGATTGGAAGTACATGTTAAAATCAAGTTAGTACCATGTAAGCTCCACTCCTTGATTATTCTAAGCTTATGGAATTTCTTATGCTCTGGACTAAAGGTTCATTTGGTTCAGTTTTTTCAAGAAGTTTTGAGCCTCCTGAGCCTCCAAAGCCTCTTGATGCTAGAATGCAATAGAAAATTGGTTAAACAGAAATTAGAATTGATAGAGGAACATCTTATTTTCTCAAACTTGATAATCAATATCAAAGTGTCAAAAGTCTGAATAATAATCATAATCATAATCATAATCATAATCATAATCATAATCATAATCTTCTCATTCTCTAAACCCTAAACTACCTTATATATGGTGCTAAAATAAGAAATATAATCACAATATGAAATTTAATTTGAATAGGAAACTAAATTTAAATTTAAAGAAATAATGCTAATCTTGATTGCATCATCATCCCCTGCTAGAAAAAAGATTCGCCCATGAATCTGATTCATCGTTGTTGATATCAATCTCTTCAAGTGGCAATCCAGGTGGCATCTCGTCTAGTATAATATCAGCAAACGCCTCAAGCAATGATCGAACTTGGGTAGGAATTGTGGACCTATTGTCGTAATTTTGCTCCATCATGTCTTCCTTGGGAAACTCTTTTGATTCAATCATGTCGACTTCAACAAATTTCTCATCCTCGTGATTCTCTATCTGAATTATTGGACTATTAAAATTTTGCTCCATCACCACAAGAGCAAAAAGCTCATATGCGTCCATCATCTGTTCAGGAGAGTTCTACTCTTCGGTCTCAGCTTTCTCCAATGTTGGTTTGTCATTTGCCACTACCACATTTAAAGTTCTTCCAATAATCAAGGACTTACCAAAATCAATAAAAATAACATCTTCTTGTTCTAGATATGCATCATCTTCTTTGATGTCGGATTCATCATAGATGGGACCTTTATCATAGAGTGGGCCTTCATCATAAATTAAGCCTTCATCATGAAACTCGGAAATCTCGATTTTCTTTCCGAGATTATGCAAAGAGAATAGATTTCCATGACGTACTTCTTGATTCCGTCTCTAGTGTAGAACCTCAAAAGGGTTGACAGTGTCCTCTTCTTATCATCGGATGGATCATCAGATTTTGCTTCTTCTTCGAATTGAACGTCCAACTTTGCCTCCGCAAGTTGTCGCTCTAAATCCTAGATTCGCCTTCTCTATTCTTCAATTTCTACGTCTCGCAAGTCTCTTAGACGCGGCTATTCATCTACTTTAAGAACGACTCCACGTCCCCGACCTCTATGAGCTCGTCGTCCACGACCAGCGCGATTCTGTTCAGCCATTAATTCAAGCAACTTGTGCTCTGATACCAATTAATGCCGGGACACGATAGAAAATTGGCTAAATAGGAATTAGAATTGATAGATGAACATCTCGTTCTCTCAAACTTGATAATTAATATCAAAATGTCAAAAGTCTGAATAATAATAATCATAATCATCCGATTCTCAAAACCCTTAAACACTTTATATATGGCATTAAAATAATAAACCTAATCACAATATAAAAAAATCTAATTTGAATAGGAATCCTAGCGACAATAAGAAATTTAATTTGATTAGGAAACTAAATTTAAATTTAAAGAAATAATGTTAATCTTGATTGCATCACATCTTGGGAAAAATATAAGGTGTTTGACAATCATTTTCAAATGATTATTAGATAGAAAATTAATATTCGGAATGCTGAAAGCTTAAGATAAGTTTTAGGAGTGTTCAACATTTTCGCAAAATCCATTTCCAAAACCAAATTAAATGCAGCCTAAATCACATTAAACATAGCAATGATCACGTCTGGAGTATGACAATTAACTCTCGAAGTACACAAATTAATACTCTTAAATGTGACGGCAAGATTGTGGAAGGCTGGATGTTCCGACCATGCTCAAAAGGGTCTTCATGACAGTGATGTTCCAATCATTGTGAGCTTATCACTTACGAGGGCGTGTTTATGATCTCTCGAGAGACTAATTCGCTTTTCAAAGGAGTCCCAGGGTACTGCATTTTGTTGCATCTTCCGCCCAAAATATCATGCCTTGCGAACATGTAGCAGATTTTCAATGAACAGCTGAGATGTGTCCATTTATGATCTAACGGTTCATCATCTCGAAAAATTCCGATAATTGGAGATTTATTGAACTCTTCAGCATGTGAGTTCACAGGGTAGCCTGGGCCGCCCCTCTGCAACTAGGTAGATACAAATATTGACTCCTCTCATTTATTGTTAGATCTGTTTCTGCCCCCTCCACTGATGAGTTTAGTAGCAATCATGGGGAAAAATGTGACGGACGCATTTCCTTTTCCTTTTCCTTTACTTTCCTTTTTCCCTTTTTTTTAATTTTTTTTTATTTAAAGTATCGATCATGGGGCGTTCAATGGTCTACCGAAAGACAGATCTTCAACTTATAATGGATTGTAATTACTTACATTTTTTTCATAATTCGTATAAGATTAATCATTGTATTTAAGAAATTAAACGCTGTATGATCAATAGGCGAAAGGATCTTTAGAAATGGATTTGGATCCTATGATCTGAGATTAGGGATCTAAGAGGAGAGAGTGGTGGGGATTTTCCCCTTACTTGGGGGACAGAATATGGACGGTAGAGATTTACAGATCACCCCTGCACCCTATTCCCTTTAGAAACACCTGTCATTGTATCCTTTCAATCATGCGCCTTCAGTCCCTCCCAATTTCAGTACGAAGCCGTACTGGGTGACAGTACATTCTCAAGTAAATTACAATACACTCTGATCATTTTGGTCATTGGCGGGCTTTCAGGCATTTGATTCTGGTTAGATAGGTTGAGCAATTTAGTGAAGGTTTGTCGTGAACCCATGATGAAAGAGTTTTCTTAAACACTAGTATAGTCATCATAGGAAAAAGGGCTTTGAAAGTCTGAAATATACTCTCTTTTTTCAATGGGCGCAATTATATTCTAAGTAGTTTGAGATAAAGGCAATAGATCCTTTCACCAGAAAATGCTTAACCATGCAACGATAGAGATTTCCTATATGACAACCAGAGAATGGTGTCGCGTGGGGAAAACTAAAGACATTCTAACATGAATGTCTGGATTGTACATTTTTTAAACGACTAGAAGAACTTTGATTATACCAACTGAAAGATCAGATACCCATCTGTACATAAGACTTATTGATTTACGCCCAGCTCTCCCACCTGTGTCCTTATAGATTCATATCGTTTTCCTACTATAAGTATGGTGCGACTCTCCAATAAGTAGTTTGACATATATGCATTCGGCCAACATAATTCTCTTCCCATTAATAGCCTTTACGAGCGGAAAAACAAGCAAGGACTTTGCCACCGACGAGGAAAATTACCAAAAAACATACTAAATTTATTGTGTTTATATTAATTCAGTCATAAATATTTCAATTTAATTTTAAGCCTTTCAAAAACTTGCTAATGTATTTCTAAATCTTTTGATTGTCCCAATTCAATCCTATACTTTTTTAATGTTTATCAATTTATTCCTAATTTTTTAGCAATTTATTAGTTTAGTTATTCCAGTCAATTTTAGTGGAAAAATTGATGACGTAACCATCTAGTTATCACTAGCCATCCAGCGTGGGAAGGTTAATAGTCAACACTGAGGTGGACAATTTTTGCAATTTTAATGATTTCCTAAATTGTTTGCCTGAGGCTGGAGAGGGTGATCCTCCCTAGCCCAAGCGCAAGCATCCCTCACTGAAGGCTAGCAAAGCAAAGGCAGCCCTCCCTTGAGGCCAGTGAAGGAAAAAAGAAACAAGAAAGAAAAAGAAAAAAAAAGGAAATCTAAAAATCTAAAAATATATATTAAACAATTATTTAGGTCAATGCCAACAGTACATCATAAGACAGTTGGATGGCTTAGGCTGACTATACCTCAATGCCAGTGATTTTTTACTAAAATTGGTATAAAAGACTAATTTGGTATATTGTCATAAATTACAAACTAAATTGGTAAATCATCACAATGTATGGGACTAGTACAATTGTAAGGCTTAAGATTAAATTGGTATAATTAAAAGATTTATGACTAAATTGGCTATTGTACAATAAGTTTAGGGATTTTAAAAAAATTGATCTAGCTTGCAAAGAAAACATGAGCTACAATGGACTCTAAATTTAAGGGGCACATTTTCCTTGTTTATGTTGGAGAATTTTTATTTTTATTTGGTGAAATAACGCTAAAGATAACGGATTTATTTCCCACAATTTCAAGCACTAGAGAACCAAATGACGAAAGACATTAACGAAAAACTAGGACAATGGAGAATTATGGGCATCGGTATGAGCGTCATACCTATTCTATGTCCCCAATACGCCAAGGACCTCCCACCCAAGTTTTCCATATAAAACCCAAAGAAAACACTATCGGCATTTGTTTTGATTTGCAAAGTAGCAGAGAAAAGAAACTTAGGCTGCGCATGACATCAATTCTACTCAAAGAAACTATTTCCTTTTAGAAATAGTTATTTTCTAATTCTATTCCCGGAACCAAAAAGTAAGTTTTTTTGGGACATGTGCATCGGAAGTCCTAAAACTTGTAGTGAAAGTGCAAGTAAGTCGTAAAACTTGCAAACAGTGCAAACGAATCCTAAAACTTGTGAATTTCGTCCAAATAAGTCCTTTCGCAAACGTCGTCCAATTAGACTCATGGAAAATGCTGACGTATATTATTTTATTAGTTTCTCTCTCTTACATGTCACATTTCTTATAACTGCAAACTCCACGTCTGCTAAAATGACGTCGTTTTCTCGCGTGCCCTAAATGAAAAGAGAACACAGTGCCGTTCTTCTCCCAGCTCCACTTCATTTCCCTTAGCAACTGGAGAAGATGTCGAAGCCCCAAATCGATGAAGAACCCAAGCCTTAATTCGAAGAACCCTCAGTCGTCTTCGCCCCAGATCGAAGAACCCCAAATTGAAGCTCGTCGTTCCCTCTCTATCGAAGTTAGTCAGCAAAGGTGTCATTGCAGATACCTTCTTCATCGATCGTTAGTTTTCTCGAGCTCAAGCCGTTCATTGTGGTGTCCGACATAGCTTCAATTCTACAAGTCATCCCGTCGAGGTGAGCTCGATGGAACCTTGATTTATGTAAGTCATCCCATCGAAGTGATTGTAAGCAAACATCCCTTCTCTTGTTGCATTGTTATTTGTTTTATTCAGGTTGGGCCAGTCTTTTTGTTGAATGCGAAAATGAAGAGATGGATTTTTGATTTAGTGTAATTTGTTTATTAAAGAATGGCAACTAGAAGATTGAAGCTACCAACATCTGAATCAATTGGGGCATGTTCTAAAGAGGTGAAGTTGCAGCTCACTTGCTATTGTGGTCTGAAATCGCCATTTCTCATGGCAAAGATAAGGAAAAATGCAGGGAGAAGGTTCCATGGATGTGCTAAATTTGATAGTCCATATTGTTGCAATTTCTTCATGTGGGTCGATCCAAAGATATCAAATCAAGCAAGGGACATGATAGTCGACCTCCTTGAAAGGAATCAAGCATTGTGCTAGTCAAGCCTATCGAGGGATGATGAGGAATCAAGCATTGTGCTAGCCGAAGTTAAAACACAAAAAATGAAGCATAGACGTTTAAAGGAAGAGCTTAAATGAGTGAAGAAAGAAAAGATGATATATCAAATAGCATTTATGTTATGCATTTACTATATTGTCGTATCAATTATATGTAACATGAGACTCGGTGGAAAGCTTCTAAGGCTTCCATAGTATTGTGTTTGTAAGTTTGTAAGCCTGGCTGTTGATTAATGAGATGAATGTGTTCCACCATACTCTGTTTTTAATGGACATTCTGCATATGCAGTAAAGTATAAGTGTACATCCGGTACTTACAAGTTTATTCAATGTAACAATCAATTTAACCATCATAAGATCGATAAACAATAAGGAACCAAGAATGGACTTGCTTAGATAATAAACTGACTTGCTTATATTGATCATGACTCAATCATCTTACAAGGACACCAATATCCACCATTACATCATGACTTTGAGGAAGTCAACAGAAAGAAAAACTACACCAATACGATATTTAATCACAGACAACAAAAAATAGAACACACATTGATCCAGATCTATAAAGCCTGGTAGTCCTAAAGGACTGGCTTTCACTTGATTTGAATTCTCAAGCTTTTTCTTATATATAGTGGATTTGCTTTTATAGTAACACTTGTTTTTGAAATGGCGGAAGGTTGTGATGGCACCTTTGTCTTTGGATGGAATCTTGTACCTGAATGGGATGCCGCCTTTGCCTCCACAGTAACAGCTTTTCGAGGAGGTTGGAATCTTGGCTGCAATTTTGATAGTATCTTTGCATTTACAGCAACATGCCTGCGGGTAAGTCCTTATTGGTTCTGGTTGAGCTTGTGATAGTTCTAGTTGAGGTTGTGATTGTTCAAGTTGAGGTTGTGATGGCACATTCACCTTTCCAGCAACATTAACTAATTCTGGTCTCCGTTGTGAAGGCTGCAACGGCAAATTTACCACCTTTCCAATAACATTAACTAATTTTGGTCTCCGCTATGAAGATTATGATGGTTGTGATGACACTTTGAGCTTTCCAGCAATTTGATTTCGAGTTGAAGGTCTTATGGAATGTGGTTGAGAGCTTACATGTGGTTTTGATGGCTATGATGACATATTTACCTTCATGTCAACATTACTTCGAGTAGATCCTCTACTTGATGGAGGTTGAAGTTGAGGCTGTGATTGCTATGATTGCACCTTAAACTTTCTAGGAACATGCCTTATAGGATAAGTCCTCATTGATTAAGGCTTTTGCCTTGCCTGGGGTTTTAATGGCGCCTTTGTCTTTACAGAAACATACTCTTGAACAAAAGTCCTAATAGTTTGAGGTTGAGATGATTGAAATGGCACATTTGCATCTTTAGCTCTCAAACAATAACTCCTTTTGTTCAATAACCTTGCACTAGGTGTTTTAGACTACGTACAAAACAACACATTATAATCACAAAGTGTTTATTCATCAAATGAAAACACAATGTAAGTTTGTCAAGGGTTTGTATAAACCATTTTCATTCTCTTCAGTTGTGCTTACCCTTGCATTTCCTTTTCATTTGCACGTCTCTTACACTGGAAAAAAAAACATTACACATAAAAATCAAATGACAATGCATATATGCTGAGGATTAGGGGATTACTCATAGGGATTTTCTGAGCTTTTTCTTAACTATTACACTAGCTTGCATAGAACATCCTTGTCCTTGATCAATAGTAATGCCATCTAAAACATTGGCCATACTAGAAAACGAGTCAAAAGCACTGGCATACTTAGCAAAAGTAGTGGCCTAATTTGTAGATCCTCCTTCAGTTGTAATTGGTGCATTGGCATTGGTACTTGATGTACATACATTGGCTTGAGCATTGGCCTAGGAGGACAAATTACACAAAAAAAAGTCATTTATCTGAAAGGACAACATCTTAACATATCAAACGTATCATCAACATGAAGAAATACATTTCTCAATGGACATCCTTTGCGATTATGTTCATATAACAGCCCGCTTCTGACCCCACTTTCGAGGCCTAATTGAACAAATTTACGGCTTAGTTAGTGGCCCGTTGGCTTTGAGAGTTCCTTAAACTAAACCGCGAAAATTCGCTGTAGACGATTCTGGACTTTTGAAATTTGCGTTTTGGTCTCCAACTTTTGGATAATTACAATTTGGCCTAAAAAAAAGTGAATTTTGGGCCTATGAGCAATTTTGAAAAAAATTGGAAAAGTTGACTTTTAGTCAACTCTGGTCAACGATGACTGTTGACTAGTCAATGGTCAACTTGGACCGGGTCAATAGACCAGTCGGACAAGCGGATGACCGAGTCAAATCCGGACCAACCCCGGCCCAAGCTCGCAAAGACCGTCCTAGCCCACGTGGGAGCCCAACCCTCCCCTTTCTTTCTCCCTCTCTCTTTGGTGTTTTCCCGAGCGGATGGTGTGCACGTGTGCACGAGTTCCACCACACAACTAGTGGCCAACCGACGGCAGGGCTACACCTACCAGACGACGTAGGCGTCCTGGTGACCTGAGGGACGGCAGGTGGGTGGCCACCAGCTGCCCTCGAGCACCCCTTCTTCTCTCCACCGTGAGCCTCTCCCTGTTTTGGAACTAAGGGAGAGCCTCCCCTTCTCGTTACCCATTCTTCCTCCTCCGATCTCCATTCTGCTCGCCGTCGGTGGCGTTAGAAAGCTTGAGACGCTGACTTCAAGACCCAGGTCACCGTTGCCGTCAGTTCAGCCTTGAACGCCGCTTGGAGCCCCCGAAAGAGACCTCAACAACACTATTCACCCCTATTCACGGGACTGGAGCTCACTGAATTTGGGCTGTTCCGGCAATGCCTAGGCCTAGCCAAGGGCACCGTTCACACCAGTTTAGCCCAGAAGCTACCGGAGGAACCTCGAAGATCAATGAGCCGTCCTCGCCATCGTCAACTTCTCGAGGCCATCGTGCCTCCCCCGGTGGGACCTAGCTGCTACCACCACCACCAAATGGCAGCTGGGAGTCCCAAGATCCCAGATCTGCCAGCCTTGGCTACCGGCACCAAGCCATTCACCGGGATCTGGCCTCAATGCACCGCCCTTTCCCAGGAAGCCCAAGTCGCGAGTCGTCGTCTTCCCCGAGCCAATTCTCCCTCCTCCAGCCACCTCAGCCTCCACCACCAGTCGAAAAAGACTTGTCCGAGTCTCCTCTACACATCCCAGCTGGTCGTCGTTGTCGATTTGGCCTAGGGAGGGTGAATCGAGTCGCGACCTGACTGCCCCTTCCGCCAACCCGGTTCCAAACCCGACTGACTCAAATCAGGTCTGTGGCCGAGTTCTAGCCCATTTGGAGTCTTTCCTTTGCCGGCCATCCCCACCAACAAGCTCGGCCCGCCTCTCAGGACCACGACCGGCCACTAGAGCCTCGCCGAAATGTCGCATAAACTGTCCCGAGCTAACCAAACCTGGCCCATCCCATACGTGGTGTTGGATCAAGGATTAGAAAGCCGCATCGAGTCCAAATGCGATCAAAAGTGCAAGGATCGTGTTGCCGCGGACCGCCGGCTCACGAGAAAAATCAAATGAGTGGACTTTTACCTTTTATTAGGCATGCTATTACTTTAGTAGATTTATTAGGAATGAATGGATGGGTTGGATTAAGAGGCCAACGAGCCTAATTGAAAATTATTTGGATGGTCTAATTATGTGATTAGACAATTATGGTCTTTGAGGACCGCGTAGTATTACTTGTCCATGGTAATTGGAGAGGACCGATTAGGTGGCCTATGAGCCCTAATTGTTGATTGGAGGTTAATGTAATTCAATGGGTGCCTTGATGGCAAGAGTGAACAATGGGGCCAACTATGGTAAGGTATACGGTATTAATGAAGTGGCAAGGCTCGATTAGAAAATCATCAATTAGATTGATGATTTAGTCTAAATATGACTGAATGGTGCCATGAAATTGGCAGATTGAATAATGTGCCATAGACTTGACATTTGAACGGATCAATAGACGGGATGATAACGTACTATGGATTTGGCGACGGTACGTGAATGGATGGTATGACTGATGAGCCAATTTGATGGTAAGACAATAATGTGGATCATTGAACGTGTAAAACGACGACGAGCCGAGAAGGCTTTGTTAAGGTCTTAAGCCGGTTGTGGACGGTCTTGAGCTATTAATTACACAATTTATTTATTTAACTATGTATTATTTCATTATTATTAAATTTATTTATTTAAATGTCATTTGTGTATTTAATTGAATGTATGATGATTGCCACTGACTGGTTGTTGGGCTTAGTGCCAAGTCCTAGTCACGAATCGGTTGACTCATAGATAGAAAATATAGGATGAGAACTTGAGAGTTTCAGGTTTCATTAGAAGGGTTAAAAATGATTAAAGTCTAGGCAAGAGTTGAACGATGGAAGAGAAATTAAGATGATCATTGAAGGGTGAGATGCGATAAGGACCCTAGGGCAATGGTGTTTCTAATTTTGGGTTAGGGTTCATTCACTGAGATATTCTCGTATCTCATCCCCACCACAAATCCATTGCAGGACTTGAGCCTAGAGCTAGAGGAGAAGCTGATCGAGCAAGAGTAGATCGATATGGGATCGATAAAAGAAGAATTAATATGAGTTGTGAACCCCTCCTAGGCTTGTACTGAGGTTCTTTGGAGTTGGTTATGTATAGTTATACATGAACTGGTGTTTGTAAATATTGAGGTATGATTTAAAGGGTTGCAAGTGTTGATATTTATATTGTTTTCGCATAGCATTATGATTCTGATGTTTGAGAATGCCAGCGACCTACCTGGGACGTTGCAATTAAATTGGCCAAAAGAGAAACAAATCGAAAACCACTGCATGCGCAAGGGCGGGGCGTGGCGGGTCTTGACAGCGTTGGTATCAGAGCTTAGGTTAAGACCTATGGGAGATTAGGTTCATGGAGTGATAAGGATGGAAAGCATTATTGAGGATAATTAGCCAAGATTTTGAGATCATAGTTAGTGATCCCTAAGTGTTTATTGGGATTTGAGTGATTAATGCTGAGGATGATAAGGATGATAAGTATGGAATTGGTGACATGATTGGATCACTTATTGGACAGTTAAGCTCCGGACAGAGCTTGGAGTGATAAGGTTGAGCTATGCTTCTTGGGAGAACAAGTTGGAGTCTTGTTTTACGAATTGTCGATATAGGAGGAAATGTTGACGATAGTAGGTCAAAATCTAGATATCGAGTTACCAATGAACCTTAGGATTTGTATCAATAGTTTAGCCGCGTTGGCACGTAATGAGACATGTGCAACAAGGCTCAATATTTTACTAGAGACCTTAGGGTTTGAGTCCTTGTTTAGCCGAGCTTGCACAGAATGGGACATGTGCAGCAATGCCGATCATGGATTGATGACTACGGTCTTGTTTAGCTGAGTTGGCATAGTATGAGATGTGTATAGCAAGGCTAAGCAATTGACCTTAAGACGTGTATGGATGTATTCGCACGCACGCTTATAGATGTATATGCTTGCCTTTTGTACCTCAAATTAAGACGTGTATGGATGTATTCGCACGCAGGCTTGTAGATCAAGGCACCCAAACTTGCATTCCACAAGAAAAAGAATATATTATTTACAATAACACATCACTCTTTAAGAGAGAAAAGTCGAGTTCTATGATCCTTATTGCACTTGTAATTTTGATTTATACATTTGTATACAATTTTATATAGTGCAATTTTTGGGTTAAATCTTACTGTTTTGCCATTTATCACTAACTTCATCTTGTGTGTGGATTACCGCCCTATGGTGAAGTGAAGTGATTTTATGTCATTATAATTATTGTCATATTTCCTTCTTGAGTGCGGATTACCGCCCTATGCAAAAAGATTTAGTGTTCTCATTAGACTATATCTTCGTCTTGAGCACGGATTACCACCCTATTACGGAGAGAATTGGTAATACAATTCTTGATTCAGTACTTTATTATTAATTGTATATCAAATTGATTGTTATTTCCTTGATTTTTGTGTACAAGTAAATGCAACTGCAACATTGTTGTCTTTAGAATTTTCTAAGTGTCAAAATACTAGTACTTTTGAGAAAGACAATTCTTACCCCGAATAGTACAATTCATATTCAACTTAAAATTCTAAGTTTTCTTATAATCTCATCTTATTATCTCATTTGCTTCATCTTTATTCAATTCAAAATTAAATATCTTAAATTTTACTATTAATATCGCTTTATTAACCTCCCCATTATATCATGTTGAATTATTGGTATCAAAGCCATTATTATATATTTGGTCTTGTTGACCAAATAAAAGAAATGTTATGATAATTCCTATTCTTTAATGATGATTTTTTTCTTTTATTTCTTTTTTTTTCATTTCATTATTTTTATTTTTTTTTCTCTCCATTCTCTTTTCTTTTTCTTCATAATCTTCATTACACTTTTTTTTCATTAGCATTTTTCATTTTATTTTCTTTTCTTTAATACTTTTTATTTATTTCTATTCTTTTATTTTTCTTTCTTTTTATCTTCCGCAGAGGAGGATTCAATGTCATTGACTTGAAGATCATCTTCTTCCGACGATGATTCTTCAGCCATGATTTGGAGGAAATTGTCAAGGACTTTTTCTAATTCTAACTCATTTAGCCTTTTGGCTATTTTGCAGAATTTAAAAAGTGTGACCCTTTCTTTCACAATTAAAACAAGTTAAGTTTTTTAAGCTTTTATTGTTTATAAAATTTCATTTCTTTTGAAAAGATTGGTTTTGATTTGAAGATTTATCTTTTTGGAAAATCTCCTATTAAATTTCTTTTCAAATTTTTGAAAACAATTTTTACATTTGCAGTTCTTCTTGCAATATTTTTTTTACAGGAATAATAAAAGAAGGATCATATTGTGCACAAAAATCTCTTAAGCCTTTGTAAGAATCTTTTTGCTCCTTTTCGAGTTGCTTCTGGAGACGTATATTTGTACACAAAGTAGTTTCAATTTTTATAAACACAAGACAAGTTCTCCATAAAACAATAAATCATAAGGGATTTCTTCCCCATGATATTCTCTAATCTTTTTGCAAACTTGGTCTCTTATCAATTGAGGGAGTCTAGCAAGAAACTTCTATTTCCAAAATAATATATATAAGTGAGTGTTAAATAGATTCACCTTCTACCCAAATGTAACTCTTTTCCTACCCTCTATAAGAAAAATAATGAAATCCTTAGATTATTCCAACTTCAAAGGACCCGTGTGGGCCCATTTATCCCTTATTAAAAAGTATCAAGATAGCTTATTTTTCTCCATATGATTGTTTAATTTTGTTAATCTTGCAAGTGTTGTCTCCTAACTATTGTAACATATCTTGTCTTAGTTGCATTTGGCTTTGTTATTTTTACGTGATATTCTAGTATTATTTCTTGTCATTGTAATCCATGGTTAAAATAAATCATCATCCTTTAATCAAAATTTCAATTCTTGTTGTTATTTGTTGCAGTAGTTTTATAAATTCACTACAAAGTACTGACTTTCTCTTATTTCTCATTATAGATCAATACAAAAATTGCAAATTCTGATATGATATTGAATAAAAATTATTGAGTATCTTTTAGTTGAAATAGTGATTTTATTCAAACAATATATATACACGAAAAGCTTAAAGTGGGTTAACTATATGGATACAGATTTTCATAGCTTAAACTATACATGGAATTATTTTATTTATATGGGTCAGATCGTATATTGATCGAACATGAGTGGGGACTTGGTATAAGTCACTATATTTCCATTGCAAATAAATGAGTCAATTTGTGTCAAATCATTTTCAGTCTGAGTCACTCTTTTAACAACCCTACCGCTGTATACACCCTATCATGAGATGACCATTTACCCCTTAAGAGTATGTCCCAAGCCCCAAATCCCACTTACCCGCAGAACTTGAAATCTCCTCCACCCGCCACCATCTGATGCTCTTGGAGTCAACTTTGCCGAGCCACATCCGACCAACGTCGTCAACGCCTCTGATCTTCTGTCTCGTTTGCCACCAAAATTGCAATAGAAAAGAGCTCACAGATAAAGGGGTTGTTTCACGAACGACGGTGGCTCTTTTTTACTGACGCGGCGCTTACTTGTCTTAAAGGCTCTTTTTTCCTTCTTGTCCGACAAACACTGAGATGTAGGAGGAAAAGTAGAGCAAAGCGTGAGCAATAGAATTACGAAAAACGCCCCACTGCGCCTGCTCCGCCTACTCCGCCCGACCCGAATTATGCACCAACCACTCACCCTTTTCTTTTCCTTTCTTTTAGGGTCCATTCGTTTGGCTAAAAATATTTTTCGGAAAATATCTTCCGGAAAATATTTTCCAGAAACTGGACTATTCGGGGGATGGAAAATATTTTCCCAAAGAAAATGTTTTTTAATCAACCAAAGATTTCCTTCTAAAACTAAGGAAAATGTTTTTCATTTTTGAAAAGCAGAAAACATTTTTCGAGATCACCTCTCTTTTTCTTTCGTTGTGAGTTTATGAGCAATTTAATAGCCAGACATCACAGTCGCCGCTGCCCCCCGCCTCCCACCAGCCGCCAACCCCGTCAGCCGCCGCCCGCCTACCGCCCACCGCCACCCCCGTCAACTACTGTCGTTGCCGCCACCGCCCGGCTGCCACCAGCCACCATCGCTGCTGCTGCCCGCCACCCTTGTCGTCCGCCACCGTCGCCGCCGCCGCCGACACCGCCCGCCCGCCACCCCCCGTCAGCCGCCACCGCCACTCACTGCCCCCTCGCCGCTAGCCGCCACCCCAGTCGGCCGTTGCCGCCACCCCCCCCCCCCCGGCTGCCGCCCCCCGTCGGCCGTCGCCACCCGCCTGCCCACGGCCACCTACCCGACCGCCGCCCGCCCGCCACTCTCCCACCCATCCGCCTGCCGCCACGGCCGTCGGTCGCCAATCACCGGATAATTTCTCAAAAAAAAATTCCGGAAAAAAATTTTCGGAAAATTTTTAAGTTTCAAACGAACACTGGAAAATGTGCTATTTTCCAGGAAAATAACTTATGAAAAACATTTTCCGGAAGTACTTTATTTTCCGCCAAACAAACGGACCATTAGATTCCCAAAGAAATACACGGCTTAGAACCGCGAACATGACTCACACTGCGAGCTCAACCACCAGCCGAGAGTCCCCACATTGTCAATCGACAATCTGTGATCCCTACTATATGTCGTCTGTCATAATTTGGAAATGCTACTCGACCAATATCCAAAATTGCATACGGATTTTCATTAACTTGATGATTACATATTACATTGCCTAGTCCGTGAAATCATTTTTTTTAATCTTTTGAGTGATATTAAACATCTATGAAATTTCGAGTAGCCTTTCAAATAAAATTAGTTCCTAATTTTACAACGCCTATCATTGATAGTCCAATTTCGTGCTCGAAATATGGCTCGGAATAGCGTGGAATCGGGTAATCCGATCATCATGCCTGAGATGCAATTTGTCGATTTATTTCAAAATTTGATGGGATATCGATAATACACTATAAAAAAATGTAATTTAGTTACAGATTTTGCAACGGAAAATTGGGAAAAAGGTCGTCGCTAAAAGGTTTTGTGACGACTTTAGTGACAACAACACTTCTGTGGCCAATAAGGCCTCACTAAAATTAGCGACGATAATTCGATAATTTGTCACTAATTTGCGACAGAAATTATCCGTCGCTAATGTCATTGTTACATGT
This sequence comes from Melaleuca quinquenervia, assembly GCA_030064385.1. Lineage (NCBI taxonomy): Eukaryota > Viridiplantae > Streptophyta > Magnoliopsida > Myrtales > Myrtaceae > Melaleuca > Melaleuca quinquenervia. Next base: position 9,605,505 of record CM057721.1, on the reverse strand, counting down.
ACATTGCTAATTTTGTCGCTAAATCCTCTACAATTCATCGCTAATGTTGTCGGTAATTAGCGACAAATTCTGTCGCAACATTTAGCAATGAACATCTTTTCATCGCTAATCTCGTCGTTAAAATTGGTCGCAAATTTAGCAACTAACATTTCGTCCCAAATGTCGTCGCAAAATTAGCCGCTAACGTTTCATCACAAAATTCTTTTCAAAAGTTTTGCATCAAATTCGTCGCAAAAATTTCTATCACTAAATTCATCGCATAAATATTGTCGCAAACATCTTAGCCAAATTCGTCGAAAAATTTGGCTAGAGCGTGGGAATACCCTTCACTATTTAGCGATGGAAGTATGTACCCATCACTAAGGAAAATATATTGCTATTTAGTGACAGCAGGGCATACCCCGTCTCTAATTAGCGATGGAAGTAATCTATCGTCGCTGATTAGCCACGGAATGGCAACTGCCATCTCAAATTAGCGATGTATATGTTGTTCCGTCGCTAATTAGCAACAATAGGGCAATCCTCGTCACTAATTGGCGACGGACAAGTACTTCTGTTGCTAATTTGCGATGGCATGGCGTATGAGGTCGCTAATTAGCGACGGACTTATACTTTCGTTGCTCATTTGCTACGGCTGACAAATGCAGTCACTAATTAGCTACGAATATGTACTTCCATTGTCAATTTGCAACAATTAGTAATACGATATCGCTAATTTGCGACGGATATAAATACGTCCATCAAAAATTAGTTACAATATTCAATATGGCCATCGCTAATTTGCGAGGAAAACTAATATGTCCATGGCAAATTAGCAACGGACATGCCTTATCCATCCCTAATTAGTTTGCGATGGATATGGCAACTCCTTTCACCGCAAAATTAGAGTGGCTAATTTAACATTCTTGGCAAAATTCGTCCCTTATTTGCATCGATTTTTTTCTTGTTGAAGTTTAATTTGTAATGAAATTTGTTGCCTTTTTACGAACTCTAATTTTGATTTGTATTTCCTACATTGTTTCGGAACGAATTTAATGATACTAAATTTGATTAATTGTTTTGCGATGAAATTTGAAACGACGGAGTTTCTAAAGCGGCATATGTGTGGGCGTGTGAAGTTTCAAATGGAAGGGGAGTTCGAACTGAAGCATGCCTTAGATGATCAATCTAGCATTTACAACAAGAAAGTACATCAAGTTAATTCAATAAATTCAACTTGATATACATCATCATGCTATCGCTCCAACAACTCTTAATTAAGTCACAGAAATGTCCTTCCAACCGAACCTATAGAGCTAAAGAAGAAACGCCATTCGAACACCAATGAATAAACAGGCCCCAATCACGAACCAAACAAGTGAATGCCAAAGGATCTCCCATACACAAAAACCATTACCTCATAATCCCAACTCTCAAAAATCAATTATTTCTTTAACTGATCTAAACTATACACATCGACGGACAATTTTTTTAACTCTTGGACAACTAACCAGTAGCTCTCAATCCACAAGCAGGTACTTGTACTTCAAAACATTCCAACTTTGATATCACCAGAACTCATTCAACATTAATCTAAAGCATCATCAACTCTCTCAACACCTAAATGTCAGCCTCAAAAAGGGAGAAACGTTACCCACGCTCCTCCGGCAGCTCCTTCATCATCACAGCCTTCGTACTATCCTGCCCAACAAGTGTCCAAGCAGCCAGCTCAAAAGCCAAACCTGCCAATTTCGGTGGCTTATTCACATGAAAATGAAATACATTCATGTACATTATCCAACCCAACAATATAAATATTCATAATAAAAAGCCACCGGCACATTACGTACTACTGACGCACCAAGTTCATTTATAATATATATCAGAATGCTAATTACAACAAATAGAACTTCTGAACAACTGATGCGAAGACCATCCTCATCATCCATGCTGCAACCATACTTAACTATAACAAGTTTACGAGGCCTAAATGGAATAGAGGATTGGGATTAGAGAAGTCTAAGTAAAAAAAAAGGATATAAATTCTAAAACTTGTCATGAAAATGCAAGTGAATCCTAAAACTTGCAAAAAATGCAATCGAGTCATAAAACTTATCGAGTTGATTCAATGGAGTCCCTCCGTTAGCTCAATCCATTTAGACAAACGAAAAACACCAACGTGGCATTTTAAAATATATTTTTAAGCCACGTTAGCGCCATGTTAGAAGAAAAATTCAAAAATTCTAAAAAATATAAACTAATTTACATTTTAAAAAGGAAAAAAAGGTTAAATTAAAATTTTTTTTAAAAAAAAAAGGAGAGGGTTGGCTAGTGGATGGCTAGCAGGCCTTGGTCGGAGGTTGCCGCCGCCGCCACCCAAGGCTAGCTAAGGGCTGGCAAAGGTCGCCCCCACTAGCCAATTCTTCCCTTTTTAAAAAAATTTAATCTTTTTCCTTTTTAAAATGTAATTTAGTTTAATTTTTTTTATTTTTCTTCTGACGTGGCATAATAATGTATTAAGTTAGAGATACAAACAATTATCTTTGAAATATTACCTTTCATTTTTCATAAATCAACTAAAGCATTTAGTTTATTGTTTTAATCAAATTATGCTTAGATTGCATTTTCAAACTAATGTAATAAGTATGTTTGAGGTGTTACAAACAATTGAATTGAAAATCTCATTTATATAAGAAATACAGATGGAAAGAGACGAACGGGGAGTCCCTTTACAAGCATCTGTTGGGATGATGGTGACCTTCTTGTCCAAAAGCAGATTCTCTCATCTAAACCTTTTCACCAGGTTGCGCATGAATATGAGGATCACTAGGTGAGTGTACTCCCTACCTAGGCACATCCTTAGAGGAGGGTACATATGTGTACGAGGCCGGCCCATCCCCTTCGAATCGGGGTCAGGTCAAACTTCTCTGGCTCAGGGGTATACTGGCCGTTCTTGTTGGTTGAGTGTGCTCTCTAGTAGATTTGAGGGAATGATTGAATACTAAGAGTCGTTAGTTTTGAGTGTCTAAATTACAATTTCACTAGTCAACATATGAATGAGCAGTTGATGGGATAAGATTGTGTTTACCTTCCAACTTTTCAAAATGAAGAAACCATTGAAGATGAAGTTGTTAATGACTCTCCCCGATAGGAGGGCCGAGCCTCATAACTTCACAAGTCACGTTCCACGAATACTTCAATTTCTATATATCCTACCAGTTCAGCAACTCGCCTAGAGCATTCGATTTTGCCATCTTCATTTGTTCTGCTTGTTACACAATATGAAGAAAGATATTCATTACATATATTGAAAGGAAAAATAGAAAGAAGAAAATCTTACCCTTGTAAACTTGTCCATAGATCTTGAGAAGCTCATCAAGATATTTAACTATGAAAGTACAAGTAGCTGTAATAGTGCCGTGCCCGCCTGTAGTAATTTGGCGGTTCACCCATGAAAGGGTGTACATGCCCATGATGGGGTGCAATGAAGATGTACCGTTCGAAGACGTTAGAATTGTCCTTCTAATGATGTAAAAAATAACATAACATAAGGAAAAAAAGCGTTCTCCTCCTTAGACAATCCATCATTCATACTTTGAGAAAACGATCGGCATTTATGTTATGAAACAAGAATATTCCTCGTGATTATATTCGAACCATTGTTGAGTAGAAGATTTTCCATGTGCTAGTGATTCAACCGTAATTCCTAGGTAGTTCTCTAATCATTTTGCAAGAGGTAGTCAATTTATTCATTGCAAATTACTTCCAACATTGGTATCGAGCACCTAGGTTATCTCCTAGCCATAAATCCGAAATTTGTTGGCATTTTTTCGTTATCATACAATGGGTTTCATATCTTTATGTTAGAATATTATACTAGTCCTTGAGACAAGCTTTCCAATGATATATTATACGTTAAATTTTGAGTTGTGTGGAAAAAGATATGATGGTTTAAAAATAATGTCATTCCCAAAAATAATGGAGGTTGGTAGAAGGTTAAAAACAAAATTACCGATTCCGGCCATATTCCAGTGACCCATCGCTTGGCTTCAGACAAGCACAGTTGCACAGCCATAGGTAATAATAGCCCTAAGTTAATTCCGCATTTGAGTGATCGCCTGAGGCTAATTGTGCGGTAGAAGTTTCCGGAGTAGGGTTTTTGCATTTATCTTAATTTCGTTTAATTCCAGCTAAATTTTGGTGAATCACGACCTGAATTCGAATGTACATGTTTTCATCTCCTTGGGAAACAAAAACCCTATGTTTATTCAGTCCATCATTGATCGCCGGAGATGAATTATGCAATTGAAATTTCGAGTCGTTAGGTTTAATGCTTTGTTTGCTTTTTTTTTTATGAGGAAACCTTTTCATTAGTTGTAAGGTTTACCTCTATACACCTTATCCTAACTATTGTCGCAAATTTAATTTTAGAATTACATCATATTGATGTAAATACAACATTTCTGAATGGAGAACTACATGAGGGAATATACAAAAAAAAAACAACCAATAGGTTTCATTATTAAAGGTCAGAAGTGCAAAGTTTGCAAGCTTCATCGATCAATATATGACCTTAAACAATTATCTAGACAATGGTATCTTTGTATCGGCGTCGCCTATAAAATCCATGTTTTATATGCATCTTTTCATGCCACATTATGTAACACATGAAATAAGCAAGGTGATCATGATGGTAAAATCTCTCTGATAGTTTGATTTCCCAAGCTTTGAGCCATCTCTCACTCTCTCTCTTATCATTCCTTATTGTACTGCTTGACATTGCCAGACATGCCTATCTTGGTTGTGTTCCATACCCAGACACGCCTATCATGATTGTGTTTGATACCCAGCATCCTTGACCATTTCCACTTCCTATCCTCCTTCCATCATGTGCACTCTTGCTTTATCCATGACATTTTTAGAGATATAAACAATTTTCTATGAAATGAGACTTTTTATTTTTCATAAATCAAATAAACCATTTAGTTTTTTGTTTTAATCAAATTATGCTTGGATTGCATTTCCAAACTAATGTAATAAGTGTGCTTGAGATGGTGCAAATAATTGAATTGGAAATCTCATTCATATAAGAAATCAGATCGAAAAGATATGAACGAGGAGTCCCTTTACAAGCATCGGCATTAGGTTGACGACCTTCTCGTCCAAAAGGAGCTTGTATCATCTAAACCTTTTCACCAGGTTATGCATGAATATGATTATCATGAGGCAAGCATACTCCTTCCCTGGGCACATCCTTAGGCCACCCTTGAAGGGTACAAACGTGTATGGCAGCGACCCATCCACTTCGAATTGGGTCAGGTCAAACTTCTCTAGCTCAAGGAAGAACTAGGCACTCTTGTGGGCCAAGTGTGTTCTCCAGTAGATATGAGGGAATGATTTAATACAAAGGCTTTGTTTGTTTCGTGGAAAATTAGCATCTTCAGAAAATATTTTCTAGTAAGTCATTTTCTCGAAAAATGACAATATTTTTTTGTGTTCACTTGAAACTTAAAAAAAGAGAAGAATACCTCGAGTCCGTAGGAGGAAAAAGAGAGAGAAAGAGAGAGATTGGAGGGGGGTCAACTAGTGGGCCTCCTTTGCGCGGCCATAGAGAGAGAAAGATAGGGTAAAGAGAGAGAAATATCAATACATTGGGAAGGGAAAAGGGAGAGGAGGATAGAGGAGTTCGGCTGGGGAGGGGAAAGAAAGGAGAGAGAAAAATGAGAGAGAATAGGGAGGTTGCTATAGAACTAGAAAATGTTTTCCTTTTTCTCTATTTTTAAAAGGATATTATTCATTGATCGGAAAACATTTTCATTGGCAAATTATTTTTCACCCCCTATTCACCTCAATTTCCGAAAAAATATTTTCCGCGAAACGAACAGAGCCTAAGAGTCATTAGTTCGAGTGTCTAAATTCAATTTCGCTAGTCAATAGATGAATAAGCAGTTGACGAGATGAGATTGTGTTTACCTTGCAACCTTTCATAATGGACAAACTAATGAAGATGAAGTCATTAATGACTCTCCCCAATAGGAGGAGTGAGCCTCATGGCTTCACAGGCCACATTCCATGAGTACTTCATTTTCTGTATATCCTCCCATTCAACCATTTTGGTTCCTATCCACAGCTAGTCTTATTCACCTAGGACCCAATAGTTATGAGGGTAATAGCTGAGTAGCATCATCATGATAAGAAGAGACTGAGAAGTTGCATCTCAAGCCATCTTCTACATTAATCGAGCCCTCCAAGCATTTAACCACTTAAGACATAGGTCGCCTCTTGCTACTATCATCTTGCATCCGAAGCCATTTTTATCATCTCGACAACTTCTTGGCCATGTATTTGCATGTCACCACTACACTTATCAACCATGTTCATTAGTTGTTCTTACTCTGCTTTACACTTGAAAAGGGTCAGCATATGTACTTCATCACTCGTCATACTATGATCTAGATTGACATGATGGATGGCCTTAGCCAAGAATGACTTCTTTATCTAGCCAAAACCATCAAGGCACTTGACCGCAATTCTAATACCATTGGGTAAAGTTCCTAGAAGCACCAAGCCAAATCCTCCTTCACCAAGTTTGATGGTGAAATCTCATGTCATGGCCTTCTGGTCTTCATAATGAAGTCTACTTATTTGAAGCTATGGCAAGTTTGGATCATCATTCTCGACATTGTTTCTTATCACCTTTCTTGAAATGTAAATCCCAAATTCACTTACTAAGAACATTGAAACTGCTCCAATTGTTGTACATAGTATTGTAGTTCGTCCCCTTGTCTTCCTTAGAGAATGTGAGAATGGCATCGATATGTTTGAATTATTGTTAACCCTAATATATGTTACGGTAGAATAGCATTAATAGGGTCGTCCACAAAGGAAAATGAATTCGATAATAAATAGCAGTCTCCACTAGAACTAGTTGTTTGGTTCTGAAATAGTGCCATTGTGCATGAGCACCGTTTCCTTAAACACGCTTCCTAGAGAGTAGTTGTGTTTGAGATGTTAGTATTTAAGGTTGTTTGCAAAACAAACTAAGTGCTAGTTTCCTTGTCCCACATAGAAAAAGTGGGAGGAAGTGGGCCAATTAATAAGTGGGGTTTCTTTAGTGAAGTTAAAGGAATAATAAGGTATGGGCTCGACCCCACCATACCTTCGTGTGGGTGCGTGAATAATTGCTGGATTTTGGTGCACTTAATTAGGAGAAAAAAGAAATTCATATAGTAGAAATTCCAAAAGAAGTCATCACAGTTAAGCATCGAGATTCATATTCATAGCTAATCTTGTTCACCTAGGATCTGATAGTTATGAGAGTAATAGCTAAGTAGCATTATCGTGATAAGAAGGGACCGGGAAGTTGCATCTTAAGCCATCTTCAAAATCAATTGAGCCCTCCAAGCATTTAACCACTTGGGATATGAGTAGCATCTTGCTATTATCATCTTGCACATATAATGTTGAATTTTCATCATCTTGAGAGTTTATTGGCTATGTAGTTGCATGTCACCACTAGACTTATCAACCGTGTCCATTAGTTCTTCATGCTCCATTTTGCACTTGAAAAGGGTCAGCATATGTACTTTATCATTTAGCATACTACGATCCACATTTTTCCTCCCATATAAGAATTCTAACATCACAATGCCAAAACCATACATGTTTATTTTTTCCGTGATAACAAAGCTTAACCACTCTGGAGGAAGCTAACCTGATGTTCGTCACATTGTCGTCATGACATGGCTTTGGTCCTTATCAATTAGTTTTGATAACCCAAAATTGGTGAGCTTCGCATTGAAATGTTCATCCAACAGTATATGTTTGGGTTTGACATCCAGGTGAATTATTTTTTATGGCATTCTGGCAATGTCAATAATAATCTTTCTCCTCACTTGCCAACAGATGTCAAACTCTTGGTTGTTATGGAAGATCCACTTATCAAGTGCACCGTCGCACATGTACTCATAAACTAAAAGCCAAAATGATTTTTTCAGCACAAATTCCGAGTAGTCTTACCATATTGACATGATGGATAGTACAAATGGTTCTAACCTCAGCCAAGAATGACTTTTTTATTGGACCAAAACTATCAAGATGCTTGACTACAATTTTAATGTTGTTGGGTAAAGTTCCTAAAAATACCAAACTAAATCCTCATTCACCAAGCTTGATGGTGAAATCTCCTATTATGGCCTTAAGGCTTCATAACGGAATCTAGTTATTTGAAGCTTTGATAAGTCTAGATCATCATTCTCGACATCGTTTCTTATCACCTTTTCCTAAAAAATGTAAACCTTAAATACGCTTACTAAGAACATCGAAACTACTCTAATTGTAGTACCTAGTATTAAAGTAGTCCACCCCCTTGTCTTCCTTGGAGAGATTAAGAATGACATCGGTATATTTCAATTATTATTGACCTTGATAAATACCATGGTGGAATAGTACCCAATAAGGTCGTCCACATGGAAAAATGAATCTAATAATAAATAGCAGTCTCCACTAAAATTAATCGTTTGGTTCTAAAATATTGCCATTGTGCATGAGCACCATTTCCTCAAACACGCTTTCTTATAGCTATGCAGTTGTGTTTGAGATATTAGTATTGGATGTTTATTTGCAAAACAAAGTAAATGTTAGTTTACTTGTCCTACATAGAGAAAGTGGAAGGAAGTGGGCCAATTAATAAGTGTTGGGTTTTTTTAGTGAAGCAAAAGGAATAATAGGGTATGGGCTAGACCCCACCCTACTCACATGTGGGTGTGCAAATAATTGCACGATTTTGGCGCACTAAACTAGGAGAAAAAAGAAAGTCATGTGGTAGAAATGCCAAAAGAAGTCACCGCATTCAAGTATCGGGATTCATATCTATAGCTAGTCTTGTTCACCAAGGACCTGATAGTTGTGAGGGTAATAGCTGAGTAGCATCATTGTGATAAGAAGGGACCGAGAAGCTGCATCTCAAGCCATCTTCTATATTAACTGAGCCCTTTAAGCATTTAATCTTTGAGACATGGGTGCCCTCTTGCTACTATCATCTTGCAAACACCATGTTGAAATTTTCATCATCTTGACAGCCTCTTGTATATGTAGTTGCATGTCACCACTAGGCTTATCAATTATATCCATTAGTTGTTCTTGCTCTGCTTTGCACTTGAAACGAGTCAGCATATGTACTTCATCACTTGACATACTACAATCCATATTTTTCCTCCCAAATAGGACTTTTAACATCACATGTCAAACCTACACACGTCTACTTTTTCCGTGATAACAGAGCTTAACCACTCTAGAGCAAGGAAACCCGATGTTCCTCACATTGATGTCTTGACATGGCTTTGGTCCTTATCAATTAGCTTCGACAACTCAAAATCGGTGAGCTTCACATTAAAATGTTCATCCAGCAATATTTTTGGGGTTTGACATCCAATTGAATTATTTTTTATGGCATTCCTCATTGAGATAGTCTAGTCCCTCGGCCTTGTCAATAATAATCTTTCTCCTTACTTGCCAACATATGTCAGACTCTTGGTCGTTATCAAAGATCCACTTATCAAGAAAACTGTTACACATGTACTCATAGACTAAAAATCGAAATGATTTTTAAGCAAAAATTTCGAGTAGTCTTACCATATTGACATTATGGATAGTGCCAATGGTTCCAGCCTCAGTCTGGAATGACTTCTTTATCTGACCAAAACTATCAAGGTGCTTGACTACAATTCTAATGTCGTTGGGTAAAGTTTCTAAAAATACTAAGTCAAATCCTCCTTCACCAAGCTTGATGGTGAAATCTCCTATCATGGCCTTCAGGTTTTCATAACATAATCTAGTTATTTGAAACTTTGGCAAGTCTAGATCATCATTCTTGACATCGTTTCTTATCACCTTTCTTGAAATGTAAATCCTAAGTATGCTTACTAAGAACATCAAAACTGCTCCAACTATAGTACATAGTACATAGATTGAAAATGGCATCGGTACATTTCAATTATTGTTGACCTTGATAAATGCTACGGTGGAATAGTACCCAATAGGGTTGTCCACAAGGGGAAATTAATATGATAATAAATAGCATTCCCCATTAAAATTAATCGTTTGGTTCTGAAATATTGTCACTGTGCATGAGCAACATTTCCTCAAACACGCTTCCTTGCAACTAGGGGTGTGCAACCAGATCGGATAAACTCGATCCCTGGACCGACCCACCCTAAAAACAGGGTCAGGAATATTGCCCAATGTAAACAAGATCGAATACATGATCTAAAAAAAGGGAACTGGTATGTCCAAGTCTGGAACTCATCCTAAACCCTAATTCCTGAACCTGATCATTAGAAAATAAATTTCCTTTAAAGAAATTTCTGATTTTGTAAGTAAATAGACTTTATTAAATCATAACTTTTGCATATGTCTCTAGAACATGGTTTCTTATTGATATTTCTTTATTTATGAATTTTAGGTTTTTGTTTACTACATGGACTGACTTGCCTAATTTCACTTTTGGATGATAAATTATATTGATTTCACTTTTGGATGAGTTATGCTTGTGTCAAAGGTTTTTTAAATTTTAGACAAATGAAAAGTTTCATGTAGTATTATGGGAATGATACTAATATTAGGTCCATATTTGTTGCTAATGTATATGTAATGTTAGGACTTTTGCTTTGCCTTATGATTTTGTTTATGATAATTTACCTTGTGGATCTTTAGTTTTTTGTTTAGTTAGACTTTACTTACTTAATAACTACAAATGTCTAATGTTTCAATATAAATTAGAAGAATTATATTATTTTCTCGTATATTAACATTAAATTTGAAATCCTATCGGATGGACGATTGCAAAACAGGTTTCAATATAAACATTGTCAACCTTAGAACCCAATTAGAAAAATATGATGGGTATAATACATGATCCAAAAAAGGGGAACTTGTTATAATAGGGTTGGGTACAGGGTCCAGGTCTGTACCCTACCCTATTTAGACTCGATCACCTATTTGAGGTTTGTTTGCAAAACAAAATTAGTGTTAATTTCCTTGTCCCACATAGAGAAAGTGGGGAGGAAGTTAGCCAATTAATAAGTGTGCGGTTTTTTAGTAAAACTAAAGGAATAATAGGGTATAGGCTAGACACACCATACCCGCGTGTGGATGCGCAAATAATTGTGCAATTTTGGCACACTTAACTATGAGAAAAAAGAAATTGACATGGTAGAATTGCCAAAAGAAATCACCGCATTCAAGCATTGGAATTCAAATCCACATACTTGATAGTTATGAGGGTAATAGCTAAGTAGCATTGTCGTCATAAGAAGGGACCGATAAACTGCATCTCAAGCCATCTTCTAGATCAACTAAGCCCTCTAAGCATTTAACCACTTGAGACATGGGTGGCCTATTGCTACAATCATCTTGGAAACACCATGCTGAAATCTTGTATCACCTCGACAGCTTCTTGGCCATGTAGTTGCATGTCACAACTAGACTTATCAACCATGTCCATTAGTTATTCTTGCTCTGCTTTGCACTTGAAAAGGGTCAGCATATGTACTTCATCACTTGGCATACTACAATCCACATTTTTCCTCCCAAATAGGACTTTTATCATCACAATGTCAAACCTATACCTGTCTACTATTTTCGTGATAACAAAGCTTAACCAACCCGATGTTCCTCGCATTGACGTCTTAACATGGCTTTAGTTCTTATCAATTAGCTTCAACAACTCAAAATCGGCAAGCTTCGCATTGAAATGTTCATCCAGTAATATATTTTGGGGTTTGACATCCAATTGAATTATTTTTTATGGCATTCCTCATGGAGATAGGCTAATCCCCTAGTAATGTCAATAATAACTTTTCTCTTCACTTGCCAACATATGTCAGACTCTTAGTTGTAATGGAAGATCCACTTCTCAAGAGAACCGTTGCACATGTACTATTAGACTAAAAGCCAAAATGATTTTTCAGTAAAAATTCCAAGTAGTCTTATCGAATTGACATGATAGATAGTGCCAATGGTTCTAGTCTCAACTAAAAATGACTTCTTTATTTGACTAAAACCATTGAGTTAATGCCGCAGGGTAAAGTTCCTAGAAACACCGAGCCAAATCCTCATTCACCAAGCTTGATGGTGAAATATCCTGTCATGGCCTCTAGGTCTTTTACCGAAATCTAGTTATTTGAAGTTTTGGCAAGTCTAGATAGCCATTCACAATATCGTATCTTATCACATTTCTTGAAATGTAAATCCCAAATACACTTACTAAGAACATCGAAACTACTCCAACCATAGTACCTACTATTAACGTAGTTTATCCCCTTATCTTCCTTGGAGAGATTGAGAATGGCATCGGTATATTTGAATTATTGATAACCTTGATAAATGCTATGGTGGAATAGTATCCAGTAAAGTCGTCCAAAAGGGAAAGTGAATCTAATAATAAATAACAGTCTTGACTAGAATTAGTCGTTTGGTTCTAAAATAGTAACATTGTGCATAAGCACCATTTCCTCAAACATACTTCCTTGTGTTTGAGATATTAGTGTTGGAGGTTTGTTTGTAAAACAAACTAAATGCTAGTTTCCTTATCTCACATAGAGAAAGTGGGAGGAAGTGGCCAATTAATAAGTGGGGGGTTTCTTCAATGAACCTAAAAGAATAATAGGGTATGGGCTAGACCCACCATACTTGTGTGCGGGTGTGCAAAGCGCGAGTTTGGCACGCTTAACTAGGAAAAAAAGAAATTAACGTGGTAGAAATGCCAAAAGAAGTCACCACATTCAAGCATTAAGATTCATATCCACAGTTAGTCTTGTTCACTAAGGATTGATAGTTGTTAGGGTAATAGCTTAGTAGCATCCTCGTGATAAGAAGGGATCGAGAAGCTGCATCTCAAGCCATCTTCTATATCAACAGAGCCCTCTAAGCATTTAACCATCTAAGACATGGGTGGCCTCTCACTACTCTCACCTTGCAAACACCATGTTGCAATTTTTATCATCTCGATAGCTTCTTGGCAATGGAGTTGCATGTCACTACTGGAATTTTCAACCATGTCCATTAGTTGTTCTTCCTTTGCTTTGCACTTGAAAAGTGTCAACATATGTACTTCATCACTTGGCATACTACAACCCACATTTTTCCTCCCCGATAGGACTTCTAACACCACAATGCCAAAACTATACACATCTACTTTTTTTGAGATAACAAAGCTTAACCACTCTAGAGCTAGGTAACCCGGCGATCCTTGCATGGACGTCATACATGGTTTTGGTCCTTATCAATTAGTTTCGACAACCCAAAATCGGCAATCTTCGCATTGAAATGTTCATCCAGCAATATATTTTGGGGTTTGGCATCCAAGTGAATTATTTTTTATGGCATTCCTCATGGAGATAGGCTAGTCCCTTAGCAATGTCAATAATAATCTTTCTCCTCACTTGCCAACAAATGTCAGACTCTTAATCATTAGGGAAGATCCACTTATCAAGAGAACCGTTGCACATGTATTCCTAGACTAAAAGTCGAAATGATTTTTCACCACAAATTCTGAATAGTCTTACCAGATTGACATGATGGATAGTGCCAATGGTTTTAGCCTCGGCTAAGAATAACTTCTTTATTTGACCAAAATTATCAAGACACTTAATTGCAGTTCTAATGCCGCTAGGTAAAATTCCAAAAATATTGAGCCAAATCCTTCTTCACCAACCTTGATGGTGAAATATCATGTCATGGCCTCCAGGTCTTCATAACAAAATCTAGTTAGTTGAAGTTTTAGCAAGTCTGAATCAACATTCTCGATCTTGTTTCTTATCGTATTTCTTAAAATGTAAATCCCAAATATCACTTATTAAGAACATCGAAACTACTCCAATTGTAATACCTAATATTAATGTAGTCCATCTCCTTGCCTTCTTTAGAGAGATTGAGAATGGCATCGGTATGTTTGAATTATTGTTGACCTTGATAAATGCACCCAGTAGGGTTATCCACAAGAGAAAATGAATCCGATAATAAATAGCAGTCTCCACTAGAATTAGTTGTTTGATTTTGAAATAGTGTCGTTACGTATGAGCACCGTTTCTTTAAACACAATTCCTGTAGTTGTGTTTGAAACATTAGTGTTGGAGGTTTGTTTGCAAAACAAAGAAAGTGCTAGTTGCATTGTTCCACATAGAGAAAGTGGGAGGAAGTGGTCCAATTAGTAAGTGTTGGATTTCTTTAGTGAAGCTAAAGGAATAATAGGGTATAGCCTAGACCCCACCCTACCCGCATGTGGGTGCGTGAATAATTGCTCGATTTTGGTGCACTTAACTAGGAGAAAAAAGAAATTCATAGGGTATAAATGCCAAAGAAGTCACCATAATCAAGTATCAGGATTCATATCCACAGCTAGTCTTGTTCGCCTAAGACCTAATAGTTGTGAGGGTAATAGCTAAGTAGCATCATCGTGATAAGAAAGAACTGAAAAGCTGCATCTCAAGCCATCTTCTATATCAACTGAGCCCTCCAAGCATTTAACCACTTAAGACATGGGTGGCCTTTTATTACTATCATATTGCAAACACCATACTGTAATTTTTATCATCTTGATAGATTCTTGGTCATGTAGTTACATGTTACTACTAGAATTTTCAACCATGTCCATTAGTTGCTCTTGCTCTGCTTTGCACTTAAAAGGGGTTAGCATATGTACTTCATCACTCGGCATACTACAATCCACATGTTTCCTCCCAGATAAGACTTTTAACACCACAATACCAAAATTATACACGTCTACTTTTTCCATGATAACATAGCTTAACCACTCTAGAGCAAGGTAACCCGGTGTTCCTCGCATGGATGTCATGACATGATTTTGGTCCTTATCAATTAGCTTCAACAACCCAAAATTGGCCAGCCTCGCATTGAAATGTTCATCCAGCTGTATATTTTGGGGTTTGATATCCAAGTGAATTTTTTTTATGGCATTCATCATGGAGATATGCTAGTCCCTTATCAATGTCAATAATAATATTTCTCCTCACTTGCCAATAGATGCCAGACTCTTAGTCGTTATGGAAGATCCACTTATCAATAGAATTGTTACATGTGTACTTATAGACTAAAAGCCGAAATGATTTTTCAGCACAAATTCCGAATAGTCATACCTGATTGACATGATGGATAGTGCCAATGATTCCAACCTCAGTCAAGAATGACTTCTTTATCTGACCAAAACCATCAAGGCGCTGACTACAATTCTAATGCCGCAGGGTAAAGTTCCTAGAAAAACGATCTAAACCCTCCTTCACTAAGCTTGATGGTGAAATCTCCTGTCATGGTCTCTAGATCTTCATAACTAAATCTAGTTATTTGAAGCTTTAGCAAATCTGGATCATCATTCTCGACATCTTTTCTTATCACCTTTCTCGAAATGTAAATCCCAAATACGCTTGCTTCCAACCGTAGTACCTTATATTAACATAGTCCATCCCATTTTCTTCCTTAGAGAGATTGGGAATGGCATCGATATGTTTGATTTATTATTGGCCTTGATAAATGCTATAGTGAAATAGTACCCAATAAGGTCACCCACAAGGGGACATGTCGCGACCTCTCCGAAGGTGCACCACCTAGGGTTCGGCTAATGGTTTGTTAAGTGTGACTTAACTTGAGTTCTCCCAAACTTGGACCAATTCACGACTTTGGTTTCACTTTCCTTAAGCATGCAAGATATTCAATTTGGAGCCGCCACTAACCTATTTATGGTGGGTTGGTTAGAATCCCATGTAAGGCATCGGGAGTCACGCCTTACTCCTACGAACCAGAGATCTAGGACTCGGGGACTTGATTACGCTAAATTACTCTAACGCCCTTTCGGTATCTTTTCATTATGTTCAAAACTTCGCAGGTAGTTTGAATTCATTTTAAATTTACTCCTAACATGCCATGGTGACCACTCGTAAACTCAACATAAAAATTCAAGAAAGGAATGCAATAATAAAACAAATAAAATCAAATCTAAACAAAATCAAATCAAATCAAATCAAAATCAAATCACATCTAATTAAATCAAAATCAAATCACATCTAATCAAATATCAAATAGAATCTAATCAAATCAAATCAAATCAAATCTAATCTAGTAAAATAAAATCTAATCTAACAAAATCAAATAAAAATCTAATCTAACAAAATCAAACAAAAATCTAATCTAATAAAGTGTCAAATAAAATCTAATCTAACAAAATCGAATAAAAATCTAATTTCTAATCTAACGAAATCAAATAAAAATCTAAGTAAAATCTAATAGAATAAAATAAGATATGCATGAAAATCAACAAATCTAATGCAATATATGAAATGCAATTTTTTTGGAATTTTTATGAATTAACTAACCTAATTATCCATAGCTAAATATTACCTAATCTAAATTAGGAAACCAAATAGATATCAATTCCTAATTTAAACTAGATTTTACCCAACCAAAGATAATGTCCTATAATGCAATCTAGCTAAAAAATATCCTACCAAAAATATCTAATATGCAATTTAAACTAATTATGCCAATTTTACCTAATCATGCAATTAATCTAAACATGTGATTATTTAAATAAATGTGTAATTCTAAATCTAAAAATGAAATTTCCAATTTAAACATGAAATTAACCTAAAGATGCAATTTTAAACCTAAACATGCCACTAATCTAATTATGCAACTAACCTAAATATGCAATTAATCTAATATGCATGCAATGCAACAAAATTAATTCAAATATGCAAAAATTAGCTAATCATGCATAAAAAGCAAATTAAACAGAAAACAAGAAACCAAGCACCCAAAAGCTAAATTCTAAAAAATGATTTTTTTATTTTTTTAAATAAAAATAAACGATAAAATAAAATAAAATACAAACGAAATCGGGTCGGGAGCCAAACCGGGTCAGTTCGGTCCTGACCCGTTCTGGGGCGAGTCGGATCGGGCGCAGCCCGATCCGCTCGCTGGAAAGCTGTGAAGAAGCTGGGCTAGGCGCCCAAAGGGCCCAGTCCAACTTCTTTAATTTTTCTCTTCGCAGCCCACACACCAAAATAACAAAAAGACCAGCCCAACAAAAATCAGTCCACAAGAAACGCAAGGCCCGTCCCTGCACAGAAAAGAAGTCGCCCAGCCCGCATAAAAAGAAAACTCGGCCCTAAAGTCAATTTGATTCAATTCAGCCCAGCCTCCGTGTGAAATCTCCTTCCCTTTTGCGCGCACACCTGCAATTTACAGAAGACCACCGTGGACCATCTCTCCTCAATGATGGT
Source organism: Melaleuca quinquenervia (assembly GCA_030064385.1). Classification (NCBI taxonomy): domain Eukaryota; kingdom Viridiplantae; phylum Streptophyta; class Magnoliopsida; order Myrtales; family Myrtaceae; genus Melaleuca; species Melaleuca quinquenervia. The sequence continues at coordinate 9,588,232 of CM057721.1, read as the reverse complement.
GTATCAAGCAACAAGCATTCGCAGAGGGCAAGTGCAAATCACCATAAAAACATTAATGCAACTCATGATATGCAACAACAATGGGTCTGTTCGCACGTAAAAAAAACAAATTATGGGTCTTATGTGCGCCAAAAACAACCAGCATCATCACAGGGAAAAAAATCATCAAAGCTTAAAAAAAATCAACAGAATCACTCAAATCACAGTAAACTCGAGACAAATACATGGTCACTGGAGGAGAAAAAATAAAGTAGCAATTCTCCCCACACGGCTTGGGAACAACGGAAAGAAGGTGCGCTCAAACGAGCTTGAGCCGAACCATTCTTAATTTGCGACACCGCCCAAAAACCGTGATCCTAGGGGATACCACACATATCAATTCAGATCAAGACCCACCTGTGAGCGGAAAAAAAAAATTCGTCGCGCCGCCGAAATCAACAAACTTCGGTCTCCACCCTCTCTCTTTTTCGTCCCTCCCCCTCACTGTCTTTCTTTTTTTTTCTTCTCCTTTTCTTTCTCTCTCTCTCTCTCTCTTTCTCTCACACTGTCTCTCCCTCTCTTTCTCTGTGTGCCTTCAATTTCCGAAAAGTCTTCCCCATAAAAGTAGTCCACCTTGTGCGCTCTTTTGGAAGAAGAAAACCAATCTTCAGTCCACTTTCGAATATTGCAATGTCGACTTTTATTTTCTGTCCAAATTTTCCATCTTTGGATATCAAATGCAATATTTCCTCCTTTCCGTTCCTTTTTGTTTTGAATCAAACGCAATATATGCCCAAGATTTTCCTTGATATGCCAAAATGCTCTAATTAATTATATGCAGAAAAAATAAAAAATAAAATTCCTATTTTAAATGAAGCCAAAAAGTTAGGTGTCAACAGCTGCCCCTCTTTGAAGGTGAGCTCGCAAAGGTTGCTTTCGAAGACCAACACGAGACCTAAATTTTGACTATGCAAATGTAATGAAATGAATTTTTTTTATTTTTTTTTGAAAAACAATGTGATCCTATTCTAAATGCAATGCCATGAGGATGTAAATGCATATGCATGACACACCTACAGTCACTTACCTATCGGTGCGGGATTGATATTAATTTGCTTAATTCATATCCAAATCCCATCACAAGTTCTCCAAAGAATGTGACTCATCTAGAATAAAATGATATTTGACTAACCGAATTAACATGATTGAAGAAGTTAGCAAATACCATTCATTTCCAGAATGAAATAATGAATGAAGAGAGGGATATCTAGATTAATTGAATGCAAATGTTATGCATGATATTTTTGTTGAGACTAACTCTCATTTTCAAATGTAATTATGGCATGATGGATGCAAATGAAGAGAAATAGAAACATACCTGCATACTTACCTTGGTAGATTGAGGCATGTATTGAATAAATTTTGGAAATCGCCTTCTTAGACAAAAGAAGCCAACGGTAAAAGCACTTGAACCGCCCTCTTAGGCCTGAATTCACTTCGGTCACAAAAGAAGCCAAACGGTAAAAGGGTTTGAACAGCCTTCTTACACAAAAGAAGCCAACGGTAAAAAGGATTTGAACCGCCCTCTTAGGCCCGAACTCACTTCGGTCACAAAAGAAGCCAAACGGTGAAAATGATTTGAACCGCCTTCTCTACAAAAGAAGCCAACGGTAAAAAAATTTGAACCGCCCTCTTAGGCCCGAAGTCACTTCGGTCACAAAAGAAGCCAAACGGTGAAATGATTTAAACCGCCTTCTTACACAAAAGAAGCCAACGGTAAAAGGACTTGAACCGCCTGAATTGGTTCAAAAATTCCCTTCGAATTTTCTGAAAAGATACCTGAAACTCTAATCAGGTAATTAACTCAAAAGTTCCCTTCGGACTTTCGAAAATGGTACCTGAAACTCCAATCAGGTTATGGACTCAAAAGTTCCCTTCGGACTTTCGAGAGAAAGAATAGGTTTGAAAGTTCCCTTCGGACTTTCAAAAATGGTACCTGAAACTCCAATCAGGTAATGGACTCAAAAGTTCCCTTCGGACTTTCGAGAGAAAGAATAGGTTTGAAAGTTCCTTTTCGGAAATGGTACCTGAAACTCCAATCAGGTAATGGACTCAAAAGTTCCCTTCGGACTTTCGAGAGAAAGAATAGGTTTGAAAGTTCCCTTCGGTCTTTCAAAAAAAGATACCTGAAACTCCAATCAGGTAATTGACTCAAAAGTTCCCTTCGGACTTTCGAGAGAAAGAAAAAGGTTCGAAAGTTCCCTTCGGACTTTCGAAAATGGTACCTGAAACTCCAATCAGGTAACTTTGTCCCTGCAGATTCTTGAACAAGCTGCTTGAAACTCCAATCGGGCATGCTGGATGCTTTAAATATCAGTTTGAGCATTCAAAAGTCTTCAATCTTCGAGGAAACATTACCTGTCAAACATGATTAGAGCAAAGCAACATATGCATTCATCAAGGCATGCATGTCAATCAAGTATTTGTACATGATGGTTTTACCCTGTTTGCATCACCAAATTTTCACTGAAAATCATCAATCAAGATCATTTCCACTTATGGCTTGAATTTCCTAAGAATGACAAATGAAACACTTTCGGTTAGAAAGGACTTTCACTCACTCTCATTGAAAGGCTCTTGTCCGGCCATTAATGCGGGAATAACTGTATCACTTCATCATCATGTCAACAAAGGTCTGAGTATTCTCGCAAGCGGTACGAATTTACCAATCAAAGAGGTCTTTAACAGGACTATAATTCGGGCTTGGTCAACGGCTAAGCAAAGGGGACTCTTTGAGTCAAGGCTTAGAAGGAAATTTCTCCAATGAACAACTTCGGGTTTACAAGTCAAGAACCCTGCAAAATGAGATAGAAATAATCCTGCTCGCACTCCTTCGAGCTAAGCTTAAAACATTTGAATCCTACGTTAACTCAAGTGCCATAATCAGAAGAGACTTTGAAGGGTTGTAATGTAGGCTTAGCTCATGGGTTAAGAAACGAAAGGATTATAAGGCTCAAAAAAAAATGTGTGTGGGGTGATAAATTAGTGATCATCTCAAAATTGTCACTGGACTTCTTTTCACCGAGGAATTGTTCCAAGGCTCAAATTTCGAGCTTCTGGCTTTGCTACATTGAAGATGTTACTTCATGTCAAATCCTCTGGAGGTTGTTTGCAAGACTGCCCCATTTGGCATTTTTTGGAAAACCCTAACATGCTGAGGGTTGACTTACAAACTTGAGCCTTTGGCTCTGACTTCTATGGGCATCGGCCTTGCTTTTACCAGGCACACTGCTTTTTCTTTGCCCCTAAGCTTTTTCATTCATTTTTTTCCGGGCATTGGCCTTGCTTTTACCAGGCACACTGCTTTTTCATGCCCCACTTTCGCATTTTTTACTTGACAAGAGTCTATAATATGACAACTTGGCTTGACGTCCCTTGATGTGTCACTTGTATTATGCTGCTTCCCATGGCTTTGATTTTTGCCATGCCCCAATGTAAGAGATGATCACCAATTTGGGTTCAATGAAAAGAAATTGCAGACTCAAAGTGGCTAGCAAATGATAAAAGTGTTTAGGATAGAGAAATGAATTCTCTTCATCATCTTTAAGGCACTTGATTCACCGTTTGATTTTTCAAGCAACGCACGAAGATTGATGCAAGTGAAAGCAAGAAAATTTTCATCTAGTTTTCTCGTCCTTCCACACCAACTAAACAAATGTATCTCCAACTTGCCTCAATATGGGATGGATCTTGACAGGGGTAATACAAAATGAAACTTCACAAGTGTTTAGGCTCAAAATGGGTAATCAATGGATAAGTGTAGTGTTTGGGATAGAGAAATGAAATGCCTCTCATCATTTCAGCTATCGTACCTTTCGCGAGAGAACTCTTTACCTTGCGGACATGGAATTTTGCATACTCATCTCACAAATATATAGACATGGGACTTTGTATGGATATAGCATGCCTTTCGTCATCCCGATGCATCTCATTTAGCATTCTCAATTTCAAGCAGAACCATCATGCAAAATCTTTTTTTAGCATATATGAGCATTTTGAGCTTATTGACAAGCACATGCAATTTACCTCACCCAAAAAAAAATTGCATGAAAGCCTAATATGAATATGATATCAAATACCATAAAAGCTATCAGAGTTGGGAGCCCTTTGGTAGGCCTTGAAGATGGGCACATGAATTGACCAATTGACATGAGAACTCAATCTTTGATGCTGCATTTTTGCTCTTGCCCCTGCACCAAAAGAACATGCATGAATATGGCCTTAAAGAAATGTGATCTAAAATTGAAAAAAGTTACATCACCCATCAACGCATTGTCTCCGCCAAATTGGAAATTGCCCCACATTTTTAGCTTCCTTTGAAAGGGTCAACCTCTCGACCAGACAACAAGAGTTAAGCTTTGACAGACAGGGTTTATCCAACATGCACTTTTTGAAAAATTTTGAAATTTCTTTTGAACGAGAAGACATGAAGAAATCCAACCCTCAGAATTCTCCTTGGATGATATTTTTCAATTGTTGGATATCATCACCGGGCTAGTTTGGTGTATTCCAACATGCCCTCAAAATAAAGAAAAACTTGTAACTTCATTGAATCAAATGAATTACATTTATTGGAATGGAAAGCAAATACTCAAACCCTAGTAATCAAAGTTCAAACAATAACTGGAATTCAGAAAGCAAGAAATCCTAAAAAGCAACAAAAGACTCCTTCGCAGAGGAGTACGAAAATTCTTCTACTTGGTGTCCCCTTTAGCTCCTTCAGCATGGTTGGGCAGGGGATTGTGCTGAACATTTGGTTGACCAGTGGTGAAAGAGAGTGCCTTTGTATCCAGGAGGTCTTGAACTTTGTGCTTCAACACGTAGCAATCATCAATGGAATGTCCAGTCTCGCCCATGTGATAATCACATTTTTTGGATGGGTCATAACTATTGAACCTCTGAGGGTTCGGACGCTTGGGTTCAGTTGAAAGTAGTCCTTTCTTCTGGAGGACTGGCAAAACCTTGGATAACGGCCCAGGAAGAGGAGTGAACTTCCTTCTATTGAACTGATGACGTGCGGAAGATTGATCTCCACCCTGCTGCCTGCTAGTGTTACGAGTTGGTTGAGAGTATGCCACATTCACTTCAGATGCAAACTCCTTATCTTTCTTGAAAGTAAATTTCTTGGCATGGGTAGTCTGCTCCACAACCCAACCATCGCGCAAAGCGATCTCAATGCGTTCTCCAACGGGAATCAACTCAGCCAAAGATTCAAAACGAGACCCCAACACTCGATTGCGGTACTCAAATGGCAAAGACTTCATAAACATGTCCAACATCTCCTTTTCGGTCAGCTCAGGGATAATTTGCGCAGCCACAGCTCTCCACCTCGTGGCATAAGCCTTGAAAGTCTCGGTCTTCTTTTTCTCAAAGCTAATCAAATCCTCACGTGACGGGGCCACGTCCATGTTGAATATATATTGACGAATGAAAGCATCGGATAACTCCTCCCACGTCTCAAGCATATTAATCTTCTTCACAATGAACCATTGTAGAGCAGGTCCGGTTAAGCTATCTTGGAAAGTGTGGATCATGAGCGGCACGTTGTCAGCATACGGTGCCATCCTCATAGTGTAGTACTGCAACTGGACCCTAGGACATGAAAGGCCTTCATATTTGTTGAACTCAGGTGCTTTGAACTTCTTAGGGACTTGGACCTTAGCAATATGAGCAAGGCCTCGTGGAAACTGATCTTGAAATCCTTGCATTTGACGAATTTGCTCCTCTAGCTTAGCAATGCGCTTAGCCTCATCACTCATTGGCATTTCAGAAGATGCCCCGGCCTTATCAGTCAAGGTCGGAGGAACATTATCAATCGAGATTGCTCCATTCTCGGCCGAGGAAGTGCCGATGCTAGCATTCTTGCCTTTGTCTTTTACCTCAGTTGGAGCAAGGTCATTGGGCAGTACAACTTCAACTCTTGGTTGAGCAGACACGGCCAAAGCAGAAATGCTTGTGTTTAGAGAAACAACTTGCTTCGAGAGGTTTTCGAGGACATTCAGGACTGTCTTCATCTCTATTTCAAGAGCAGCAACACAAGTTTGCTCGTTTTGGTCAGCCATCCTTGCTCTTGACCTTGTGATGATGGGTGACCGTGGACGATCCGTGATCACCTACAAAAGACAAAGCTAGACATGAATATGTGATCGGGAGAATGTTCAGTCGATGACTTAACCTTTTTTTTCTTTTCCTCTAAAAGGGATGAACGAAAAATGACGACCTTTGACACACTTTTAAAAAAACATATAATTGAAATTTCATGGAAACTTTTTTTTTGCTTTTTTTTTAAAGAAGAATCTTAATGAGAATTAATTTTGACCAAAAATTACTATGACGACACTATGGACCGACTCAAAACTCAAAAATGTAAATGAAATTCAAAGAATAGGGATAAAAGGCTTACTTCGCAAGTAGATCAGGGGCAATCACATAGATATGCGCATGATAAGTGCAGCTCGATTTCTACTCTAAAAGGCTTAACAAAGTGGAGCCACAAGGGTGGGATGACTAGTTGCAGCCTCGCATACTAAGTCAAGCCCTCGTAACTCCGGCTCAGTCAAGAATGATGCCTCGATGCGACGCTGACTCGCGGGCAAAGGCAAACACTCTCGACACCAAGAAAGAAAGCTTCAGGATTAAGTTTGGGCAACCTCTACTACGCAGCCTCGCGGTCGAAGTTGTATCCAAACTTAATACCATCCTAAGTGATCCTATGCGGCCCAGGTCCGGCGGCGGGTTGTGTGTGCAAAAGTGTAGTGCTAAAACAATTAAATCATGCATATCAATTGATATCAAACAACACTTCACACAAAATTACTTAAACATTTAAAACAACCCTGCAAAAACATTCAACTCATGTTAGGGACTTACCTGGAATCCTCGCTGCCAAACAAAATTTTGAAAATAATGAAAAATGGCCTAAGTCCACTAAAATTTTTTTTCAAGTCCCCAGTGGAGTCGCCAAGCTGTCGCGACCTCCCCGAAGGTGCACCACCTAGGGTTCGGCTAATGGTTTATTAAGTGTGACTTAACTTGAGTTCTCCCAAACTCGGACCAATTCACGACTTTGGTTTCACTTTCCTTAAGCATACAAGATATTCAATTTGGAGCCGCTACTAACCTATTTATGGTGGGTTGGTTAGAAACCCATGTAAGGCATCGGGAGTCACGCCTTACTCCTACGAACCAGAAATCTAAGACTCGGGGACTTGATTACGCTAAATTACTCTAACGCCCTTTCGGTACCTTTTCATTATTTTCAAAACTTCGTAGGTAGTTTGAATTCATTTTAAATTTACTCCTAACATGCCATGGTGACCACTCGTAAACTCAACATAAAAATTCAAGAAAGGAATGCAATAATAAAACAAATCAAATCTAATATAAACAAAATCAAATCAAATCAAATCAAAATCAAATCACATCTAATTAAATCAAAATCAAATCACATCTAATCAAATATCAAATAGAATCTAATCAAATCTAATCTAATCTAATCTAATAAAGTGTCAAATAAAATCTAATCTAACAAAATCAAATAAAAATCTAATCTAATAAAGTGTCAAATAAAATCTAATCTAATAAAATCAAATAAAAATCTAATTTCTAATCTAACGAAATCAAATAAAAATCTAAGTAAAATCTAATAGAATAAAATAAGATATGCATGAAAATCAACAAATCTAATGCAATATATGAAAAGCAATTTTTTTTGGAATTTTTATGAATTAACTAACCTAATTATCCATAGCTAAATATTACCTAATCTAAATTAGGAAACCAAATAGATATCAATTCCTAATTTAAACTAGATTTTACCCAACCAAAGATAATGTCCTATAATGCAATCTAGCTAAAAAATATCCTACCAAAAATATCTAATATGCAATCTAAACTAATTATGCCAATTTTACCTAATCATGCAATTAATCTAAACATGTGATTATTTAAATAAACGTGTAATTCTAAATCTAAAAATGCAATTTCCAATTTAAACATGAAATTAACCTAAAGATGCAATTTTAAACCTAAACATGCCACTAATCTAATTATGCAACTAACCTAAATATGCAATTAATCTAATATGCATGCAATGCAACAAAATTAATTCAAATATGCAAAAATTAGCTAATCATGCATAAAAAGCAAATTAAACAGAAAACAAGAAACCAAGCACCCAAAAGCTAAATTCTAAAAAAATGATTTTTTTTAATTTTTTAAATAAAAATAAACGAAAAAATAAAATAAAATAACAAACGAAACCGGGTCGGGAGCCAAACCGGGTCGGTTCGGTCACGACCCGTTCTGGGGCGAGTTGGATCGGGCTGTGCCCGATCCGCTCGCTGGAAAGCTGTGAAGAAGCTGAGCTAGGCGCCCAAAGGGCCCAGTCCAGCTTCTTTAATTTTTCTCTTCGCAGCCCACACACCAAAATAACAAAAAGACCAGCCCAACAAAAATCAGTCCACAAGAAACACAAGGCCCGTCCCTGCACAGAAAAGAAGTCGCCCAGCCCGCGTAAAAAGAAAACTCGGCCCTAAAGTCAATTTGATTCAATTCAGCCCAGCCTCCGTGTGAAATCTCCTTCCCTTTTGCGCGCACACCTGCAATTTACAGAAGACCACCGTGGACCATCTCTCCTCCATGATGGTGTATCAAGCAACAAGCATTTGCAGAGGGCAAGTGCAAATCACCATAAAAACATTAATGCAACTCATGATATGCAACAACAATGGGTTTGTTCTCAGGTAAAAAAAACAAATTATGGGTCTTAGGTGCGCCAAAAACAACCAGCATCATCACGGGGAAAAAAAATCATCAAAGCTTAAAAAAAATCAACCGAATCACTCAAATCACAGTAAACTCGAGGCAAATACATGGTCACGGGAGGATAAAAAATAAAGTAGCAATTCTCCCTACACGGCTTGGGAACAACGGAAAGAAGGTGTGCTCAAACGAGCTTGAGCCGAACCATTCTTAATTTGCGAAACCGCCCAAAAACCGTGATCCTTAGGATACCACACATATCAATTCGGATCGAGACCCACCTGTGAGCGGAAAAAAAAAAATTCGTCGCGCCGCCGAAATCAACAAACTTCGGTCTCCACCCTCTCTCTTTTTCGTCCCTCCCCCTCACTGTCTTTCTTTTTTTTTCTTCTCCTTTTCTTTCTCTCTCTCTCTCTCTTTCTCTCACACTGTCTCTCCCTCTCTTTCTCTGTGTGCCTTCAATTTCCGAAAAGTCTTCCCCAGAAAAGTAGTCCACCTTGTGCGCTCTTTTGGAAGAAGAAAACCAATCTTCAGTCCACTTCCGAATATTGCAATTTCAACTTTTATTTTCTTTCCAAATTTTCCTTCTTTGGATATCAAATGCAATATTTCCTCCTTTCCGTTCCTTCTTGTTTTGAATCAAACGCAATATATGCCCAAGATTTTCCTTGATATGCCAAAATGCTCTAATTAATTATATGCAGAAAAAATAAAAAATAAAATTCCTATTTTAAATGAAGCCAAAAATTTAGGTGTCAACAGGACATGAATTCAATAATAAATAGTCGTCTCCACTTTAATTAGTCGTTTGATTATGAAATAATGCCATTGTGCATGAGCACAGTTTCCTCAAACACGCTTCTTTGCAACTCTCTAAAATTGTGTTTGACATGTTAGCTTTGGAGGTTTGTTTGCAAGACAAACTAAGTGCTAGTTTCCTTATTCCACATAGAGAAAGTGGGAGGAAGTGAGCCAATCAATAAATGTGTGGTTTATTCAATGAACCTAAAGGAAAAACAGGGTATGAGCTAGACCCCACTATACCCCCGCATGGGTGCGTGAATAATTGCGTGATTTTGGCACACTTAAGTAGGATAGAAAATAAATTCGTATGATAGAAATGTCAAAAGACATCACCTCAACATCGAAATTCATATCCATAGCTAATCATGTTCCCCTAGGACCTAATAGCTGTGAGGGTAATAGAAAGAAAAAGAAAATCTTTCCCTTGTAAACTAGTTGATAGATCTCGGGAAGCTCAACGAGATATTTACATAACAGTATCGTGCCCATCTACAACATTTTGACAATTCACCCATGAAATGGTGTACACGTCCATGATGGGGTGCGAGGGGTCAGGATGGTTATGTTCCAACAACTCCCCCTATCTTTTAACGATGTAAAAAATAACAAAACGTAAAAACAATCCATTGTTCATGCTTTGAGAGATTGATCGGCATTTACATTATGAAACAAGAATATTTTCCTCGTGTTAATGATTCAACCATGATTCTTGGGTAATTATCTAATCATTCCACAAGAAGTAGTCAATTTCTTCATTGCAAATTACTTCAAACATTGGGATCAGAGAACGTAGGTTGTTTCCTAGTCATAAACCTAAAACGTGTTGGTATTTTTTCATTATCAAGCAATGATTTTCATATCTTTATGTTAAATATTATAGTAATGCTTGAAACAAGCTTTTCAATGATATATTATACATTAAATTTTGAGTTGTGTAGAAAAATATATGAAGGTTTAAGATAATATCATTTATATAAATAATAGAGGTTGGTAGAGAGCCGAAAACGAAATTACCGATTTCAGCCAAATTCCGACAACCCATCGCTCGGCTTTGGACAAGCACGATTGTACCACCATGGATAACAATAGCCTTAAGTTAATTCGTTATTTGAGTGATCGTCAGAGACTAATAATGCAACATAAGTTTCTGGGATTAGGGTTTTGCGTTTACCGAAATCCAATCTATTGTCGCAAATTTAAACTTAGAATTATATCAAATGGATATAAAGACAACATTTCTTAATGGGAAACTAAATAAAGAAATCTATATAAAACAACCAATATGTTTCATTGTTAAAGGTCAAGAGTGGAAAGTTTGCAAGCTTCATCGATCAATATCTTGACAATGGTATCTTCGTTTTTATCGATTATGAGATCTATGTTATCGTATAGGCATCACCTACAAAATCAATATTTTATATGTATCTTATCGTGTCACATTATATTGTAACACATCAAATAAACAACGTGACCATGATGGTAAAATATCTTTGATAGTTTGTTTTCCCAAGCTCTAAGCCATCTCTCTCTCTCTCTCTCTCTCTCTCTCTCTCTCTCTCTCTCTCTCTCTCTCTCTCTCTCTCTCTCTCTCTCTCTCTCTCTCTCGTCATTCTTTGTTGTACTACTTGATATCATCAAACACTCCTATCTTAATTGTGTGCCATACCCAAACACGTTTATCTTGATTATTTTTGATACCTTGCATCCATGACCATTTCCACTAACTATCCTCCTTCCATTGTGCGTGCTCTCGCTTTATCCCTGACATTTTTAGAGATATAAACAGTTATCTCTGAAATGATACCTTTTACTTTTCATAAATCAAATAAAGCATTTAATTTTTTAATCAAATTATACTTGCATCGCATTTTTCAAACTAATGTAATAAGTGTGTTTAAGATGGTGCAAACAATTGAATTGAAAATCTGATTCCTATAAGTAATACGGATGGATAAGAGACAAACGAGGAGTCACTTCAAAAGCATCGTATTAGGTTGACGATGACCTTCTCGTCTGAAAGAAGCTTCTCCCATCTAAACATTTTCACCAGGTTGTGCATAAATATGATGATCACTAAGTGATGGTACTCCTTCCTTGGGCACATCCTTGGGCCGCCTTCGAAGGGTACACACGTGTATGCCACTAGCCCATCCCCTTCAAATTGGGTCAGGTCGAACTTCTCTAGCTCAGGGAAATATTGGGCACTCTTGTGGGTTGAGTATGTTCTCTAGTAAATTTGAGGGAATGATTTAATAAGAGTCGTTAGTTATTACAATTTTGCTAGTTAACAAATGAATGAGCAGTTGATGAGATGAGATTGTGTATACCTTCCAACCTTTCATAATGGAGAAATCGTTGAATATGAAGTCGTTATGACTCTCCCCAATAAGAGGGGCGACCCTCATGACTTCACTGACCATGTTCCACAAATACTTCTCACCTAGAGCTTTCGATTCTGTGACCTTCATTTGCTCTGTTTGTGACACGATATGAAGAAAGAGTCATTACATATGTTGAAAGGAAAAATAGAAAGAAAAAGAAAATCTTATCCTTGTAAACTTATCCATAGATCTTGGAAAGCTTAGCGAGATATTTAATGATGAAAGTACAAGTAGAAATAATGATGTTGTGCCCGCCTATAGTATTTTGGCAGTTCACTCAGGAAAGAGCACACACGCCCATGATGGGGTGTGATAAAGATGTACTGTTTGAAGGAGTTAGAATGGTTATATTCCAACAACTCCCTCCATCTTTTAATGATGTAAAAAATAACATAACATAAAAACAAAAGGCGTTCTCCTCCCTAGACAATCCATCATTCATGTTTTTATCGCTCAGTCCTTAGGGTTTTCCAGCCAGACTATCATGCCTTGCATCCCTCTTACACATAGCTCCTGGCCCCTTTTTCCCACGAACAATTGGTCTATGATCGAGCCTAGACCAATACATCATCTATCAATTGGTCCTACTCATTTCCACTAGTCAACCTCCCAGTTCACTTGCTTCTTACATAAGACCTAATTATTCCCAATATTCATAATTCCTCCAAGTATCTACTTACTCATTATACAACCCAACTAACCAAGTCTACCTATAAGTCAATCGGTTTATCACCGAGACTTGGCACTAAGCCGGGGGCATCCGTCAAATCAGGTTAGCCATAAAAAATAAACCCCTTTATGAAATTCATAAATACCTGGCCATTAAAAAATTAATTTATTAATTAATGTATAATTAAGATAAATAAATTATTATAATTTGATATTAAATAATGAAATACTAAATAAATAAATAAATTTTTGTGAAAATATAGAATAATTGAATACTAATTGCACAATTAACTAAAAAACATTATCTAATCCCACATAAATAATTAACTAAATAATAACCATCATCCACACACTACATAATTAATTAAATAAAAGCTATCATCCACAATTAAATAAATACGACTGTCTGATACCACCTAAATGAGGCCTCTCGATACTCGATTTACTTCCTTCGACGACTAGGGCCCATTGGCCACCTAATCGGACTATCCTAATATGCATTTAGTTGGCATTAGCCAAACTCCAATTGCCTTTACAACAAATCAGGACCTCATGTCACCATTTATGTGTAGTCTCGTATAAATGACCATTCCAGTTATTCCAAGATCACCACATGATCCTTGCATTTCTCGTCATCACCCCCATTGGGTTGACTAGAGAACCACCAGAGCATACACATTAATAAATTAGACTGTCCACAACCATTATTAGACCCTAACTAACTCTTCCGGTACACAGCCGTTTTCACAAGTGGCCCAGTACCAATAGCCGTGCCGGTTCTCTATGTGCTACTCTAGCAATCCAATCGACTCCCCGTGGGGCTCAGTCGACTTTCACACGTAATCAAGGCCTAATGGCTACTTGATTGATCTAATGAATCGTCGCCTAAATCATGACATGTACTTGGCCCTATCCACCTATTCACCCAATCAGCCTAGTCAGTCTACCTTAACCGTTCTACTAAAGTGGTAAACCGGCCTAGGCTAAGGATAGGATGTCCACTCATTTATTGTTCTGTGGATCCTAAGCGGTAGCTTGCAGTGATGCACTTTTTCGCACTTCCGATCGCACTTGGGCTTGGTGTGGCTTTCCAATTTTCGATCCAACACCTCTAATGGGATGGGCCACCTCTAGGGCAGCCTTAGGATGGCTCCGGCAAGCTTTGACGAAGCTACGGCGGCGGCCTCGGTCATGGGAGGCCAGCTGAGCTCATGGGAGGTGGTGGCTAGTGAAGGAGTAGCTTCGCTCAGGTAAAAGACCAACGAGCATATCTGATATCCCTAACCGAGTCCCAAACCAAGTCAACCAAAGGGCAATTGGGTTGAGGCTCAATTCTCCCTCCTCTAACCAAATCGATGGCTGAGACCGACTGGATGAAAGCTGACTTCATTTCGAGTCATTTGGTACTGGTGGTGTGGCCGACAACTAGAGATATGACGGCATAATGGCGGCGGATCGAAGAAGAGAGTTTCCAAGGAGGAGGCTGAGCTTCGGGGCCAGATCCTAACGAACAGCGTGGTGCCGGTGGCCGAGACCAATGGCATTGTGCTTGTGAGGCTCCCAGCTGTCGATCGAGGGTGGCAGTGGCGACTAGGTCTCACTAGAGCGCCGATGATGGTCGCAAATAATGGTTTGGCGAAGAAACAGGGGCTATCATGGATCGAGGAGGAAATCATTGTCGTCGAGGCATGTTGACGGCAATGACAGCTGTGGGGAGGCCTGGTTATGGGCTGAAGGTGGCGGTTTGGCCTGGGTGTCACCAGAGAAGGAGCGGCGGCCTTGGGAAGCTAGCCCCAAGGCTAGCGTGGATAGGGGTGACCAGTTGCATGAAGGCAACTTCGAGCGGCAACAGCAGCGGCGGCAGAGGCGACGGCTAGCTAGATCTAGAAGTTGGTGTTTCAAGGATTGCAACGCCACCATCGGCGTGCCCAATAGTGGCTCGAGCAGAAAGAAAAAGGGAGAGAAAGTAGGCTACTTGGCCATGGGAGAGAGACCGACGGCTTGCGGTCGGATCATTCCGATCCACAATTGGGCCAGTCCACGCGAGTGCTAACTGGTTCATTGACTAGTCAACGATTGGCCAAAAGTCAACCCAGACCAAAACTTTCCAAAATTGCCCCATAACCCCAAAATTCACTTCTTTTGGGGTCAAAATGCAATTATAGAAAAGTCGGGGGACTAAAATGCAATTTCCAAAAGTCCGGAATCACTTGAGACAAAAAGCTCTTGGTTTAGTTTGAGGTACCCCCAAGACCAACGAGCTCCTAATTAAACTCGAGAATTTGCCCAATAAAACATTGAAAAGGGATCGGAAATGGGCCATTACATCTTACATACTCGTTATAAGGACCCCTTCTTGCTAGAGAAGATGTTCATTGGGTTATTGATGCTTTGTCAGCTTTGGAAACTTCGGATAGCACAATTATGAGATCAACAGACCCAAGCAATATGTGGGATACCATTAGGGCCATCCCAGTGTTTCCCCATTTTCAAGGGACGACAGAAACAGCATGGCATTTCTACTCAATGAGGAATTTCACTTTATGTTTTGGCTTACGCAGTAGCTTCAAGAGGGATCCCAACTGAGTCCAACAACATGATTGGGAGCTCAATCTTGTAGCTCCAAATTCCTCACAAGAGTCTGAATTTTCTCTGGCTTGCAACCGACGAACGGATTGTCTGCAAACATCTATTGAAACATCGCAGCATCATCCAAGAGGAAGTGTGCCCGTTACGTCTACGAGAGAGCCAATCGACCCTCCACGACCTCCATGAATATCCTTTAGCACAATCAATATAGGAGCACCTATCCATCCCACTATTATCCATAACCTCATCACGAATGTCAAGGAATGGATCATCTCTAATAATCAATCTAAGGGTTCTAATGCCTTCTCCTAGTATCTCTTGGCTAGTCATATCATCCTTTGTGATTCGGATAATTTGGCACAGCCACGCCAAAGCTATCTATGATGACGACCCTCGTCTGAGGAAGTAAACATCAGTTGACGTTTCTGAGTTTGTTGCCTTAGACCGGCATTGAAAAACAAAGCACCACTTCCTCCCCAATACAAGCCAGGTGGACAAAACCAACACATCATAGGCACAAGCTTGACCCCGATGGCTCCTTGTTGGGCAACCCAAAGAATGGTGGTGCTAGCG
Source organism: Melaleuca quinquenervia (assembly GCA_030064385.1). Lineage (NCBI taxonomy): Eukaryota > Viridiplantae > Streptophyta > Magnoliopsida > Myrtales > Myrtaceae > Melaleuca > Melaleuca quinquenervia. The sequence continues at coordinate 9,572,414 of CM057721.1, read as the reverse complement.
AGTTCTTGGAGACTCGTACAAAAGTCGGATACAAGGTTTTGCTAACAAAGTGGGAATTGCCAATGGCCCCAGAACTGAGAACCAAACAGATGGCATTGGTCCGCAGTCTTTAGGACCGGTTCAATTTTCGGGTGGCCCAATGGGACCGGGAAAAATTCATAGTCCTTGTCTCCCATGTAGACTCTTACAAAAGAAAGCCCATAAATGAACTAATTACGTACCACCACAAGAACAAAGGAATTCATGAAAGCAATGCAATTTTCTCATCCAAAATACATACATCAATGACAAAACCGCATAAATCATCATATATTGTCTATGATTCCAAGTTATTTTCTCATATGCTTATTCATGGACCTTGGACTCATCACATTGTATCACAATGGAGCCAAAATTACTTAGTCAATAAAGCAAGGCAAAGCGTGGGAGATGGAGTTACTCACCGAGCGAGAGAGCGACTCAACGCACGCGCGCGTGCGCGCGCGCGCGCGAGAGAGAGAGAGAGAGAGAGAGAGAGAGAGAGAGAGAGAGAGAGTCTTGAGCATGTAGAGAGGAGGAGGCCAATTACGATTGTTTAGTTGTTAAATGAAGGGCCGAGGGAGAGAGGAGGAACGAGAGAGATAACTTAAAGTTAGATAAAAGGAAACTTCAAACTAGACTGGTTCTAAATCCGGTTCAGATAGTTCGGTCCGATCCCACCTTCCTAAAAATCGAGAACTAAATCGCTCGGGAACCGGTTTCATTTTTAGAACTGTGGACCGAACCAAAAGTCTGAAAAACTAGACCATCGGCCGGTCCAGTCCGAGTGGTTCTCAAATTTGGCGATTCATTATGCTCACATCTAACTAGTTGAGCCACAGGCGCTTTATCTTATCTCGGACGCTATTTGCTCGGGGACTTTGCTTGTTTAGTACCTCTCTTCCCATTGGATATCTTATAAGCTCGTCATGCGATACATTTCCACAATTTGCTCTGCTACGCTCGCCGTGCCGACAACCAAATAGTCCTCGACGGCTTGACATGACATTTCCGCTTTGACCAGAAAAAGGACAGAGATCAAGAGCAATGGAGAAATAAATTATTTCAGGGGCTAGGAATTCGAACTTTTCAGTGTGCTGAGTGAAAGAAAAGCCAAACTTCAGGGAGCGAACTGCAATTTGGCGCCGGTGAAAATTTTCGCGCCAAAAGGGACCGCGCGGTATATTAGCTAAACCCTCTCTCTCTTTCTCTCTCTCTCTCTCTCTCTCTCTCTCTCTCTGTCTCTACACCATCCTCGCAGTTGCGGTCTCTGTCTCCGGCGGCCGCCGCACAGCAGTCGCGCAAGCAAGGTGAAGCTCCAATCTTTTCTGCTTTTGTCGGCTCTGCCACTCTCTCTCTCTACACCATCCTCGCAATCGTGGTCTCTGTCTCCGGCGGCCGCGGCACACCAGTGACGCAAGCAAGGTAAAGCTCCGATCTTTTCTGCTGTTGTCGGCTCTGCCACTTGTGATCTAGGGTTTTTCCCCAAATTCAGCCGGGAGAGATGTCGTCAAGCTGTTCCGATCCATATCCCTAGGGCCCAGGATGTTTTCCTCCATGTGAATATTTTTTGGGTCGAGTTGGTAGGCCATGCTACGGAATGTTGAAGAAGCTTAGTCGGTGCACCTGACGCTTTATACAAATAGGTGAATCTCAAGTTTTAGAACGCCGGTGTTTGCCGGAGACCGCCGCACCAGGCACGATCGGTCAGAATCGCCGAGTAAGGAGCAATTCGATAACCCTCGCTTTGGCATCTTTCATTGAGTTTAAGATTCATCTATTTGCTGCTTTGATGAATGAAACATGCATGCTCAATTGTTTTTTGTGCCCCCAACGACTTCCGCTTTTGTCTCCTTGCTGATTTCGATCAAAGGAGGAAGATTGAACAGTGCCTGTAGATATAACTGTTGGTAGGTACTGAAGAGTGTCTCGCAAGCTTGTTGTGGTACACGTCCCCTATTGTAGTGTTTTATATGCATTGTAGACGCTGTCTATTTCTAGTACTGAAAAATGACTTCCAAGCTTCTTGTTATACACGTTCCCCATCTCTGGTGCTGTATATGCACTGCAGTCACTGTCAGTGATTTGCTAAATGAGGACTGTTAGCAACGTCTTAAGTAAGTTGCTTCCCATCCAGGTTCCCAAATTCTGGATTTAAGTGGAATGAAGGCATGTAATTTTGTTAGATCAAGTTTGACATAGTTTAGTGACAAGTACAGTGGTATGCATGTTAGGGGAAGGAAGAAGATCCTTTGGCTGACTTTAGGAAACGAATGTATCAGAAATTATTTCTCTGGGTATCCAGAATAAGATGCAACTCAACAATACTTTTGGAAGGATTGCTTATTGTCATTTTGGTTCTGATCGTTCTTTTCTCATTGCAGGCTCCGATAAGAGCTGGTGAGAGAGAAGGGGGGCAGATGGAAATGCTCAGTGTTTCAGGAGGAGCAGAAGCAGTTTTAGCTCTTCAGGAAAACTCTTCAATCTCTGTTGCCTATCACCCTCTTTATGGCCCCCATGATGACCTAATTCTTCTTGAGCTCGATGAGAAGCTTCTTGATGATGTCATTCACCACAGGTAAGCAATAGTTTTTGCGTGTATCAGCAATAATTATGCACGTGTTCCCTTGCTAATTTATCAGGTTTCTTTTCCAGGGTATTCTTAAGGGGACATCGTGATGAAAATGCAGTTTTCTGTACTCAGTCTAAGACATATGCTGTGAAGTTTGTGGGTACTTCTAACTCTGTGCTCCTCATACCCTCTTCAAACCAAGTGCCAGAGCATGAAGCTTCACGGGATGGTAACCAGAAGAAGTGTGATCATGATGTTGCATCTGTTATCAAATTGGCACCAGGTCATTTGGAGCTTGTTGAGATTGCTCCTAAACTGGATAAGCTTAAGCTGCTTCTCTCAGAGAATCCTTATAAGCTTGAGGATGTTTTAGCAATGGAGACTGAAGAGATAGAAAAGAAAATTGGACTTTATAGATGGCATGACCTTGTAAGTGAAGTTCAGGCAAGTGAAGAGGAGCTGAAATCTGGATTGAAGGCTCTTTCAGCAGTAGAGATTGGTGGATATTGGAGATTAGTAGATGAATCTTGCATTGGCATGATCCTTAAAATGCTTTTGCACAACTCAGTCCTGAATGACTGGACGCCGAGTGCACTTGATGAAGATGAAGTTCTCAATGTTCTGGAAGCAGATGGTTTCCCTCGCAATATAGCACATCATTGTTTATCAGTGTATGGTGAAAAGGTCAATGAGGGTGAAGATAGATGTGTCTGGAGACTAAATGAGAGATGGATTTGTGTACATTATGCTAGAGATGTCCTCAAAGAAGGGAAAATGAGAATGGATAAATTTATTGACGAGTGGAAGAAGAGGGTGCCTGAGGAGATGGTAGCCAATATCGAGATGTTAGAAGGCGAAGTTTTGAAGGAAAAGCTAGGGGTTGAAACATGGGTACGACCATTTAGGGTTTCTTCATTGCCATCTGATCCATCTGAGCGTTTCTCCATTCTTTTCAAAGAGTGTCCGAAATGGGATTGGAGGGACCTGGAACCCTACATCAGGTTTGGGGAGATTACTTATGTTGAATTTATAACTTTATTTAGCAGTGTTCCTTGCAAAATTTTTCAAATGAAATCCATTTATCAATGTCTTTTACAGGGATCTGAGTGTTCCAGGTCTTTCTTTGGAAGGTCTCCTCCTGAAATTCACCAGGAGAGTGCAATCTAGCCCTGAAGCAGAACCTGTTTTTAGTGCAAGATAGTTAGCTGGCCTTAGAAGATAGAAGTTCCTCAGGTTTCTCCTATGGCATCCTTGTGAATATTCTAAATGCTTAAGAGAGGTGACATGATTGAAAATCAAAATCAAACATCCTTCTGCATAAGAGAATGTCCAAGTCTCATCAGCTTGTTTATTTTTAAGGAATACTTATGTCTCTGTTCTAGAGTAACTGCTTAAAACTGACCAGGGCCATAAGACAACTAGTTGTGTTCTCCCTGTGGATTCCGTTATGGCAAGGCAAAAAGAAGATACGGTCCTTTATTTCAAGTTTTATGGCAATTGACTGTCTGTAGAGGAGGCTGACTGTTAACTGGATAGTTTGTTACAAATTGCCCCACACAAGTCTGGGCAATAAGCAAGTTTTCAACATTAATCACCAATGTTGTTGTAGTTGGAACTACAGTATATCAGAAGGCTTGAGATTGTGCATGTCAATGATATTACAGTTGCACTAATCAAGGGCAAATTATTTTGTATCTTAATTGTTCCTTCGACATAAACATTTTTCCTTGAATTGTCACATTGAAATATAGTTCAAGGTAAATTTAAATTTGGGAGACTGAACTGCAATTTAGAAGTTAGAACAAAGGTTAGAGACATAGATATATTGTTCCTAGGTTTTCCAGTTAACTTACCGCTGTTCGTGTTTCTTGGTTGAGTTGTTCCATGATATTGACAAGCATTGTCAAGACCTTTAAAAATTTTCAGCACCAAGTGCCATTTGGCGGTTGGAAAAGTTCAGTTCATCCTTTTTCCTTAGCTTCTGCAAGCTCCAGTCCTGACCGCAAACCACATGAGTGCCTTCCAGTGCTTGACACGGGGGTCTGGTGTCTCTAACCAAATTGAGATGCACCGCGATGTTGCCCGGAAGCTCTTTGGTTCGATCTTGAGCCCTTCAAGACCATGCAGGTCTCTTTTGAATGATCAATGCCCAGATCATCTGAACTATTGAGGTATCTAGATAGACCAGCAGTAGCCTTTGCACGTGCTTCACGTAATCTGATCTTTTCCACCCCACCGTGCTTATTGACACGGGAAGCTCCTCTTCTCTCCTTCCCCCAATCTTGATACTCTGCCCGAGCACACTATCTGGCTTGCGATGTCGTTTGTTTGGCGTGATGCTGAGCCTTTCTGAGAGCTCTTTCTCCTCCTCGGCTTCACGTGTTCACCGAGAGCATGTCGAGCCATGCACCTTGCTCCTAGCGACTCAGCAAGGTATGGTGGATACCTGGGGAGGGAGAGGAAGGATTAAGTCCATCTAGCGAGCAAAGCTCCTCTTTCGATGTAGTAACAGTAACTTAAAAACCATAGTAAGTGATTCACAATCCAACTCAAGGACATCCATGTGCTAGTAACTTATTAAGTGTTTTTTTTTTCAAAAGATTTACCAATCGAAACTAAATCATAATGCCTCAATTAGAAAGTTAACATTGAAAATAATAGCTTACAAACATAGATCTGATTTTAAGGAACTAGTAGTGACTTATCGTTAGAATCAATACATTACGATTCAACTTCTAATTGATACGATAGTAACTGTTATGTTTTTTCTTTCCTTTTCTTAGCGGCTTAAATTAATATCTTGTGAATGTGGGTTTGCCTTGAGCAATAGTAAGTTAACACTAGATTAAATAATTTATGGTCCGACTTACAACAGACCACGTAATAGCAGCTTAAGCTTCTTTTAAATCTCCCGTTGAAATCTAAATCCTAGCTACTAAAATAGTGGTTACCATTGAAATTGACAGCTTACCAATACTGCTCTGCTACTAAGGTGGTATTAGTAACTTATCACCTGAGTTATCTTACGGCAAATAATGCGGTGTAGCTGCCAACGCCCCCTTAACATGCGCTTTGGGATGTTACGGCAACAACAGCCTTTGTTACCTCCTACTGAATCAAAGGCTTACAACGAATTATGACCCTCTCTCACAGATTATTTTGCACATGGAGTATGTATTTCTAGTATCACATGCTGCCTTGTGGGACAAAAGCATTTACCTCTATTCATTCGACTAATTCGACTAATCTAAAGGAAATTATGATATCGTCCTCACATTATTATCACCTGAAATCGGTTTTGGTCCATGTATTATATTCCGTCCACATGTGGACGGCCTATATTGAGTAAACATCCGCAAATCGACACAAAGGACCCTACGTGTACAAGCTTCTAAAATAATTATACTCTTGGGTCAAGTTATGTATTTTGATGTGGCAACCTCAAATATTGTAGACCCAGGTCACCAACTAATGGTGCCTCAGGCTGTGTTTAGTTCGGCTTTAGAAATGAACTTTGGGAAAATGCTAAAAACTTATAGAACTTGCCTTCAATTTTCAACATTTCAAAAGTTAGTTTTTCACCTTAATTAAAACCCTTTCAGAATAATTATCAAGCACATCATATATTTTTCTAAAGGAGTTTTGGAGGCTCAAAGCCTCTTAAGAAAGCTGAACCAAACGCACTCTCAATCCTAGGATCTTCCCAAATCCTTAGTTTAGGTCAAGAATCTAGATGCGATCATAACCTTAAATAATCATATTAGAGTCGCTACCATTCAATGCAAGTAAACCTAAGTCAATTGGACACTGAAGGATCTTGATAGTGATGGAAAGTGAACTTGCTAGCTGAATGTATGAAGGAAACTAGTGAAACGAAGCTCTGAGATCTTAGGTTCGAGGTTTGGTTACACGTGAAATGCATTATCATCCCATGATGCTCATTTGGTACCGTAACCCTATTTTAATCTAAGTCCTGAATTATTCATAACTTAATTCCCTGATCATGCATGATGTTTTACTCTAAAGTTTTAGAATGTTGCCAAAGTACTTATTCGACATCATTTTTTTTTTATTGGTCCAAAGAAGCTGTTTTCTCATGCGTGTTGGCGTGACTATTTTTATGTGAAAGTGTGCATGCGAATGTTCGATTCGGATCCATAATCATGATAACATTATAATGGCAATGACATGGCAGATATAAATTTCAAATGTGATAAAAAAAAATTACATGACATGGCATGGTAATATTCACAGGTGGCATGGAATGGAAAATCATATACGCCAACCCTTTATATATTTCTGTATTACTAAACACCCACTGGTCTTCGAGTAGAGAAGAGGTCAATTTCGTTTACTGTTAAGAAAACATTGGAGTTATGCCATTAGCATTATGGAATTATGCATTTCTTTAAAATTTTATACTATATCATCCGTCGATATTATGTATTCTTAGCCCCAAAAAAAAAAAACAACATAGATAAGGAAGGAAATTTATAGTGTACCAAAAACGTTAACTAGCTAGGCAAACCATGTCAATGGTCAAATATATCTCGAGTTTAACCCCGTTGAACAAACTCAACTTAATGTTAACTTGTATATAAGCATGAAATTGAATCTATAAGATTTGGGAATTCCTTTAGCGTTGGATACCACTTCGATATTTATCACCATGGATTTTTCACTCAGTTGAATACTTTTCAGCAGCGGAAATGCTTCCTTGGTTATATTTACTGTTGAAATCTCAAGTGACCAAGATCTTTTGCGTGTTTCACATATAAATATTCCTCTTCGTCAGATGGTGGATTAGGGTATCGTACGTCTTCGCGCCGCTGTTGATGAAAGCGTGCAGGGGGAGTTCGTGAATTCAGTTTACATTCATTTGGTGTTCTTCTCGGGGGATTTCAACCGAGGAATCAGTTACAAGTGTTTGAAGCCAACATAAGATTGTGTGGTAGGATTTGTGAATTCCCATGTGAGATTCAAATGGCATTTTGTCAAAAATTGTGAAACTAAATAGTGCGACAGTTATTGGGTATAATTGAGAATTGTGAAATATTGAGAGTCGTCAGTAACTATAATCTCCATTGTATGGATTAATCTGTATTGGAATTCTTTGCAACTTTTTTTGCAGACATAAGCCACACTTATTGAACCATATAAATTTGGTATTCCGTTTATTTTTCTTATTCTATTTAATTTGTTCTTTGAACGTTTGTTTCTGAAATAATCGGCATATCCAATTTTATTTGAACGTTTGTTTCTGAAATAATCAGCATATCCAATTTTGATCGCTTAAGCAATGAGGTAGAGGATAGCTAGTATGCATTAATTGCTCATCTCACACCAAATCTCCGATTTGGTGTTTTCCAAGTACCTCCACATATAAGCATCTCAATAATCTGCCTCCAACATTAGGCTAGCTTCTCATAGGCTTAGCTTGCTTCACGAAATCTTTTAGGGAAAAGATTTTTCACGTTTTACGACGTTTGAATCACTTTAGAAAATGAGTCTATGAAAAATCTTTTCCTAACCAACAAAAAACTTGTGCTTAAATTCTCGAAAATAGTTTCCACATTCAAAAATCAGACTTAATTTTTCAAAATGTAACTAGATGTTAGTACTTAAACTGAAAACTCTATAATTAAGCACAAGAGCCCCCAATGCCCATTCTCAAGTCAAGAAACTGGGCCAAGATCTTGGGGCTTGAGCTTGGTATCTTGACTCTTGAGCCCAAGTAAATAGAAGCTTGATTGGAGACCCTGACCCCAAGTTGAGTATACGGAGTGGGGCTCAGGACACTGATGCCTATATCCAAGTCCATAGAGGCTTGGCCTAGGACCCTAAGGCATTTGCTTGAGTTCACAAAGGCTCGACCCGAGCCCATCAAAGTAAAGTCTGGGTTTGTGGAGGCCAACTCAAGATCTCTATCGCGACCTCTTCAAAGGTGCACCACTTAGGGTTCGACTAATAGATTACTAAAATTAACTTAGGTCGAGCTATCCGAAACTCATACCAATTCATGATTTAGGTTTTAATTCATAATATGCAAACTTGATTTTAATTATAGTCGCCACTAATCTATTTTTAGTAAATCGATTAGAAACCTAGAGTAAAGCACCAAGAGTTGTGCTTAACCTCTACGAACCATAGACTAAGGGTATGAGAATATAATTACGCTAGATTACTGTAACACCTTACAATTTCTTCTATTTCCAAAAGAATATTTTGCAGGCGGCTTGAATTGATTTTTTAATTAACTCCCCAACATGCAAGGTGATTACGCGGGTGTGTAAACATTAATGTAAATATAAAACAAAACAATAAACAAAGATGATCTAACAAAAGCAAGTCAAATGATTTTTTTGGTTTTCACTTTTATTAATGGAAATTTGAAATTAAATAAATGCCTAAATTAAACGTGCAACCTAGTCTAATCAAGCAACTTAATCCAAACATGCAATCTTTTTTATATTTTTTAACAAGAAAAGAAAACACATTAAATCAATCAAATTTATCAAATCAATTCTAGCATGGAAATAACATCTAAATTCACTAACAAATTTTCCTAATAAAATCGATAAATTGATCTTAAGTCTTAAATATCAAAATATCAATTTTAAAGATTCCCATACAATTAATTACTCCATCTAAAGCCTTATAAATATAATAAAAAATTGATATGCGGTTATGAATTAGGAAAAAAATTCCAATTAACCAGGCAAACAAATTGGTCGAGAAATATTATCAACCAAATAATCAAATCAGCTTGGAATAAGATTTTTTACCTAATCAACCTTTCCAAGTTAGCAATCTAGGCTTCGTGGGCTCACGGTGGTGTGGCGGAAACGTCGTCGGACGAGATCATGACAAGAACCAGCAATGAGATGATTAGCAATGGATAGTGAGCAGCACCAACAAGAGCAATTAGCAAGGACGAGCAGCCACAGAAGGTTGGTCGGTGTCCGACAGCAACATAAAACAGTGAAATTCCCGAGAGAGAGAGAGAGAGAGAGATCTCCACGAAGGAATTCAAGACGTGAAATTCCGAATGTGTACCCCCTGCAGAAAGAACAATGAAAATCCCCTGGAGAGAGAAAATTCCCCCCCCCCCCCCCACCCATTTCTTTCTCCCTTTCTTTTATTCTTTCACGAGAACTTACTTTTTTTTTTTTTCTGTCGCACAATTTTCTGCACCCTGCTGAATTCTCTCAATGTGAATACTCTCCACCAAAATATTTTTGCCCGAAGAAGTCCCAACAGCATTGAACGATCGGGGGCAGCGGTTCTTTGATCCACGCCTCCTCGCCGGTCAAATTCAGCCACGTATGACAAGCAAAGATCATCGTCTCAAACTGATGTCGAAATTGAAAATCAATGCGATGCAAAAGGAGTGGAATCACCCAAAAGATCAAATCAGGGCAAAAATAATCTGCAGTAAAGCTTCTGGAGACAAGATGTGAATTCTATGGATGGAAAAGAGAGTAGATTTGCCCGGCCAATGTCGGACGAATCAGAAGAACTGGAACGCTCCACTAGAAAAGGGATTAGCGAGCCTATAGTAGCAGCCTATTACGTTTTTCAGGCCCCCCGAAAAAAGAAACCCCTAATCTCTCACATTCTTTCTGATGCATTTTGCCCACAATCTCACGCACTTTCCTTTTCTGCTCTCCACTCTCTTTTCTCAAACTTCTGTGTAGACCGAAGAGTGGCCGTCTCCTTTTCCCAAAAACTTCCCCCCTCTTTGACTTTCTTCTTTCTTTGACCTTTCTTTTTTCTCACTTTTCTTTTGTTTCCAAGAGAATCCCTCACACCTCTCTTTTCTTTCTACGAAACCTCTAAGCAGGGATTAACAAATATTCGGTCAAATCTTTTTTTAAGATTTGACCGAATTTTTCCTTTTTATTTGCCCCTTCTCTCTCTCTGTACTTTTCCCAGAATAAGAAGACTTAATATTTTATAAAGATATGCACATTCTTTTGCTTTATTTTAAAACAAATAAATTCTGCTCAAAATACACCCAATATGTCTTTCTTTTTTATTTTTTGGTAAAGTAAACAATGTATTGATATTAAGAGGCAACTATACAACACGGAGAAACCTGGTACCACAAAAAGCTTGCACTTAGTACAATATAGCTATACTAGGTGGAAGAGTACCATGGTTCTCGAGGGAATAAATGTTCCAAAAAGGTAATTAGATACAAAAGACACACACGGTCAACAAACAATTGACGTATAGCACAGCCGACTCACAAAAAAATGGACTCATCAATGCCCCATTTAAGTTGTACCTTACTATTATGATATATATCTATATACCAGACGGTATATATTTATATATTTGAAGCGGAAGTGATCGTTCTAGGAAGATCCATAGGTTACAAATTGCGGACCTCAACCTCCAATCGAACCTGTGATTGGCAATCTTGGTATGAACGCGACCTGTTGACGAACCTGTGTCAACCAATCAACGCTATAACGCCACGAACAAGAGAATTCGCAATCTTGCCCGATAAGTTAATTTCGATCGCCATAAGGAAACCTTGATAAGATCTAGTTCTCAAAAGAACTCAAAGAAGAAAACCTCTCTGTATAAAATTATGTGTAAAAATTGTCTGTCTCATAAAAACCTATAAGTAACCTTATATAGGTTGTTAACCCTAATCCTAATCCTACTAGGAATCAAAATAATTAAAAAAAAGTCATATTCCTAATCCTGCTAGGATTGGAATCATAAAAATAATAAAAATTCGTAATCCTAATCCTACTAGGATTAGAATTACAAAAATAACTCTAATTGAAAGAAATTCGTTCAAAACTAGAAAAAGGCCTAAAAGTCTATCTAGGATTAGGAAAATGCTCTGTGCGCATACGAACCCAAACCCAATCTCCGGGCTCAAACACTACTCCAGTGATCTCATCAGGAAAATCATCTTCAAATTCCTGCAACAAAGATACAACCGAACTTGGCAAATTTGGGTCAAGTTCATTAGTAGTAAATAGCGCCTCCTTGTACAAAAGTACAAGTATTGGTCGGTTCAGAACCAAAGCTTTCCTCACTTCACTCAATTTTGCATAGAAATTTTTTTCTCTCTTTTCTCTTTTCTCTCTTTTTCCCTCGATTTTGACCACTCCACTATTCTTTTCCTCTCCTTTTGCTTGCATTGCAGAATTTTCATGCAACCCCTCAATTTTATCACTTTTTTTTCTCTCCTTTTGCTTGCGTTTCAGAATTTTTACTCAACCCCTCAATATTATCATTCTTTTTCTCTCTCTCAGCCTCACGTTGTAATTTCAATTGATCTTCACACACCTCAGTAGGTGTCATAGGTACCAATGTGTAAGTCTTCTGATTCATCACCAATGAATATCGGTTAGTGTAACCATCATGATGTACCTTCCGATCATACTGCCATGGCCTACCAAGTAAGATATGCCCTGCTTGCATAGGTACAACATCACACACCACCTCATCCTTATATCTTCCTATCTCAAACGGAACTCGGACTTGTTTCAATACTTTTACTTCTCCACTATCATTCAACCACTGCAATCTATATGGTTTTGGATGTTTTGCAGTTTTCAATCCCAATTTCTCCACCATGGTACAACTTGCTACATTCGTACAACTACCTCCATCAATAATCAAACTACAAATCTTACCATTCACCAAGCATCTTGTATGAAACAAGTTATCACGTTGTTGGTGATGCTCATCCTCCTTAGTTTGAACACTAAGAGAACGCCTGACAACCATCAATTCACCTGCGACTGGCATCTCAACTTCGCTGCAGTCTTCTAACGGTGGCATCTCATCATCCTCTTCATCCCTATCACTTTCAGATTGAACATCTCCCAATCCAGTCATTATCATCACCCTCCTATTAGGGCATTGATTTGCCATATGACCCCTGCCTAAACACTTAAAACATTTAATTTCACGTGTTCTAGTGTTAGGATTTTCAGTTTTACCTGAAATAGGATTTGAACCAACTCTGACATCTTTCTCCTTTTCCTTTGAAGATTCCGCCTTGTGACGTTTCCTTTCCAATTCGGCTTCTCATCTCTCTTCTAATTGGATTTCCAATTCGAACTTGAAACTCCACCGCTTTTGTAATTTCGGTCCAACTTTAATTGTCGCTCAACTTTGATGGCTTTGTCCACCAACTCCTCCAATTCAACATAGTGTTGCAGTTCTACTACCCTTGCTATATCTCGATTCAAACCACACAAAAATCGCGACATTGTGGCCTCACGGTCTTCTACCACATTGGCACGGATCATAGCAATCTCCATCTCTTTATGGTATTCTTCCACACTTTTATTTCCTTGTGTGAGATTTTGCAGTTTATGGAACAAGTCTCTATGGTAATGACTTGGTATGAACCGCCTCCTCATCACCGCTTTCATCTCATCCCATGTTTCTATTGGTCTTTCACCATTGCGTCTCCTGCTAGTCACAAGTTGATCCCACCAAATTATAGCATAATCAGTTAATTCAACAACTGCAATTTTTACCTTTTTGAGCTCAGAGTATCTCTGACAATCAAATACCATCTCCATCCGTTTCTCCCATCCAAGATATGCATCAGGATCATTCTTTCCTTGAAAAGTTGGAATTGTCATATTGATATTGCCAAGATCATCATCTGCTCGATGTCTAAATCCTCGGCGTTCGTTTCTCCTCTCAAACCTTCCATCTCGATCATCTTCTGTATCGGACACGTATGCATCATTAAATTGCCGCTGACATCTAGGTTGTGCCCTAGGCTCCTCTTGATGATTTTGTCGTCTCCCTCTGGGTGGCTCTCGGTCATCATCAATTCTCGTCTCACATCTTGCAACTCGGTCGCCAAGTGCTTCAATTTGCAAACTCAATTGCTGGATGCCTGCTAGAATCGCATCATCTCTTGGGCGAGTGCCATCATCCCTTTGATTTACACTTTCTTGACCTGAGCGTGACATCTTTTTTATAAAAAAAAAACCTGCAAGAAAACGTTAGAAAAAAAATCCTCACCAACACTCTCTCACGTGTTTCGCTCAAAGTGTTTGTCACTCCTCTCGTGTTTAACTCAATTTCGGCTTTTTCTTTCCTCAATTAAGCTCACACACTCTTGCCTTTTACCTCTCGATTTCTTCTTTTAAGCTCTTTATCGGACTTGTCCCAGTCTCACAAGCTCCCCACGACAATCGATTAACCACCAAGCAAGATCAAATTCCGCAATATAATGCTAAAATCAGCAAGTCAACAAATTTTTGCTAGATTCGGATTTCGAATCAATTTTTCGCTACTATTTGGTCCGACTATCAAAAATAACAAATAGAAACGAGTCGTCTTCTTGATTTTTTTTTGGCCTTCTTTTTTTTTTTTGCCAAAACTTTTTTTTGGCTTTTTTTTGGCCGAATTTTTTTTTTCTTTTTTTTTGACGAACTCAATTACATAAAAAAATAACTAGGACCAAAAACCCTAATTCAAAATTGAAATAACAGCAAGAACAAATTCAGAACCTTAACTCTATAAATAAGTAAACTCTAATTTGATGAACGAAAAAAACAATAAATGCAGGATAACTAGACCTTGTAGAACCAGCTCTGATACCAGATGATATATATCTATATACCAGACGGTATATATTTATATATTTGAAGCGGAAGTGATCGTTCTACGAAGATCCATAGGTTGCGAATTGCGGACCTCAACCTCCAATCGAACATGTGATTGGCAATCTTGGTATGAACGCGACCTGTTGACGAACCTGTGTCAACCAATCAACGCTATAACGCCACGAACAAGAGAATTCGCAATCTTGCCCGATAAGTTAATTTCGATCGCCACAAGGAAACCTTGATAAGATCTAGTTCTCAAAAGAACTCAAAGAAGAAAACCTCTCTGTATAAAATTATGTGTAAAAATTGTCTGTCTCATAAAAACCTATAAGTAACCTTATATAGGTTGTCAACCCTAATCCTAATCCTACTAGGAATCAAAATAATTAAAAAAAAGTTATATTCCTAATCCTGCTAGGATTGGAATCATAAAAATAATAAAAATTCGTAATCCTAATCCTACTAGGATTAGAATTACAAAAATAACTCTAATTGAAAGAAATTCGTTCAAAACTAGAAAAAGGCCTAAAAGTCTATCTAAACGATTTCAAATCGCTAAAAAACATCATCATTCACTACTAAAGTAGTGAGTATTGATCAGTGGTCCGTTTTCGAGTGTCTATTCAAATTTGAGCCAATTCTGAAATTGTCAACTTGAAATTCCAGAAATAATCATGTTACGCTAAGGAGCTTCAGAATCTTCAAGTTTCGAATCCGGATTGTCTCCATGCCAAATATCTTGAACCATGATACCGACAGCTTGTTTGAATTCCTTCGCTCTCGCTCGAGTGATTGGTCCTAGCGGATAGAGCAACGAATCCCTAGAACCTCCTCCTCGATAAGGCTTGATGTCCACATCATATTATTTGGAATATCCATTACATGGTGAAAAGTAAAGGCCTTGTCCTTAACCATCTTAACAAGCTTAACCTTCAATGCCGGAATAACGAGGACATCATTCCTAAATATGATGTTGTTCCGCGTCTTCCATATAACGTGACAAAGGGCTCTAAGGGCAAACCTCGCGATGATTTGGTGAAAATGGTTGCCCGATATATGTTTGATCGCCCAATGAAGAGTGTCGGTCCATGCTCCATTATGCCAAGGGATTAGGCAATTCATCGCCCAAAATGTTGCAAGGCTTGACGTAACTCGGCAACCAAAAAATAAGTGATCAATCGAATCCGGTATTAGTTGACAAAATCCACAATTTACACCTTAGATTCTACCATATGTTAGGAGAAAATTTTGGGTGGGCAGTCTCTTCCATAACATCAACCATAGAAGGAATTGATGCCTTGAGATGATGTGTTTGTCCCAAACGAACTTATGCCACCGCACTTGTACTCTTTTAGGCCTCAAGATACTCCATGCTGAAGAAGTGGAGAATACACCAGCCGAGTTCTATTTCTAGCAGAACCTGTCCAGATAATCAGAAAACAAAGATCGGGGGTCGCCTCTCGTAAATACCATCGGGTCCAGCATAAAGGTCGGGACTTCCCTCAATCCAAGAGTGTCACATAAAATAGCTTTGCGAGACAATCCAGACGTGTAAATCCGACGATCCGAGAAAAGAAATTTTAAGGGGCCCAAGGCATGCCATGTATCAAACCAGAGGGAAATGGACTTACTATTTCCAACCGACTAGGAAAAAAAATGTATGAATTCTTTACCCAGCTCTAATATATTTTTCCAAGACCAAGAGCAGACCGCCGACTTGTAAGCTACCCAAAAGCTATGGTTCTTCAAAAGTTTGAGTGGATCCAAATGCACCAAAGGGACTCCTTATTCGTAAATAATAGCCAGACATGTTTCAGCATCAACGCTTTATTCCCTTTGTTAAGTCGTCGGATACCCAGTCCTCCTTCCTCCTTTGGGAGGCAAAGGTCATTCCAGCTACCTTGGCACCACCAATGCCCAACCCAGGATCTTTCCACATAAATTGTCTCAAAATTTTCTCAATTCTCTTGTGTATTGAACAAGGGAGGATGAGCACACTTGCCTAATAAGAACTGACCTTATCAATTGTACTCGGCCAGCAAAGTATAGAAACTGATATCCAAGATCGCGCTCTGCTTATGACCGCATTCACCAAGGTTGTACAGTCTCCTTGCCTCAGTCTAGAGGCCACCACTGGGACTCCCATATATCGAAAAGAGGACCCCTCTTCGGAAGCCAAGAATCTCACCAATGTTATTGTGCAGATTGCTCAAGCCACCAAACATATACAGCTCGCTTTTAGTTTCATTTGGAAAGAGGCCTGACCACTCAGTAAATCGAGAGATAGCCAACTTTAGGGATGTCACCGTTTTCACATCGGCCTCACAAAATAAAAGCACATCATCAGCAAAGAAGAGTTGATTCAATCGCATAGACTTGCATCTCAAGTAAAATTTGAAGCTAGAATTGGTAGCACAATCAGATACCAGCCCATACAATACTTCCATTACCAATGTAAACAACTATGGTGAAATGGGATCACCTTGCCTTAATCCCCTAGAGCTAGAAAAAAAAACCCCGAAGTTCGCCATTGATAGATATAGAGAATTTAGGGGTCTTGACGCACTCCATGATCAACTTAATCATCATCAACGGCAAGCCAAATGCAGTCAATGTAGTTTCCAAAAAATCTCAATTTACTGTGTCGTAGACTTTCCTAAAATCAACTTTCATTGCACACTTTGGTGAGAAAGCATCAATGTGAAACTCAGAAAAGAGTTCCTAAGCCAACAATTTATTGTCACTAATCCTCCTTCCTTTGACAAAGGCAGTTTGTGAAGGACTGATCAGTGAGGGCAACACCGTAGCAATACATTTGGCCAAAAGTTTAGTAATGCACTTATAAATTGTGTTACAGCAGGCAATAGGTCTAAAGTCATCAACCGAAACAGCATTAGGAACTTTAGGAACTAGAGTGACACTTGTAGTATTCACTTGGCGCTTCAGTTTCCCCGTCCAACAAAATTCAGTGACATCCAATACTACCAAGGGTTCGACTATATGTCAACATTTCCTAAAAAAGTCAACATTATATCCATCTGGACCCAGCGCCTTCCCAGTAGCTAGTGAAAATAGAGTGTCACGAATCTCTACTTCAAGAATCTCTACTTCAAAGAAAGGGCCAGAAAGATCTTGTACCTAACTATCAGTCAATTTGCATTGAGTGACACTTGTAGTATTCACTTGGCGCAACAGTTTCCCCATCCGACAAAATTCAGCAATAGCCAATACTACCAAGGGTTCGACTATATGCCAACGCCCAATATTTCTTTCCCAGCTAAAAACAAAAATCCAATGCCGATGGTCTTATCTAAAATGCAAGTTGATCCTACTAATTATATGCAAAATACTATTTTTTTCAAATGATTAAAGTAAATCCTTATTTTTTAAATGAGACGCCAAAATTTAGGTATCAACAATCTCGATACCTTGCCCAGGTTTAACAAGGTAGAGCCCAAGTCTATGGAGGCTGGACTTGGGACTCCAACACTCAGGTGTGAGTTTATAGAGATTGAGCATCAGACCTACCCAAATCTTGATCCCAAACCTTGGTCCATGGTGGCCAAGCCCCGACATAGGTCAATTAAGCCCAAACATGGAACACTTTTGAGGTCTCAAGCCAGGCCTTAATGAACTTGAGCCCAATAACCAATGATTCAAGCATAGGCACCTAGGTCACAGGCCTAGCATCGATTGATTGGGCCTAAATACTAGGATGTCTAGAGCAAGGCCTCCATATACCTAGAACAATCCTCAATGAAGATGTGCCCAAGCACTGGGGACTTTGGCATAAGTACTAGGGTCTTACACTCGGCCTTTGCAGCTCAAGCCGAACCTCCATGAATCGGGGCCCAAGCACTAAGAAAATAGGCATGACCACCAAGGCGCTAGGTATGGCTACTAGAGTCCAGGGGTCAACCTCTATGGGCTCAAGACCATGGTGCTTATGCGCAGATGCCTAGGCCTAGGTCCATAAAGGTTATGCCTAGACATCAGTTTTGTGATTGAATCCCCCAACTATTTATGCCCAACTCAACAATGCTAGAATAGTACGCTCTATTTAGGAAAGTAAAAACAAGTTTTCCATTTTAAATAACATTCAGTTGTATATATCAATCATAAAATGACAAGTATCGTCATTTTTCTCCAAAATTACTTCGTGCAAAAAACTTTCCACAAATATCAAATTTTTGTCAAAATAAACAAACGAAGCCAACATGTACTACAACTTTGGATCTCCACCTTGTTGTGAGGCAACATTGTTGCAACCATAACGCCCACACACACTTCGGGTCTCATTTACTAAATCAAATCGTAAAGGCAATCATTTGTGAATGTTGCGTGGCAAAAATGTCCTGCATTGGCCTAGAGAAGGTAAATCCCAAATAAAAGTAGGAGAAATTGTACCCGTCGTACGAATGGATAGATATTTCCTTTCTTAGGGTCCCGTCTTTTCCTAGAATCAAGAGCATCAACCAAAGATTGGTTGAGGGAAGGGAACCAAACCCATTAATTTATTGGAAGCGGTCCTTGTAATCTTCACCACCCATTTTCTTGCCCTCTGTCGCAACCTCCCCGAAGGTGCACCACCTAGGGTTCGGCTAATGGATTGCTAAGATTAAATCTAGCTCGAGTTTTCCCAAACTCATACCAATTCACGACTTTGGTTTCACTTTTTAACGTGCAAAATATATTCAATTTGGAGTCGCCACAAACATATTTATGGTGGGTTGATTAGGAACCCATGTAAAGTATCGGGAGTTATGCTTTACTCCTACAAACTAGAGATCTAAGGGTACGGGGACTTGATTACGTTAGACTACTCTAATGTCATTTCGGTACCTTTCATTTATTTTCAAAAGTATTTGGCAGTTTGGATTCATTTTAAATATATCCCTAACATGCAATGATGACCACACGAATAATCAAATTTTAATAAAATTTCAAGAAATGAATGAAATAACAAAACAAATCAAAAGATCTAATAAAATATATTATGCATGAAAATCAAATCAAATCTAACCAAAATCAAATCAAATAAAGTACCTAATAAAATCTAACCAAATAAAATCTAATAAAATATTTCATGCATAAAAATCTAAACATAAATGCAACAAATCTAATGTAATATATGAAATGCATATTTTTTTTAGAATTTTTTATGAAATAATTAACTAATTATCCATAGCTAAATATCATATAATCTAAATTAGGAAATAATATATACTAATTCCTAATTTAAACTAAAATATACTCAACCAAGAATAATATCCTAGAATGCAATCTAGCTAAAATTATCTTACCAGAATATCTAATATGCAATCTAAATTAATTATGCAAATTAATCTAAACGTGGAAATTAAACTAAACATGCAATTACCTAAATGTGAAACTTTAAATCTAAATATGTAATTTATCACGTAAACGTGCAATTAATCTAAACATGCAAAGAATGTAAAATAAAATCAAACCAAATCAATTCTAATAGCACCAAGATTCACCAACAAAGGTTCGCGCATAAAAATCGATAAATTGATCTTAAGTCTTAAAGATCAAGATATCAATTTTATATATTCACGCTCAATTAATTATTCTATCTAAAGCTTTATAGATTGAATAAAAAATTATGCGCGATTGCAAATCAGAAAACAAATTCCAATTAATCATGCATATCACCCAAATCAAGCAAATTAAGCAACAACATACTACTAATCAAATATTCAAATCAACTTGGGAAAAAGAATTTTTTTACCAAATTTTTCGGATCATCTCTCCAAATTTAAACCGATTGCATCAGACAAGTGCGGCGGCTAATGGTGACGCTCGGCGGTGAAGTGGCCAATCACACGGCTTGAGCGAGAAGCTACGAGAAAATAGCGAATTTCAACAAATCCTAATTAGTTCGGTAAACAAACAACAAATTCAGAGAAAAAACACAAGTGATTTATAAGTGCTTATCTTTTTTTAGGACAAACACTTGCTACTTTGGCTGAGGGAGTTTGACTAAGGCACCCACGAGCAAGGCGAATTGCCGCAGACTTCGAATCAAATCAGCGGACAATATTCGGTTTATATGCCCAACGCAATATATGCCCAATATTCATTCTTGATATGAACCCAACGATATTTATTCTAGTTTTGAACCCAACGCAATATATGCCCAATATTTCCCTTGATATGCAAAATATTCTAACTATATGCAAAAATAATAAAATAAAGAAATAAAGAAAAAAAAATTGCTATTTTAATTTATGCAAAATAAGGCCAAAATTTAGGTGTCAACACCCTCCATGCATGGGAAGAGCCAACCTCCCTCTCCATCGTCCGATTTTCTGGGGTTCCCTAACCGAGTGGAAGCACAGGCCATCCTAGCTAATATGACAAGATCAAATAATCCTCCACGTTAATTTTGATGAATGATGATCAACGTGATCTCATTTGGCAGCGTAAACAATAAAAACTATTTGCTAACGTTAAAAATCGGATTACGAGTCATCCTGTACCTCCTTTTGCCAAAGCAGACGGGGTCATCCATGTTTGAAAAAAAGAAAAATAAAAAGACAAGATAGCGTGTAATTTTGTATCCAAACGTATGTTACATCAAGGGTCAGACAGTGCATTCCTTCTTCCGATTAGAAACTTAAACATGTATAATATGCTATAAACCTATAACGTGGATATCAATTCAATTGTAATTTTTTTATTTGATCAATTTATATCTTAAGTTTTTGACAATTTGCTAACATAGTTTTCCAGCCAATTTTAGCCTATAAACTTTGACATAAATGCTGGCCATACTACATTGCATAGCTAGTATTGGCATGGATAATTTTTGCAATTATTTTAAAATCTTACAATTATTGTATTTCCCTTTGCTAGTCATTAGGGCCATGGCGATGATCGGTGGAGAGAAATAGGAAAAAATAAAAAGGAAATAACAACAAAGGAAAAAAAAAGGAAAAAGAGAAAAATTCAGATTTTAGGAATAATTGTAAAACTTGTCCACGTATAAGGTTGTGCCCCATAAAATTGCTAGCGCTAAATCAATAGCCACACAAGTGATCTCCCACCAATAATGGTTAGAGTGAATACATTAGCAAATTGGTAAAAGACTTAAACTAAGTTGGTCAAATTGAAAGCTTATGATTGAATTTATGTTCATATAATATATTTGGGACTCTTTTTTCTATAATTATCCCCTCTTTCATTTGTCATACAACTACATTAGTTAATACATGTTGAAATGCGATTCGAGTTCTCCCTTATTTCCCATTCGGAATAGTCTTTCGATTCAATATATTTGATTATTCATCTAATTAGGTGCTCGTAGAAGAATCGGTGAGATTGCTTTCAAAATGTCGATCGCAAAAGTGACCAATAGTGATCTTAAACGGACAACTTAAAGTGTAAAGTGGACCAGATAGTTCTAACTAAGGTTATCGAAGAGGCGTAAGTACAAAAGAAAAAATTTCGACGAAGGAAGTAAATGTATACTCAAGTGGGTTTCCATCAGTACGTGTACCAACACATCTGTCCTTGCTCATGCATCTTCCTTTTAGTTATAAAAGAAGGAAGAGTAAGAATTTGACGGGTGCGTCTGTCGGTGTTCGAAGTTCGCCGTGTCAGATGGAAGACCACGGACGAGGTAGTTGGAACTTTATAATGCTTGAAGTCCTGTGACATGCTAAACCTAGGAAGAGTAATATATATCGGTCCTAGTGGTGTTTGACGAAGTAAACGTCAAAGGAATCCCGATCTTTCTTTTCTGCTAGCATAGACAAAATTGGGGGGGGGGGGGGGGGGGGGGGGGGGAATCAGCAAACGTCAAGCACCAATTAACGCCACGTGGGGGGGGGGGGGGGGAAGAAAATCAGCAAACGTCAAGCACCAATTAACGCCACGTCGACACGTCTGCCTTTGCAGTCTACTTAATGCTTGATACACAATTACTATGGGGAGGACGATGTGGTCCTGGGGGGGGGGGGGGGGATGTTAAACATACTCAGTTTTGAACATCCGACTTTTAAATGATGAATAATATATGACACGAGAGCAGTTTGTACATTAGAAACCCCATGATTTCCTTAGTTTCTGTTACTTATTAAGGCCTTTTATGCACTTATCTGCATAATCCTTTTTATAGTCCCCAGAATTAGTCTAAACAAAACCGCGGGTTCCTCCCTGGCAAATCTTACTGCAGTTTGATCTGCTCAACACATTGGTAATTGCGACACTTAACATTAGATTCCACGAGTTCGAAATCGGATGTTCGTTCGTGCATTGTGCTTGATGACGGATTAGCGTTCAACTAACAAGCAAACTAATCCACAAATTGTGAGCTCAGGGATGGAAAGATCTACAAAATCTGTGTGAAAATTCTAAATAGATATAACAAATATTAACAAAATCATACTAAATATCCACCAGGTAGTCCCCCCTTGGGTCCGTCCCCATGAAGGAAGTCCGCTTTTGGAGCGTTGGCAGATAGACGTGCATGGAGTGGTTGGGACGCAGTGGTTGGGACGCAGTGGTTGGGACGCACTTGATGCATGAGAAGAAGTTATATAAAAGATGACGTGCATGTGTAGTGGTAGTGCAAAGGATCCTGTATTCACTAAGAAAATCGTCTTGACCCGTAATTTTCCTTCAGTGACTCCTCATTCCCCGTCCCCCACAAACAAGAAAAGTCAAAATTATAGGGTGTTGACACCTAAATTTTTGGCATCATTTTGTATTAGTTAAAATAGGGTTTTTATTTATTTGTTTTTTTCTGCATATAGTTAATAAGACATTTTGCACATCAAAGAAAATCATGGGCATATATTGAGCACATATTGAGTGGAATATCATGGATTAAATTCAAGAAGGAAAAGGGGAAAGAAAATCACGAAATTAACAAAAAATTGGAATAGCAATATTCGGTCAATGGACCGAATATATGCTATTTTCTTTCTTAAAGAGTGGACTGGAGGTCAAAGAGGGGGACTTCTTCTTTACGCAGACACGGAGGGGGACTTTTTTCGAAAAAAAAAAAACACATAAACGTAGGGGAGAAAGGAAAAAAAAAAATACACAGGGGACACACGCAGAGAGAGAAAAAAAGAGAGAGAATAGACAAGGGTTTCCAGCGTTTCTCCCGTCTGACTCACGGCTCCGGCCACGTGTCCATAGCTTCTCGGTTCGTCCTTTCCTTCTCGGTAAGTCTTGGTCACAAGTGCTCCATCTGTGGTACTCCCGAGGATCACGGCCGAGCAGTTTCGCGGATGAGCATCAGCTTGGCTCGACTTCGTTCGAGCGCGCCAGCTCTCCGCTGCCCACGAGCCGTGTAGGGAGGGAATCGATTTCCCCTATTTTCCTTTCCCCCGCAACTCACTTGTGTTTTGCCTTTACTGGCTTCCTCGGATTAGGGTGGATAGGGGTCGGTTCGGCCAATTTACATGCAATTGTGATGTTTATTTCTTGTTTGCGTTGGTCTTTGATGCATATTAGACCCAAGATTCGTGCTGTTTTGAACCTGCAAACAAGCCATTTTCTATCTATCACCCGTTTGATAAATTGCTTGAGTGAATTGCGATGGTTTTAGTCCGCCCCGTGCTCTTATCTGCTACTTGTTTGAGTGTCACGTTGCCACCGGTGAGCTGGTCACGTCTTAGATCTCTGTCGACGCCATCGGTCGTGCCCCATCGTCAAGCCAGAGCTCCACAAAATGCCTGCGTGCTGTGTAGCATGTCCACGCGAAGAAGAAGATGTGCAGGGGGGCCGGGCCGAGTTTTTGTGTGCAGAGGAGGCTGGGCTGAGTCTATCCGAGAATTGGGCCAAGTGCATTGCTAGGCTATTTGCTGTGCAGGCTGGAATTGGACAGGAGAGGGGCTCAGGCCGGGCTATTTGTTGTTTGCCCAGCGCGAAACAGAAGGAATTGGACTGGGCCTGCTCCGGCCCAGCCCGAGCCCTTTCTGTTCTCGCTGGTCTCCTAGCGAGCGGGTCAGGTGCGACCTGATCCAATTTGCCCCAGCGTAGGTCATGACCGAACCGACCCGATTCAGTTCTCGACCCAGTTCCTTTTGTTTATAATATTATTTTCGTTTTAAATTAAAAAAAGTAAAAAAATAAAAAATCATTTTTTCAGAATTTAATTTTTGAGTGTTTGATTTGTTATTTTATGTTTAACTTGCTTTTTGTGCATATTTAGATAATTTTGCATGTTTGAATTGATTTTGTTGCATTACATGCATATTAGCTTATTTGCATATTTAGGTTAGTTGCATATTTGCATATTTAGATTTAAATTGCATATTTAGACTAATTCCATGTTTAAATTGAAAATCACATGTTTAGATTTTTTGCATGTTTTTATTAATAATTGCATGGTTAGATTAATTTGCATGTTTAGGTTAATTTGCATAATTAGTTTAAATTGCATATTAGATATTGTTTTTAGGATAATTTTAGCTAGATTGCATTCTAGGATATTATTCTTGGCTGAGTAGATTTTAGTTTAAATTAGGAATTAATATATATTGTTTCATAATTTAGATTATATGATATTTAGCTACCGATAATTAGGCTAATTAATTCATAAAAAAATTCCAAAAAAATTGTATTTCATGTATTACATTTATGTTTATATTTTTATGCATGGCATATTTTATTAGATTTTATTAGATTTGATTTAGTTAGATTTGATTTAATTTGATTTGATTTTATTTTATTAGGTATTTGATTTGATTTGATTTTCATGCATGATATATTCTATTAGATCTTTTGATTTGTTTTATTATTTCATTCCTTTCTATTAGATCTCCTTTTTTTATGTTTGCGTATCCGTGTGGTCACCATTGCATGTTAGGGATAGATTTAAAATTAATCTAACATGCCTGCTATTTTTGAAAATAATGAAAAAGTACCGAAAGGATATTAGATTAATCTAGCATAACCAAGTCCCCAATCCTTTAGATCTCTGGTTCGTAGGAGTAAAGCATAGCTCTAGATACCTTACATGGGTTCCTAATCGACCCACCAAAATTAGATTAGTAGCAACTCAAAATTGAAAATTTGTTGCATGTTAAAAAGCGAAACCTAAATCGCAAATTGGTATGGGCTTGGGAAAGCTCGAGCTAAATTAGGGTTAATAAACCATTAGTCGAATCTTAGGTGGTGCACCTTTGTGGAGGTTGCAACATAGGGAAGAAGGACCAAGGACAATAATTGTGTCGTAAGGCGCAACAAAACTCGGATAACTGACGTGCATGAACTCTGCCATCAACCTCAAGGCTAGTGTTAGAGTATTTAGTCAATAAATAATACTAATAAAAGTGCTAGAAACCATGTGATTACCACATTCATGAATTTGGGAAAATTTGTTAATTTATACTTAAACTTATCATACAAATAACAATTCAATCATAAAATTTTCAATGTTACCCATGCAATCCTTATCACAGATAGGAAGATCCTTAGCTATCGAATAGCCCGCACAATGTCTCGTTAGCCGAGAACATTAGATCAACCTTTCTTTTATAGTTGTTCCTAAAAATAGTATGGCAAATTCTATCATCATATTAATCGTACTACACCTAGTTTAGCTCATGATGCCTATACGAGAGGGCCGCCCCACCTTGAGAGCTCCTCAAGAGTTATAATCATAATATGTGAGCTAGTACAAATGTCATGATGTCACTCCAACAATTCAATTGTATCATCCCTCCTACACCACTCACTCTTCATCCCGATGACACCAAGCTCCACTAATAAAATTGTGAGAGTATGGAAGAATTCAATTCATAATATTCTTTCCCACTCAATTTAGCAATGCCCTTGTTATGGGCTACTTTATCGCTTCGATGCATTCCTCAACCATCAATGCCACTCTTTTGGAACTTACACAAATGGCAACACTGGGTTAACAGAATAGCCCACTCGACATCACCAATAGCTTTCCTTAACCAAAATTGTTTGCACAATTTTAGTCACTTATGCATTCCCTAACAAGTGTGGCATCCATATCCACTTGTGCTTCCTCAACAACACCTTTTACCTACTAAGTTTCTCCCAACCATAATAGACCGATGGAAGTTCTTCCCTTTTGGAAACGTAATACACCTCCTTTTGAGATTTGCCTATCGATTCCAAGAATACTTGCCCTATCATTTCCTTCTTGTGCCCCATTGACATCTTAGAATCTAGAAGAGAATTGCACCTTGTCTGAGCATAACAACTGGATTCAGCTTCTTATGGTCTCATTAGGAAAGCAACATCAACTCTCGATCGATTTATGCACAAGAGGTCAACCCCGCCTTTAGAGCTTCTTAATTATATTCATTTCTATCATAGAACTCAAAGCACAAATGTCACAAATGTCTTGATGCTACTTCTAGAACTAGTTGTATAATCCTTTCTACATCACCCATTTCTCATCTAAATGGCACCGTACTCTACTCACGAGAGTACGAGATTCAGGAGAATTCGGTCCTTGACATTTTTCAATACTCAATCCCGTAACAACTTCGTTGCGCACTATTTTGTTACTTCTCTGTTCCTCAACTATCAAGGCCACTCTCTTGAGACTTACATGAATGACAATGCTCGCCAATAGGACAAGCCTCTTCACTCCACCGATCGGTTGCTCCAACTGAAGATGTTTGCATATCTTCAGTTACTTGTGATTTCCCTAACAAGTGTGGCATTTGAAAGTAGCTGTGCTTTGTTGACAACACCTTCTTTTCTCTACTAAGCTTTTCTCAATCTCAACTGATCAATGGAAGTTCCTCCCCTTATTGGAAACATGATAACATATACCACTCTTGATATTTGCCTATGGTACCAGGCACATTTTCCCCATTTAGTGAGCTATTCGGTTCCTCCCATACCCACATTGCCATCTTAGAAGTTAGATGAGAGTAGCACCTTGTCCAAATCCTCCAGTCAGGGGATCACTTTTTGTCCTTGTAAGACCAGGTAGACCATAAGCTTTTCTTGAATCTCTCACCTACTAAATGGAACCTATGATGACAATGGAGGCACAAAAAAGAACTGAATTACTCACTAAATAGGGAAATTGTTTCTAGATCAATAGGTTGTCACTAATGTATGTAAGTTATTGCTGCTCTAACCTAAAGCCCGATGTGGCATGAGAGGATTGTCAAGGCTACCCACATTGGTCACAAAGGGGTTGATGGTCAATCTCACCCTTTGAGATAGCTTTTAGGATGAGAAAGAATTTTAGGATGAGAAAGACCTGCTTAACACTCACATCCCTGGTTACCAACAAATTTGGACTCAATAGTCACACGGAAGATACAAATTCTTGCTACTCTAATCCAAGGCTTAATGCATGAAAGGAAGATTTTTGGGGTTATTCCATGTTAGTTGTGGAAGTGGTTGGTGCTAGATAGATGATTTGTATATAAATTTTTCAATCTCAATATTGGATGAGACATGCTTCGTACCCTCAAGAGCTTCCATCATTTTTCTAGCACTGTAGCCAATTGGCAAGCCACTCTTTAAGTGTTCATTAATGGATCATTAATTTCATAGATAACAAGTAAATTCACTTATCCTTTTCCTAAGAAGCAAATTGTGCTTTATGGGATTATGTACTTTCAATAGTAAGATTTGTTGACTTATCCTAAAAAAACAATATGAATATATGTTAGCTCCAACCCAAATAAGAATCATCTTTCAATTTTTTTTTTATTTGAACCGGTAAAAACTTCAATCATTATAGACATGCCGCTTATAACAAATGTGACTAACAACCAAGCAACACATAGAATTATCATCATTTGACCATTGTGTAACTTGAAATCATGTAAATACACATCATAAGAATTATACACATCATTATATAATCACCTTTGGGTAGAACACATGACATGTAATTATATATTCTCCACATGACAATGGCCATGAGAATATATTCCAACCTCTATTAATTCACCACCTTTGGATATATAAACCACTAGGATTAATCACTCTTCAGTTGTATGTTGTACATGTGTTCTTTCATGAGCCAATACAAAATCAACTCCTTTGGGAGTATGACTTCATATTAGAAAATGAGACATCTCTTCACAACATGAGACCAACATTTCTCAAACTCAAACAAGTTTGCTACTTCAACAATTACAACCCAATTTAATTCTTGAAACTTTCTCATACTAGGAATATAAATTTTATATTTGACATTCACCATATCATGTAATTTTAGACTTGTACACGGGGCAGCCTATCACTAAAAACATGTCTTATACTAATTGCACTGCTCTTTTCATTAAGACAAATTTAATTTATATATAATCAATGAATCATACTCTAAACATTTTTTATGTGGTGGTATATATGTGAGTTAGCATATGTATTCTTAAAACCATAGATAAGTACATGAAATTACACAAAATATAAAAAAATAAATGTATTTAGGGTTTATTTTCATATCCTTAAAAGTATCAAACATATAAAATGTATACACCAAATGTAGAGCATCAACTTATGAGCAAGCTAATACCAAGATCACCCTAAACAGAGCCCAAACGTGCCTTCACTCACTACTTGAGTACAAGGAATGTAACATGACCTGAACTACCAGATCAATTGAGTTCGATCGATACAACCTGAAAAATCCAATCCAATGGGAATCTCAATCCAATCAATCTAACAAGTTTATTTTCACCTAGTAACTTGATCAGATCCAGGTCAAGTTAGGTCATCCTAGTAATCAAGTTGTTGATGACATGATGACATTGGTCTTAGTGTGTAGGCACATACTGGGCAACGCCCTGTATGTAGGGGCATGAAGGGTGTGTGCTTGACACACACTGTTCCAAAGTTCAAGTACTTGTCATTTATGGTTTTTTGTATCATTAACTCAATGAAATGGCCCTTTACATGTCCTTATGTGAAGTTATTGTACATTAGGGTTAGAGATATATTTGAGCATTATTTATAGAATTTTAGTCACAAGCCCTCTCATTATAGGTTTTGCTTTCCTCGGCCCCGTATAAGTTAGTCTCATATTAGACTAATTAAGAATATTTATATGTAGTCATATTCGACCAATCCCGTTAAACAGTAAATTACAGTATCAATTGCTTTAGCCCACATCAAACAAACTTTTACATTTAATTCTTTGTGAATTTATGGAAATCCATTGTTAGTCCAAGAACAGCACGTCCATTTTGGACATGCGTGATCACATCGGACTTTACTATGTATCAATAATTTTCCAAACCCTAGACTAGAGATGCTGTAAAATTAATGCAGAAAATATCATATGTTATAATTATTTAATGCAAAATCACAAAAAAAATGAAGAATAGTAAAAGATACAAAATATTGACATGTTTCAGTTAGAATATTGGTATCTACTGTGAAAATACTTAAATATTAATTCACGCATTCACCTAACGGTTTAAATTTTTAAGA
The DNA here is from genome assembly GCA_030064385.1 of Melaleuca quinquenervia. Classification (NCBI taxonomy): domain Eukaryota; kingdom Viridiplantae; phylum Streptophyta; class Magnoliopsida; order Myrtales; family Myrtaceae; genus Melaleuca; species Melaleuca quinquenervia. The sequence goes on along the minus strand of CM057721.1, from coordinate 9,542,798 downwards.
CAATTGGTAGTGGTCCTACAAAAAACTTCACTGAGATATCATGAGTTCAAATCTTACCAGACCCCTATACCAGACTAAACGTGAGGAAGAGTGTGAAAATACTTAAATATTCATCTACATCTTCATATAACGGTTTAAACTTTTAGGACAATTAGCAGTGTTCCTACAAAAACTTCACATTTACATCCATAAAAAGGGCTAACAATAAACAATTAACTAGAGAATTGAAGTTATAATCAAGCACAAGTCAGATATTTTACTATATGTTGATCATCCCTAAGTCAAAAGTATTTATAGATAAAGCTTGAATATGGCTGGAAACAAGAAGGTCCACTGTTTCTTTTTGCTCTTCGTGCGGTGGCTCCTGCTATCTGCCACCCTTTTATTTCCCTTTTGCGTGGTTTCAAGAAGTGAAAGGATTGACTTCTTTATTAGGCTCCATTGTTCGTTTAACGGAAAATAACTTTCACGAAAATATTTTCCAGATTTTCTGGTGTTCATTTCACATAAAATAAAAATAATTAAGGAAAATATTTTCCATCAATAGGAAAAATACATTCAAAAATGGGGAAAATATTTTCTATTTTTTTGAAAAGGGAAAATATTTTATGTGTTCTTCATTTACCTTTAAATATCGCTACTTCTAACAACATGTCTCGACCTCGCTCGAGCCCGACAAGCCGACGGTCTTTGACAAATGAATACTGAAAAATATTATCATTTTTCAGGAAAATGATTTTTCATAGAATATTTTATAAAAATATTATATTTTTCGTGAAATGAACGGAGTTAACCTCCCAATCACTAGAGAAGGCGGAGGCGTCCACTGCGCAGGCCAAAAGGTGATTTCGGTCGTGGGCCATGAAAAATCCTCCGTTGGTTATAATATTGAATATATATATATATATATATGTAAATATTTCGGTGGAATCCTCCGTTGGTTATAATATTTAATATATATGTAAATATTCCGGTGGCCAGGCAAATCCAAATTCTATAGAAAACAAAGGCACGCCGTTGACATAAGAATCATCATCCAGCTAAGGCTTTCTTTTTTCGTCTCATCCAATTTGGTCGAGTCTCATGGGGGGACTCAGAAAAAATTACCAAAATAGTCAATTATTACAATTTTGTCAATTTAATCCTAAAATTTTTGAATTTGTACAAATTCAGTCTATCTTGTGAAATTTGACTTCTGAACAATTTTCAATATTATTCTAATACTTTTTGAACTTTTAATTATTTTTTTCCTTTTTCCCTTTCATTTTTTTTATTCTCTCTTTTTACCTTCTTCCTCCGGCAGGTCACACACCTCGCCCAATCACCGGCATCTCGCCAATCCTTGCATCTGGCTGGTAACCTGAGTCCAACAACCTGCCAAATGAAGAAGCAACGGGAAAAGAGAGAGAAAAAAAATAATAATATAATTACAAATTTCAAAATTTACCAATATTAAAAATTGTCAATGTTAATGTTGGTCGCACGTCATTGTCAACTGTCTAAAATTGGTCGAATAGATTAAATTGGCACAATTATAATAATTAAAGACCGTTCTGATAACTTTTCTCATGAGCACATTTACGAGAGATAAATTTAACACAAGAGATTATAGTTGAATGAAAATTACGGAAGCCGTCCTCATATGATAAACCATGGACGAGCAAGTACATGGTTTTCTGATTGACCGTACGCAAATGTCAAGTGGGTCCAGATGTTTTTTGTTTGTTGGGTATGTAAAATGCCCAAGAAGCACTTTCACCCTTAGACATCCATAAAGTTGTTTCGTACAGTCATACCTTATACTTTTCATGATTCGTATATAGTCATTATAAGGACGATGGTGACCTCAATTCGAAGGTAATTCAATAATCGTATTTTATTAATAACTATTTGGCTTTTAGACTAATGAATTACACCTAACATCTTAAGCGGCTCGTGCATTAGATACCGCACAATTTTCTTAGTTATGATTACTTATTAATGCCCATCACGAACTTGTCAACAAAATCCTTTTCATAATGCTCGCAATTGGTCAACCTATCATATCATATTCCTAGTTATGACACTTACGTCAAGTTCAAAAGATTAAAAATCGGATACTTTCTCTATGCACTCGTGATCGATGACGGATGGGAGCTTAACTTGAGCAAGCAAACTAATTCAAACACTGAAAGTTTAGGGATGGGGAGGTGTGAGTGGATTGGCCAAGTCCTTAATTGGAGCGTTGGGAGATCGAGCATGGGTCTGGAGTGGGTGGGTGGGACGCACTTAATGCAAGACAAGAAGTTGTATAAAAAGGTGTCATGCACGGACGATTAGGGCACAAAAGTGTCTTGCACTCACTAAAAGAATAGTCTTGTAGAAAGCAGAGAAGAAGAGATGGCTTCCAAACCAGGAATTCTGACCGACTGGCCATGGAAGCCTCTGGGGAGCTTCAAGGTATGCTGATCTTCTAACTCGTGCTCCTTGCCCGGTTTCAAAACTATTGCCTAAGGTAGGTGATTTTAGGGTTTTGTCCAAATGTCAGCTACAATGCCATATTAGTTGCTCGATATTAGAGTTGTGTAGATGCATCTTGTATGCACAATCTATTTTGACGTGAAATATTCTCACTTGGTAGTGCTCGGATTCGTCATATCGGGAATATGGTATTGGAAAGTACACTTTATAAGCAAAACAATAGAAATCAGTGTTCCAACTATCAAGAAAATAAAATCGAAAGAGGTGATTCCGATAATCATGGAAAATAGCACAACAATATCAATATATGCACATTACACATCACACAAGAAGTAACTCCGGATGATATCTATGGCCCCTTCGATCTATTAAATGGATAACTAATTAACCTCAACACAAACTCATATGCATGCGCTCGCGAGTTTCGTGTCGTCACTTATCATCTCTTGATTATCGCGTGCCATGTTCCCCTTCTTAGCAAAATGCTTAGTTGATCAACCTATATGTGTTTGGTGTTGGGGGCCACTTCAACAGTACGTGATTTTGGCGCCATGGGCCGTACACGGCACGTACCAGTTCATTGCGAAAGGGACCGGCCAGAGGGACCTTGGCTACTTCCTCATATTCCCTTTTCTTCTGGTGAGGATGCTCCACAATCAGATCTGGATATCTCTTTCTCGCCATCGGACTGCGAAAGGCAACAACCGGATCGTCGACAGGGGCATCGAGTTCGAGCAAGTCGACCGAGAGAGCAACTGGTCTCTCTCTCTCTCTCTCTCTCTCTCTCTCTCTCTCTCTCTCTCTCTCTCTCTCTGGTGCAGAGACTGATTTTGCTTTAACAGAGATTAATAGGCGTACAAATTTACATATGAACAATAGCCGGGTAAACTCATTCTCTAGGATGTATGTTTAAACGAGCGGGACCTTTGTACACAGTGATTGCTATGTCCCTCGTAGGATTTAACTACACCAATGCATCATTCAAGGCGCTGTCTTCTTTATCAGTAACACAGCATCACCAGGAAACAGTGATTATGGGCAATCACAGACTCCTTTTAGAATCCTTTTTGAATGCAGGGACAACCAGATCTTGCTCAATGGGATTCTGTTCTACGTGGGTCTCATGGCGGTCCCCGAAGCCGCTCGCTTGCCGTTTTGGAGAACAGACGGTGTGATCATAACCGTCCTGATTCATGCCCTGGTCGTGGAATTCCTCTATTACTGGCTACACCGAGCCTTGCACCATCATTTTCTCTACTCTCGCTATCATTCCCACCACCACTCCTCCATTGTCACCGAGCCCATCTCCTGTAAGTTAATGCTTCACATCACAATTGACATAATATCTTTTTAGTTCATTACATGACTGAAAGACGTGCAAAACCATGACGGCTCTATCTGTAATGAGTTAATATTACTTGACCAACAATCGGCAGGAAAATAGTACGTTTGCCAACTAAATCCTAAATCTTTAAATTTGACTGATTCAGTCTTAAACCTTTTAAAATTTTGCCAATTTAGTTTTTTCAGCAAATTTGTGTCAAAAAATGATTACATAGATGTCTGGAAAATGCTTTATTTTGCCGGAATGATTGAATCGGCAAGGTTTTAAAAGGTTTAGAACCAAATTGACCAAATTTAAAGGTTTATGACTAAATTGGCAAAAATGCAATAAATGTAGGCAAGGTTTTAAAAGGTTTAGAACCGAATCGGCCAAATTTAAAGGTTTATGACTAAATTGGCAAAAATGCAATAAATATAGGACTTTTGGACAATTTTCCCAACAATTAGCTTTTGCATGAGTTAGGAATACTGAGATGATCTACAAGATTCGATTGGATTGGGCTTTGTGTTACAACTTTTTGTAAAGATGGACATTTATTTATTGTCCTGAAGTATTGGCAAGTACATGGTACTCAAGGGAAGATTAAATTACTCATTCTAATTAGATAGTCGACATACTTGATGTTGCATTTGAATAACGCTGGCTCTTATTGCTCACATTTTGCTTTCATGACATAGTTAGACGAGTTCTGATTGCCTTTTGTTCTCTTTCTTTTTCTTTTCTTTTTGCAGCGGTAATACATCCGTTCGCGGAACACATGGCATATTTTCTGCTATTTGCGATACCCTTGTACACGACTGTGATTATTCGAACTGCTTCAATAGCATCCTTCGCCGGCTACATCACGTACATTGATTTCATGAACAACATGGGTCACTGCAACTTCGAGATCATCCCCCATTGGCTCTTCACCATTTTTCCACCTCTCAAGTACTTAATGTACACTCCATCGTAAGTCCCACAAAACATAATCTGATTTCATTTTATCCCTCTCCTCATTTCTCTCTCTCTCTCTCTCTCTCCCCATTGTTTTCACACCGTGAAGAGCATAAAAAGGAAGGCCTTTACGAAATCATTTAAGGGATTTAGAAGAAAATAATTTGTTTGTGAAGGGACACTTTCCATGGGAAAGATCAAACTAAGGACAAAAAACATATAAAGCATTATCACTAGTTCAAGCTATTTTTATCACATAGGCTGGATGCACACAGCCCTAAGGCTATCTTTACCATTTTATTCAATACCACTGACTTTGACGTAGAAATCTATACTTAGCGGTTCAAATGAACTCTGGATGTATGAACCAAATCTATCAAACATTTTTTTCGATATGCGAATACTTTTTTATATTATACTGACAAAAAGGAAGACAGTTGTGACCAGCTCATCAAATATTCAAGAATATTCAGAGGGAGTTATCAAGCAATAAAACTAGAAAAAAAAAAGTATCTTGTGAGTTATGAATAGCCTGATAGGTACAAAAAAACAAATTAATTTAAAGAAATAATATTTCCTTTAAAGATGTAGTTGACGTGGCGCTCTAACGATTGGTCCAGACTTGTGTTGTCAAAATATCATGCTTCGTCAATTATTAGGTTCAACGACGAACCATTCGTACTATGTTGACAGCTAATGAATGAAGTGGTACCGGTAGGAGTATCCAAATGGAGACAAATTTTCACTTTAGGCAGACTGATTCTCATAAAATGAACAATATAATACTCTTGTAACACATGTAACAAATATTTTTCCAAACTAAACCCTTCTTGTTAAGTTTATTTAATGAATACTCTCACGATATGAGTTCTTGCCACACATGGAGTCTTAGTTTGGAATTGCTCAGGTCATAGCTCTTCGACAGGTTCCATTCTTTGCACCACACCCAATTCCGAACAAACTATAGCCTTTTCATGCCGAGCTATGACTACATATACGGAACGATGGACCAGTCAACGGACATCACATACGAGACATCCCTTCGGAGGGAGGAAGATTCACCGGACGTGGTGCATCTGACGCACTTGACGACGCCGGAGTCCATCTACCATCTACGGCTGGGACTCGCCTCCCTCGCGTCTCGGCCCTATTCGCCCAATTGGTACACGTGGATCATGTGGCCTTTGACGCTCGCCTCCGTGGTGTGGACCTGGATTTACGGCCACTCGTTTGTCTTGGAGAGGAATGCCTTCAAGAAACTCAAGTTGCAATCTTGGGTGATTCCAAGATACAATGTACAAGTAAGAACTAAGACCAGAATTTGTTGTCTTTCCAAAGTTTTTACTTTCCCTTGTTGTTTCAAGTGGTATGAACTTTGATTAGTAGATACAGGGATCAATCCTTCAGCCCCGTCCCGCCCTATCATGTAATGCCGCACCTCAACCCTGGCATATCATCTGAGTTTGCAGCACACTCATACGTTTTATGGCGATCTCAATGTCTTAATTTTAAAGGAAGGCAGTAATTGTGTGACAATGTCTGAAAAATTAATTTCACCAATAAAAACATGAGTTATGCCCACTATTGCACAATGTGCCACTTTTTTTGTCACCAAACTTGCAAACTTATACTAGTTTAACAAGCAAACATCTAAGTATTTGTCACACTGAAACAAGTTTTTGGTACTGTTAATACGGAAAAAAAATATTTTGAGATGTTGGTATTATGGTGGATAAAATTAAGTGTTTTTTAATGGTAAAAGGAATATATTTTTGTAATCTTGGTATCAATTTGGGGATTTTTGTGAAAACAAAATTGGACATTCATATAACAGTAAATATAACTTGGTTTTTTTTTTTTGCGGTACTTTCCCAATATTAAATTATTTGGGTGATGACCATGTTGCATGGAGTCTCATCAATTACTAACCAACACTGCATGTACGGTATCGCTCGATTTAGGTACTTAGTTCCTTAGGCATGAGCAATATGTGAAGAATAGTAATTTATTTCATTTAAATAGAGAGGGAATGCGTATGAGAAGATTTTTTTACATATATCTTATAAGCCCAATGACATTTTTACCCTTCTATGTCTATATAAAAAGGGGCGATTCCTATTGACTTCATACGCGAGCTTAGTATGCTCAAGTAATCTTAAATTGATCAATATTACAAGTAGCATTATCTTCAAATTAGATTGTTATCGTAATTAGTAGAACTATGATGCTGGGGGATAACTTTTTTCAAGTGAAATTTTGGCCTCTCAAATTCCTTAGCTCCTCCATGCATTTCAGAAGGGCAAGAAATGTGGTGGATGGACTTATTTGATTTTCTAGCTAAATTACCGCCAACTCTTGTCCATGATTGTTCCAAACAGGGGAATTGAAAATCTCATTACCGTAAGAAATCTGCACATAAAACCAGGGGGGTGATGGTTTAAGTTTATAGACCATTTAACTTACTGACAGACAGAGAGTTGTCCAGAACACCAAACGCGGGCGTTGACCGAACGTTTTTGAGTCTATTGGTTTTCTATTTTCTCCATGACATATGCCTGTCCATCTGTGTTCCAACTTGGTTTCATGTTCTTCGGTTTCCTGTAGTATCTATTACAATGGCGAAGAGAAGCCATCAATGGCCTGATAGAAGCAGCCATACTGGATGCTAACCAGAAAGGAGTCAAGGTTCTGACTTTGGGACTTCTCAATCAGGTAAGATGTCTTCTCCCCCAGGCAACCCTCCAATATCGATGCTAATTTAATTATATATCGTGGAGAATTACAATGAGCCTGATCAGGGTTTTTTAAATTTACATTCGTAATTCTGTCGTTAGGGTATCTATTTTAGCCAAACTATGTGGTGTTTATGGATTTTATTTTATTTTTTTGCTTTTTTTTCCTTGTAGGGAGAGGAATTGAATGGGAATGGTGAATTGTACATTCAAAAGCACAGAGAATTGAGGACCAAGTTGGTGGATGGAAGTAGCTTGGCAGTGGCAGTAGTGCTCAACAGCATTCCGAAAGGGACAAGCCAAGTTCTCCTCAGAGGCAACCTTAACAAGCTTGCTCATGCCATTGCCCTTGCTTTATGTGCGGAGGGTATCCAGGTTCTCAGTCGTCCTCTTCTTTCTATAAAAGCATTTTGGTTTTATTTTTCACCTTTCTTTATTTTATGAGAGTTTGTTTGATTTGTTTTAGTGAAATAAAAGTGATGCAAGACATTTTTCTTAAAAGGGTTTGCATGCCCACAATGCACCTCTTCTTTCATCTAATTGATGCAAGAAATATGGCAGGTAAATGTAGCTTCTACGGATGAGCGTGAGAAGCTCAAAAGGAGTCTCAATGGAAAGCATGGAGATAATTTGATCCTTTCCACAACCTATTCTCAAAAGGTAATTGACGAGGCAGTTTTTGAAGATTAGCAACATATAATCTATGTAAGAACAATATTCACAACATCATCAATTCCAGATATGGTTGGTAGGAGACGGACTTGCCGAAGAAGAACAGAAAAAGGCACCCAAAGGAACGTTGTTCATACCCTTTTCTCAATTCCCCCCAAAGCAAATGCGCAAAGATTGCCTTTACCACAGCACTCCAGCGATGACCGCTCCCCAGTCGTTCAATAATTTGGACTCCTGTGAGGTTAGTTTGCACAGTTCTGCCTCTGGATTAATGCATTATGGAGTTAAATTGTGTTTTAGAATGGGCATGGCTAACTACAGGCATGTAAGTTCGGAAGGTGCCGTTAGGCTTTCTCGCAGGTTGGTTCCAATCACGCATTACACATCATTGAACTTAAAGCGATTTTGGTCCTCTGCTTTCTTTTTACTGTGCAAAACAGAACGCTCTGTTGAGCTCATATCGATTTGTGGCGACTTCATTAGAACTTAATGAGATGGCAAACAAAAACATGTATTGATCTATCATGCAAGACAAAGCATAACTTGTATATTGCCCAAACAAGAAAAATGGAAACCTAGTACTTGATCATATGCAGTAAGAAAACCATGTATTGATTTACCATGCAAGACTAAGCATGACTCTTATATTGCCGGAACAAGAAAGATGAAAGGCTTACTACTTGATCGAAGGTGTCTATGGTTATACAGAAGGATAGGTCACTTCGGTTTGTTTTCTTACTTAGAATATGGCCACTGGTCTCTACTATTAAATCGACATCATACCCTCGCATGCGTGGTCGCTGAGTAAGAGAAACTAACCATTTTTAATGCGCAAATGGCACACGAAATTATATCGCGGCGTATCCCATTGACTCCAAATCATCTGTCCGCAGAACTGGTTGCCAAGAAGGGTGTTGAGCGCTTGGCGAGTAGCGGGGATAGTGCACGCATTAGAAGGATGGAACGTGAATGAGTGTGGAAGCATGATGTTCAACATAGAGAAAGCTTGGGAAGCAAGCCTCCGACACGGGTTCCGCCCGCTGGTGCCCTCGGCCATGTGAAGCAACAAGGGACTAAATCGGAAAATAGGCATGAGGTTTTAGCACTCGGGGTGCGCTTGATGCTCCAGATTGTACTAGGATACATTCTCATTCTGAAATAACCTAGTAGTATGATAATGTCAGTAAACTATTCAGGTTTTTGGCCATGGATCGACGCTGCTGTCATAAAGCTGGATGGTGTCATTTTATTTGCTGTTGTTTACTCCTTACAGGAGTTGCTAGACCTATTAGAAGTTCTCAAAACTTCGTTTGGATATATATGAGAATGTGATTAAGCTTTTTAAAACCCCATCTCCTTTCTTGGTTCTCATACTTTGTATCGTTTTACGATATGGAGTAATGTCCTAACTAAGATGTTAGACGTTGGAAGTGCTATTGTCTTCAGTTGATTCTTGGAAAATAAATTATTCAGAAAATATTTTCATAAAAATAACTGTTTGTATCACTTGCGGAAATGAATGAATAAAAAAAATTTATCATTTATGAAAATTTTTTTGGTTTTTCTTATTTTATAAAATGAAAATATTTTTCATAAACTAATTATTTGTTTAGGTCATTTATGTTCCTCAAAATAGACGGAGGTTTATTTATTATGGGGTCAAGTACTTCTTTATGAGCTGCTCATTGTTGCTTGGCCCTTTCTCATATTTTACATATCCCACCAATTGTACATTACATTATGGTATAACTTAATTAATGCTCCAATCCTAGGCGGCTCCACTCGAGGAATTTGTCAAACGGAAAAGTGCCAAAAAAGTCCTAAACCTTTACCATTAGTGCCAAATAAATCCTAAACCTTTTTTTGGTGCCAAATAAGTCCTAAACCTTTGAAAGCTGTGCCAAATAAGTCCTTCTCACCGGAAAAAGCACACCTGGCTCGCCGGAGTGCCGACGTGACTAGCCGAAGCGCCGACATGGCTCGCCAGAGCTCGTCGGCGCTGACGTGGCGTCGACTTTTCTTCTTCTTCTTCTTCTTCTTCTTCTTCTTCTTCTTCTTCTTCTTCTTCGCCGGCGATGGGCGATGGGCGAGGGCAATGGGGGTTGGGGCTGGGGAGGCCGCCATCGGCCTCACTCGGATATGGGCAGGACCGAGGCTGCCCCGCCCAGATCTGGGCAAAAGCGGGGTTGCCCCGCCCAGATCCGGGCAGGGGCGGCCTCGCCCGGCCCCCGCCGGCCGCTGGCCGATGCCCAGATCAGATCCGGGCGAGGCTGCCCCCGCCCGGATCTAGGCGGGACAGCCCCGCCCCTGCCCAGACAGGGGCGGCCCAGATCTAGGCAGGGGCGGGGCTGCCTCGGCCAGATCCGGGCGGGGCTGCCTCGGCCAGATCCGGGCGAGGCCGGTGGCAGCCTCCCCCGCCCTCGCCCCCATCGCCGGCGAGGGCTCCGCCAGTGAAGAAGAAGAAGAAGAAGAAGAAGGAAAAAAAAAAGTCGGCGCCAACGAGTTCCGATGAGCCACGTCGGCGCTCCGGCGAGTTCTCCGGTGGGAAGGACTTATTTGGCACAACTTGCAAAGGTTTATGACTTATTTGGCACTAGTGGCAAAGGTTTATGACTTTTTTGGCACTTTTCCCACTTGTCAAATATTAAGTTCAAGTACTCATCACCCTAATCTGCCCTACATTAATTCGAACGTGCATTTTTCTACATGCTCTAATACAATGATTTACTATAGATAGCGTGGCTTTTACTTTTCACTTTTTGTTTTCTATGATTTGAGGTATTATCATAGTTTGACATTGATTTTTTTATCATTAGGAAATCTCAACCATTTCTATGAAATCAAAATAATAAAGGCATGAAAATATTGAAAGTAGGAGGTACTGGAAGGCGAACGAAAGGAAACTCTACTACGAAACATAGGCAAGGCATGAGTTAGTTTGTGTTTGGTGACATTTCTATTTTCAGGAACAATTTATATTTAGAAATAATTCTTTCTATTTATATTCTCTAAAAAAAGTTTATAAATAAAAGATCGCATTTGATAATTGTTATTTCCAAAATAGAAAAAAAAAAAAAGAACATCAATGCATTTAGTACTGCCCTAATTTTATGATATTTTTTTAAAATTTTTTTGAACTTTTTTTTATTTTTTCCTCTTTTCTTCTTCCTTGGCGAGCAACCTCACCACCCTAAGTGACTAGCTAGTTGCCAACCATCACCAAGACCCAACAACCAGCTAAAGGAGGAAGAAAAAAGAGGGAGAAAAGGAAAAAAGAAATTCATAATGTTTTGTTTCTTTTTGTTCTTGAGAACAAAGAAAAATGTATTTTTTTTTTTTACTTCTTATTTCTATTGTAACCTAGTCCCTTTTCTATGCCGGAGAATAGTAAGTTTAGCTAACATAAACAAACAAATTTCTATCCTTTTTTTTGGTTTTAGAGAACAAAAGAACAAAAAAATACAGAAACTGAAAGGTTATTGAACACGCCCTTATGGCCATTTTGTGCAATGAAGTGCATCAATAAAAAAAAAAAGATCTCTCACTTAAAATTATGCAAAAGCGTGAGCAAATGAGTCTATTTAGTGCGGATCGAACAAGGGTTAATCCTCTTCATAAAAAAGAATTTTCATTATCAAAAAGGGTTATCAAAAAGTGTATCGATGGTCAGCCACCAAAAGCAGGCACCTTCAATCTTCTTTACTTATTAAGAACACTTGCTCATCTAAGTGGCTTTTCTCGACTTTTCACGTTGTGATACTATCTATAGAAATGAAGATACTAAAAAGTGAGGGTTGCTTTTGTTGGAGGATATGCATAATTATAGCCGGTGGATAATTTATATTCCTTAATCATGTACAGAGATCAATTAGAGATCAATTAGGACTATTGTCAGTTGATTTCTTTTCCATTATTCTTTTCCATTATTATACATTACATGTAATATAAAATGTATATCATCAATTCATCATGAAGGAAAATATAGAATAGAGCAATACACTTTTGCCTCTCTTGCTTGCGTTCTTCTTGTCCCTTTGTTTCATGGTACCAGAGCTCCCGATCACTGGAACAGATTCTCCTTCTTTGCTATTTTTTTCCTCCGAATTTGTTACTACTTGAGTTACAACCTGCAGAACAAATTTCACCGAAATCATAGAATTTTTTTTTTTTACTTTTACTTACTATGACGAAAAACAAATCGGCTGTCGAGGGAGATCAATCCTCACACATCATTCCATAATCATCACCGGAAAATATTCCCATGGGATTGGAAGAACGAAGAAGAGAAACGACTATGGATCAATCTTATCAGAGTCAACCGGCGTACGCCCAACTAGGTTCTACCCTGGCACAACCCAATCAAGCCCAAACAACACAAGCCCAATGGGGACCAGCCCAGATACCTTTTCAGATGTACGAGCTACTACTGCCCTAGTATTATAATGCTGGTCTTGCTAGGGGTGAGCAAGCGGAACCGCCCGACCGGGCACCGCCCAGAATCGCCTAGAACCGGCGGTTCCGGGCGGTTCCCGGACGGGCGGTCCGGTTCTCGGTTCCAAAAAAATTGGAACCGGAAATTTCGGTCCGGTTCCCGATTCCGGGGGTGGAACCGCCCGCCCGGAACTGGAACCGGTAATGTTCATAAAAAAAAATTTCTTCACACTCTCTCACTCGGCCCACACTCGCTTGCTGGATGTGCACGTTTCTGGATGTCCAGCACACATCCAGTGCTGGACGTGGTCACTGGACACACGTCCAGCAGGGCTGGACGTTCCAGCGCTGGCCGTCCAGCGCTGGAGCTGGAACGTCCAGACTGCTGGACGTCCAGCAGTCCAGCAGTCCAGTGCTGGAACGTCCAGACTGCTGGACGTTCCAGCGCTGGCCTGGACGTTCTGCCCAGCGCTGGACGTGTGCCCAGCGCTGGCCTGGACGTCCAGCACACGTCTAAGTGCTGGACGTCCAAAAAATGCGATGTTTGAACGTATAATTTTTTTTCTATTTTAGAATATATATTTTTCGCGTTAATTAGAACCGGAACCGACCGGGAACCAGACCGGACAGAGTGAGAACCGGACCGGAACCGCCCAATCTTGTCCGGTCCGGTTCTGGTTCTCCATAATAGGGAACCGGTTCCACTGGTCCGGTTCCCGGTTCCTAGGGGAACCGGGAACCGCCCGGGAACCGATCACCCCTAGGTCTTGCAAATCGGGCCCAAAGAGTTTCGAAATCAACTTACAACATGATGGGCCCGGGCACTGAGCCTAATATGATTGGGCAGTTACATGAATCATTGATGACTTATGGATAGGTTGGGAGAATCACAAAACAAGTACCATAATTTGTGTACGGTGCTCACTCTAGTACCAAAAATTTTTGCCGAATCACTTAAATGCCAAAATCAGCTAAAAAATGATCAAGTAAGTGCCAATTCCAACCAAAAGTGCCAAGTCAACATTTTAAATAATAAAAAAATCTGTTCGACTTGGCATTTTTAAATAAAAAAATCTTTTCCATATGGCTTTTTAATTTATTTTTGTGATATAAATTTTTAATTTATTAAAATTTAATTAAAAATTACTTTTAAAAAAAGAAGGTCAAAGGGAAGGGCACCTTATCATCGCCACCGTAGACCAATGCCGTCGATCTATTTTTAAGGGTTATTTTACTTAATTTTAAGGCCTAATAAATTAATGGATTAAGTTTACTTCAATTAAAATTCAAATCATCCCAAAATTAGGGGTTGACAAATTTGGTCCACTCCTCTTACATGCTAGTCGAATATCTCAAGAGCATGGGCCAATTAATTTTTATTCATGTCATTGTCAGTTCGATGCTAAATGCTATCATGAATGTTCTCTGGGCTTTGTTCTTCTTCTTTTCTTCCTTCGTTTTTCTCTCCTCCCTTCTTCTTCTTCTTCTTTTTGCGTTCACTATCTCCTCTCCTCCCTCTTCTAAACACATGCAACACCCACCTTTTGTTTTTGTTTTTTTTTTACCTTTTGTTGCTTGTTTTCCCCTTCCGGAGTATCTTCTCTCCCTTTATTTCTGTTTATTGTTTCCCTTTTTTGTCATGTTTCTTTTTTCTCGCTCAATTTTTCCAACTCTATTTTCTTCTCTCCCTCTCTCCTAATTCTGTTTTTTTTTCTGCTTCTATTTCTATTTTTTGCTGCTCTCTCCCAATGCTTCCGTCGGAAACTTGTTTCCTTCCTCTCTTTTTCCGCCTCTTTCCCTTTTTTCCTCCTTTTTTTTTTTTGATCCGGTTATCCTTTCTGTTTACACTTTCCACTTCCTCTTTTGTTTCATGTTCATCCTTTCTAGAAAAACAAGATCCCGTACTTTCATGTGTGTGAATCAAGTAGGTTGAAGATTGGGAAGAAAGAAAAAGGGCCTGAGATGCAAGTGGGCAAGGTTGAACCGGCGGATATCCATTTTCCATTTTATTATATGTTTCTTTATTTTCATTTTTTAAGTTTTTTTATTATGTTTTATTTTTCTACTAAGTAAAATTTGAGGTGCCAACAAAGAGATTTACCTTCTTTCCACTCTATTATTCCAAATCAAGTGGAACGAAAGGCCCTCTCGTTAATTAGATACAGTGTTATGTTAAATCGCATCCGCCCAAAACGTCTTGGTTTATCATGTATGTACCCTCATACTTTTTTGCATGCTTATTCAGGATTATATTTATCCTCTTAGCAACTTAATTTTGTTGTGGTCTATTGGAAACTGGTCGTGTCATCTTGATTTCATTCTATTTATAAGATTACTTGAATTTCTTGCTATCATACTCACCACCATTGTCAAACCTTAGACATTTAATCTTTAGACAAATCTCGTTCGTTAATTTAGTTTTCCATCTTTCAAAAGTAGCAAACACGTCAAATTTACTTTTTAGGAAAATAAACTAAGACCTTATCGATGGAGTCGTCAATGAACTTGACGTACTAGCATGAGCCTCCAAAGGAATGCATTGGGTTAGCGCCTAGATATATGTAGAAAGAATTATATAAAAAGTCATAGACTTATTATTGTACGCCAATCTTAAAGCTTTGAATTTGGCCAATTTAATCCTCAACTTTTTTGTCAATACAAAGCTTCCATGTAAATTTTATCAAAAATTACTAATGCAGCATTGGTCGTCTTACAACAAGTGGTCCTAACATGGACATTTTTGCAAATTTATTAAACCTTTTCTATATATTTTTAGAAATTTTTAATCTTTTTTTCTTATTATTGTGGCCAACGAGGCGAGGGCTTGCAAGCCCTCATTGGTCCTGGGCGAGAATTATTGGCCATTACTGAGGTATCAACAACTGTCACTGGACGCAATGGAAAAAAAAGAAAGAAAAGATATAAAAGAAAAGGAAAGCATAAACGAAAACAGGAACAGGCAGAAAAAAAATCTATAAAACTATTGTAAAAATTATCCTTGTTAGTGACGATTATAAATGGCCATGCTACATACAGCGAGCGGCATCCACGTCCATGATCTATTGTGAAAATTAGCAAAATGATAACATCATCAATTTATCAAAATATTTATAATTAAAGTAGTAAATTCAAAAAGATTTATGACTGAATTAACTTCTGCACAATAAATATAAGACTTCCTTTTTATGATTATTCCTTCAAAAGCATGCACCAATTTTAACTTCCCATTTTTTTGTTCTCTTCTATTTTTCAAAAAAACAGACACATTTCTCCCTACCTAGAAAGCAATTCTGACATAGGCCAATGTATGGAGTTCATTTTAGGTCCTTTGATGCTATCCCCTTCATCCTCCTTTTTGCTCAAGCGTCTAACCTTGTAATGCTTCAATTTGGAATTAACTTCCTAGTCAGCAACTACTACTATTTCTCCACTGCTTCGAGTCATATATAGTGCTCCTAATTTTGTTCCTCGTGCTACAACCATGACACCTTTAACAATCTTCCACGAGTCATCTCCTAATAGTAATATATCACGTGTCATCTAATTGACCTACAAAGATCAAATTACTCTTAAAGCCAAAAGCATATCTGACATCATGCAACTTCCACTAAAACCCATTATTAGTCTTATATGTGAAAATCACCTTTCCCTGTAATGTTTAAAGGTTCATCATTAACATTATAAACCTTTCCAAACTTTTTAGCAACAAAATCGTGCATTAATTATGCACAAAATAAAGTGAAATGGTGTGCCAGAGTATAGAATGTAAGACTCAATTGGCCTGTAAACACTCAAACTTAAGGGATTATGGATAAGCTTCTCTTCAAAGGTTCCATTTATAGATTTCTCGTCCTCTTGATTCCAATACTATTTTTTTTTTCTTGAGACTCTACAATGTCGTTCTTCTTTTCACAATTCGGAAAATTATTTCACCACGAGGTCTCAATTTACTTCTCACCTTGGACTTTGATCTACCATGGCTTTGTTTTTGGACCTCAATGATTGCTTCTCCCTCTACCTTCATATTCAAGGTAGTGCCCGGAAATTCACCGACTCTCTTCTACAAATATCATCACCAAGAATCAAATAGCGAATCTCCTAAAGTTTGAACTCTTTTTTTAACAAATGAGCTACTCATAGTAGTCATCTTTCAACTCCAACTTTCAAGTAGAGAGAACAACAGATTTAAAGCTTTTAACTTGTCATTAAATTTGATTTCCACTGAATTCTACTAAGTTATGATCATGTTGAATTCCTTGATCTGATCTATCACATAAGCCTCCATCCATCTCCAAATTGAATAAACAATGCGTCATATACACCTTATTTGATATAGAGGGCTTGTCATATATGTTGGATAAAGCCATCATAAAATCCATGGGAAAATTGCCAAAAAAGTCCTAAACATTTGTCACTTATGCCAAAAAAAAGTCCTAAACCTTTTTTTAAGCAAAATTAGTCATAAACCTTTGCAAGTTGTGTCATTTAAGTCATTCCGGTAGCTGGTGACTAGAGGAAGCACACGTGGCGCCGACGTGACTCACTAGAGCACGCCAGAAGCTAGCCGGCGCTGACATGTACAAAACAGCATCGTTTTAAGGGCTGATTGTCGTTCCCCTTTGGCCCCAAATTCCAGAAGACCACCCACCCCCAAATCAGAAGAACCTTAAAAATCGCGAAGCCCCCAAATCAAAGAAGAACCCTAAAATCGCAATGCCCTGAATCCCAAATTGAGAAACCATAAAATCGCAGCTCCCCAAGAAAAATCGCAGCCCCAAGAACCCTAAGACCGAATTCTAGAGCTGTTGCCCCAAAATTGCATCCTCGAAGCTCCCAAAGCTCGTTGGTGCCGTTCTTTGAGCTGTTACTGTTGGAGACGATGGTGGTCCCCTAAAATTGCAGCCCCTAAGCTCCCAAAGCTGCTGGTGGTGGTCATGCTTGGTCGGGCAGCAAGAGTTGCCTCGGTCAAGCAATTTGCGGAGAAATTGGTGCATCCTCTCTTCACTGAAGCGGTGTAATGAGGTTGATGTGCATTGTGTGTTGTTCATTAGCAGTACAATGAGTGGTAATTAGACCACCAGCAGGTAGAGTTGATGAAAGGCAGTAGAGTAGAGGTCATTCAACAATATTGCTTTGTTTGGTTGGGGGGGTTTGAGCTTCGAATTTGTTGGTTGAGATGCGAATTTTTTGGTTCGCTGCATTAGTTAAGAGTATTGGAGATAGTAATTCAAAAGGAGGGACAGAATTAGGAAACTCGAAGAAATAGGACGCCGGTCACGGCAAAAATAGGCAAAAGGGGGCGAAAACCCATATAAACGACTCCGAAACGCGAAAAAAGGGCCAAGTGCACTACAAAGTAGTGAATATGTCACAGCACATCATTTCTGTGCGAGTGAACAAATTTCAGTTCATTCTAAGGTCGTTGGGTCGAAAATCGAGTTTCATCTAAATGCGAATTTTTACCTCTTTTTTTGTTGCTTGTGTCATTGCCTCTTGTCACCTGATGTCGAGATATTTATGTGCATTTATGCTGATCTTGCTCACTGACCATATTGTTTTTGGTGCTTGTATGTTGCTTATTATGCTGGCTTATGCATGTGTTTTTTTTTCCCTTGCTTGCTGACCTGATCTTGCTCACTGACCATATTGTTGGCATACTCCTTATTGAACAACTTGTTGACCAGTGATTGTTGTTGTGTTTACTGTTTAGGTTTAAAGAAAAAAGCGAGTTCATGAACAATATTGATGGTGCATCTATGTTTTGCTATTGTGGTTTTAAATCTCATGTGCGAATAGCAAGGACGAAGGAGAATCGGGGAAGAAGCTATTATGGTTGCCCAAGATACAACCACAACAACAAAGGAGAATGTTGCAATTT
The DNA here is from genome assembly GCA_030064385.1 of Melaleuca quinquenervia. Classification (NCBI taxonomy): domain Eukaryota; kingdom Viridiplantae; phylum Streptophyta; class Magnoliopsida; order Myrtales; family Myrtaceae; genus Melaleuca; species Melaleuca quinquenervia. The sequence goes on along the minus strand of CM057721.1, from coordinate 9,524,344 downwards.
TTTTCATGTGAACTGATGGGAAAATCAGTCATTCAACTACAAGTTTGTCAAAGAGTTTACATCGGAACACTCCTACAGAACTTATCACAACTGATGATGCGCATGATAGTTATTCGTTGGATGCCAAAATGAAGGCTATGAAGGCACAACTTAAACATGTCAAACAGGCTCTCAAGACTTTGAAAAAAGAAAATTATAGACTAAAGATAATAGTGGTTATATTGTTGATGTTTATAATAACGTTATCATGTATGTTATTGTACGAAGGATGATGGTTGGTTGTACTGAGAATGCTTTTTTTTTTTAAGATATGAGTACAATATTTAGTTTTAGCTTGTTGTTAGCTGCTTCAAGTTCATATTTTGTTGCTATTCTTAGTGAACTTTCTGAAATGTTATTGATTTGAGCGCTCAGTAGGTTGCTTTCTCCAATCATAATCATCGATACCTTGCAACATGGATCAGTAGGTTGCCTCTCTCACGTAATGATTTGGCATTGAAATGCTCCCAGATTGCTAAGAATGGGTAGACTCCCTTCATGTCTACATCACTCAATTTTTTATATCATGTCAGCACTTAGTAGTTCCCCCCTCCTCTTGTGTTTGCTAAGTGACTGTACTTTTCTCAGTGAAAAGCTTAACCATGACCAGCAAAGTGATATCAATAAAGCACCAGTGAATGAGAAGTAATGATTTCTAGCTGCAATCACAAAATTGATGTCTCTTTAACCCACATGCCATTTTCCATTAAGACATATTATTTGACAGTAGAATCTATAAGGGCAAACAATGTTAGGATAGGAGAACAAATCTTTACGCCCATAGTTCCATAATCATTGACAGATGGCATCAAACTAGAGGCTATAGCAATAGAAAATAAATGAACAAAAAATCATATAATGGTTACTCCTGTTGATGGTTTAGAATTAGATTTTGTCTGTCAAATTCCAATGCCACACATACACATTCATTTAGGACTGTCAAATGACAATACACAAGATTCAAGATACTAGAAGTTGGTAACTCCTAAGTAATGAAATAATGACCAAGCCAGATAATTGTGTTAATAAGTGCCCCATAATGACTTTTCTCCCACAGACTTCCCCCCTAAATAAATTAAGGAAAAAAATAGATTTCCCATAAACAAAAAACATAAAACAGATTGCCCCTAATCGCCCCTACATATTGTTCATAGTTGCACTCCTTATTCGTGCTCTTTTTTTCAAACTTGTGCTTCTTGGCACCATCATTTCTTCAACCGATGCGACACTGCCACTTGTGCCTTCGCTTGGTCGTCTGTGAACCTAAAAAATAAAAATGTACATACTTAAACATCGACATAAAACAATACCATAAGTTTAGCCTTTTGCAAAGCTGCAGCTCGCCAAGATGAAGTTGCGAGGGAAAATGCAGCTGCTGCAGCTTGAGAAGTTGTTGTTGCAGCAACTTCATAAGTAGCTACAACTGCTTCTGTGGACGGTGCAGCTTGATATGCTGCTGCTGCCGTCGCTACTGCAGCTTGATATGCCGCCACCGTCGCGACCTGATAAACTTTAGCTATTGCAACAGCTGAAAAAGGAGTCACATACGCTTGTGATAACGCTATTGCTACATGTTGAAAAGCTACTGGGGACGTTGTTGCATGCTGAGAAGCTACGGCATATTGCCTAGCTGGCCTAACTGGACATGTCACACTATTGTGTCCTTTTTTATTACAAGTTCAACATTTCATCTTTGTTCCTCTCCTAGACATCCTACTTCCACTTGCAACCTCACCTTTCTCCCTTGTCCTTTTTTGTTTGCGTCTACCGACTTTCACCTTGGTTGGAAGTGGTTCAGGTGCCTCCATATTAGTTTTTTCCCAATATCTCTCTCCTCGAACCGGCATTATCATGTTCTGGTATGTGGTTAGAAATTTTTCCTTCTTATAATAATATCGACATAATCATATGCATCAACCTTTTTATGATTTAATGCAGATATGACATGTGGGCAAGGGATGCCAAGCTGCCACCTCCTGCAGCTACACTCTCGGTTTAAAACATCAACCATGTACTTATCCCCCTTATCCTTATCCATCACCTCATAGCTGTTGTCACCATTCCATATCACTTCACGATAAGTTGCATCTTTTCTATTTTCTTCCATATTTTTCACAATTATTGGACTACACTCCCTCTTCTACCGGGCACATACATCACTTTGTGTGTGCATCCTTGTCATTATCATTATCCTCAAATTCTCTAGCATGCCATAAATAGACTTACACATGGCTTCTATGATTCGTCCGTTGAATGCCTTACAAAGATTATTATCAATAATATCACATTTTACCTCAGTGGTGAAGAATGCCCTAAACCAATGCTTAGGCTCTATTTGAATCAAGTCATGATACGCAGCCGAACTGATTTTCTTCAACGCTTGAATATTCTCATTACATTCCACCACAATATAATTCTTAGCACGCTGCCAAAACAATTTTTGCATTTAAATGCCCTTCCACTTCTTCTCCCAATTGGCATAAATATGTCGAGCGCACATTCTATACTCAACTGCAGGTAATAGCATCTTCATAGCCTTTATCAACCTGTACAAAATATGCTTATTGGAATTAGACAGGCTAGAAAGCACAGAAGAGGCAGTAGAATGCAGAAAGCAGTGCATAAGGTGCAGAAGAGGCAGCAGCAGCACACAGAAAGTAGCAGAGGCAGCAGCAAGCAAAGGGAGAAGCAGCACGCAGAAAGCAGCAGCAACATGTAGAAAGCAGAGGCAATCACACAGAAAGCATCAACATGTTGAGAACGTTGTTGCTGCATGTTGAGAAGCTACTGGGGATGCTGTTACATGCTGAGAAGCCTCGGCATATTGCCTAGCTGGCCTAGCTGGACATGTCACACTATTGTATCTTTTTTTCTTGCAAGTTCGACATTTCATTTTCGTTCCTCTCCTGAACATCCTACTTCCACTTGCAACCTCACCTTTCTCCCTTGTCCTTTTTTGTTTGCGTCTACCGACTTTCACCTTGGTTGAAAGTGGTTCACGTGCCTCCATATTAGTTTTTTTTTCCCAATATCTCTCTCCTCGAACCGGCATCATCATGTTCTAGTATGTGGTTAGAAATTTTTCCTTTTTATAATAATATCGACATAATCATATGCATCAACCTTTTTATGATTTAATGCGGATATGACATGTGGGCAAGGGATGCCAGTAAGCTGCCACCTCCTACAGCTACACTCTCGGTTAAACCATCAACCATGTACTTATCCCCCTTATCCTTATCCATCACCTCATAGCCATTGTCACCATTCCATATCACTTCACAATAAGCTACATCTTTTCTGTTTTCTTCCATATTTTTCACAATTCATGGACTACACTCCCTCTTCTATCGGGCACATACATCCCTTTGTCTATGCATCCTTGTCATTATCATTATCCTCAAATCCTCTAGCATGTTGTAAATAGACTTACACCTAACTTCTATGATTCGTCCGTTGAGTGCCTCACAAAGATAATTGTCAACAATATCACATTTCACCTCAGTGGTGAAGAATGCCTTAAACCAATGCTTAGGCTCTATTTGAATCAAGTCATGATACGCAGCCGAACTGATTTTCTTCAACGCTTGAATATTCTCATCAAACTCCACCACAATATAACTCTTAGCACACTACCAAAACAACTTTTGCATTTGAATGCCCTTCCACTTCTTCCCCAAATTGGCATAAATATGTCGAGCGCACATTCTATACTTGGCTGCAGGTAATAGCATCTTCACAGCTTTTATCAACCCCTACAAAATATACTAATTTGAATTAGACAAGCTAGAAAGCACAGAAGAGGCAGCAGAAAGCAGAAAGCAGTGCATAAGGTGCAGAAGAGGTAGCAGCAGCAGCACGCAGAAAGTAGCAGAGGCGGCAGCAAGCAGAGGCAGAAGTAACATGCAGAAAGCAAGACGCAGAAGTAGGACACAGCAGAAAGTAGGACGCAGAAGCAACAGCAACACGCAAAAAGTAGCAACAACACGTAGAAAGCAGAGGCAAACACACAGAAAGCAGCAACATACAAAACATCAATAAAACATCATAACACAATGCAAAACATCATAAAGTAGCAAGGACAGCAACAATAAAAGATCAAAAACCACATAACAACAACATACCTTTTGCTGTCGCTAATTATTACTCAGCCTCACCCATATGTGTGTATAATATTAAGGTCCATCATCAACTGTGTCATAAACCATGTCCAAATATCTCCACTCTCAACTTTGACAACTGTCCATGCAATTGAAAATATCTGATTATTTGCATCTCTTTCAATGGCACACAAGATTTCCCCCTTACAAATTCCCTTTAAGAAACAATCATCTAACCTCACAACTTTTTTACATCCGTCAATAAAACCTCTTTTGCATGCAATATATATATATATATATATATCCTATCAAATGATGTCTTAGAATACATGTTGAGTTTATCAAAAAGTACATAAGCAAATAACTTGGCTTTCATACACTAATTTAAAGTTACATTTAAGCCCAACTGTTCTTTTTATAAGCTTCTTGAATGCACTAGTTTTTATAGTTGGCATTGTCCTAATTGTACTAATAAAGTTTTTTGCCAACCAAGAGCTGATAACCCTCTTATTATTGAAACTGATGTTGCAAGAATGTTCTTTATGATAAGTCTTGACATGAAATGATCCGGTTCTAACGTCCAAAGATGCAGAAATCTTCCAAAGATAATTTTCATCGGCACATTTTGCTCTAACAAACCTCTTTTCATTCTTGCTAAATTTTATCTCTCTACGCTCCGCTACTGAGTATTTTATTATAGCATCTTTAAATTACCTACCATCAGCAAACTTCATAGATGGACAAAAAAAAAAGGCACCACACTATGATCATCGTATTTAAGAAACCTGCTTCTCCTTCGTGTACCATCTGTCTCATCACCATCTTATCGTTCAACATCAGAACTCAAAATGTTATCTTCATCTGTTTCATGATATTATGTTTCGTAACCTTCAGCAATAATCGGATCAGATATTACTATTATATCGAAATGTTGGACCGCATCAAATCCTTCACCTGCAATAGATTGTTGGCTTAGACCTTTGATGTCTGGTTCCTCGACTAGATTACCCATTGTGGCCCTGTTAAATTTCATCATATTTATCATTCCTTGTATAAGGTCTTCATCATCGTTATCCTCATGATCAGTCAAAATTACAGTAAATAAGCTTTCTAACTGATCACTTTCATCCCCATCAAATGAATAGTTGTTGTTTAATTGGTTGCTCATCTTAACCCTATATAAAAGGACAAGGTATGGTCAGCAAGCAGGTTAGCATAATAAGGAACATCAGGTCAGCAAGCAAGGAAAACAAAACACAGGTAAGTTGCCACCATAATAAGATCAGGTCAGCAAGCAAGAAAATAAAAACATAGGTAAGTTGCCAGCATAATGGTCTGCAAGATCAAGTCAGCAAGCAAGAAAAAAAAAACACGGGCAAGTTGCCAACAATATGGTCAGTGAGCAAGATCAGGTCAGCAAGCAAGGAAAAAAAACACGTGCATAAGCCAGCATAATAAGCAACGTACAAGCACCAAAAACAATATGGTCAATGAGCAAGATCAGCATAATGCACAAAAATATCTCGACATCATGTGAAAAGAGGCAATGGCACAAGCAACAAAAAAAGAAGCAAAAATTCGCATTTAGATGAAATTCGATTTTTGACCTAATGACCTCGAAATGAGCTGAAATTTGTTCGGTCGCACGAAAACGACGTGTTGTGACAAAGCCACTGCTTTGCAGTTTGCTCAGCCCTTTTTTGGTGTTTCGGAGTCATTTATATGTGTTTTCGCCCCATTTTCCCTATGTTTACCGTGACTGACGTCCTATTTCTTTGAGTTTCCTAATTTCGTCCCTCCTTCTTTCTAATTACCATTTCTAATACTCTTAACTAATGCAGCGAACCAAAAAATCTGCACCTCAACCAACAAATTCACAACTTAAACCCCTTCAACCAAACAAAGCAATATTGTTGAACGACCTCTACTCTACTACCTTTTATCAACTCTACCTGCTAGTGGTCTAATTACCACTCACTTTACTGCTAATGAACAACACACAATGCATAACAACCTCATTACACCGCTTCAGTGAAGAGAGGACGCACCAATTTGTACACAAATTGCTCGTCGAGGCAACTCTTGCTACCCGACCAAGCACGACCACTAGCAGCAACTTTGGGAGCTTAGGGGCTGTGATTTTGGGGGACCACCACTATCTCCAACAGCAACAGCTCGAAGAACGGCACCAACGAGCTTTGGGAGCTTCAGGGCTACAATTTTGGTGCAACAGCTCTAGGGTTCGGTCTTAGGGTTCTTGGGCCTGCGATTTTTCTTAGGAAACTGCGATTTTATGGTTTCTCAATTTGGGATTCGGGGCTTTGCGATTTTAGGGTTCTTCTTTGATTTGGGGGCTTCACGATTTTTAGGGTTCTTCTGATTTGGGAGTGGGTGGTCTTTTGCGATTTGGGGCCAAAGGGGAACGACAATCAGCCCTTAAAACAACGCCATTTTGTACATGTCAGCGCTGGCCAGCTTTCGGTAAGCCACGTCGGCGCCACGTGTGCTTCCTCCATTCACCAACTGCCGAAAAGACTTAAATGGCATAACTTGCAAATATTTAATTTGGCTTAAAAAAAGGTTTAGGACTTTTTTGGCATAAGTGGCAAAGGTTTATGATTTTTTTGGCAATTTCCCCTAAAATTCATGGTTGTCTTTTTGTAAGCGATATTGAAGGCAATGTCCTATGCCAATGTGAGTTGAATTACACTATGGCTTGCCAGTCTAATAATTCACAGACCTCATTTCTTTAATTAATTTGGTCTCTCCCCTTGAAATAGGCTAATGCAAGTTCTTTCAATACAGTAGGTCCTTGATTTTCATCTTTGAGAAACCAAATTCCTTGCCAGTGAACCAATTGATCTTCACCTTCCTTTCGGCCATCTTCGTTGTTCCCCCATTCCTCGAAATAATGCTATGACAGTAGTCGTTAAAAGCATGTAATGTGAAAGAGCAAAGTCATAGAAGAAGGCAACTGCATATCTACGTACGCGGAAAACCTTTTCAAAAATTAGAAAGCATTTTAGGCAATATCTTCACTATAAGTATCAAAATCTCAAATTACAAGTTATAAGAGATATTGCCTCCATATGTAACGACAATTTCGTGCATAAAAAATTAAGGGCAAAAAGCCTATTTGATTTAAAATCACTTTCCTTTATCATATTCGACAATTACATTAAAATATAGTCACCACCTCTATGTATGCTAGTCCGTCTAACATGTGACTGAACTCCGAACCAAAGAATTTTAGGTTTTTTCTTGCACACAAAAATCTAATTAATATAGGACTTCCCCAATATTACGTTAGATTTTAGGTGTCCAATTAAACTAGATTTTCCTAAATTGATTGATGAACCTCCTAGCGTGATTAAAGTATTCAATCATATTCCCTTAGTTATTACAGAAGTTAGGATTTGAGAAGATCCAAAGAACCGGGAGCTCTTCTAGCTAGTGACTATCGGTTCGCAATGTTCTAGGTGCTCCAAGAGAAGAGGAGGAGACATACTAACATCCAAGTACAAAATTAATTACTTTTTTTCTGAATGTTTTTCCAGCATCAATCTCAATCTCGTTTGTCATCGGAGGTTTTATATTGTGATCTCAACTTTAGTCCACTTTGTATTGAAATCGTAAACTGAAATCTTGTTCCATTCGCGGTTCTAATAGTCTGAATTCCATCACAAGTGTTGTGGTGGAAAAAGCTATTAAAAAAGGTCGTATACTTATTGTAATGAATATTAAATTAACTAATTTAGTCATTTGATTGAATAACGCTGACATGTATTGTTGACACCTAAATTTTGACAAATTGCACAAAAGCAATAATAGATAAAAAAAAATAGGGATTTATTTTAATTCCTAAAAAAATTTACATAATTGCATATCATTTTAGAGAATATCATTGGTGGTGATACATATTTGACTTTAGCTAGGAAAGAAATATTGTGCGTATTTTGAGTAGAATATATTCAAACAAGAAAGAAGGCATAAAGAAGAAACGTGCTTTTGTCAAATACGGAGAGGGGAAGGGGATCTGCAAACTTCGGTCAAATCTTCGAGGGATTTGACCGAATACTTGCTTTCTCCTTGCTCAAAAGAGTGGGGTCCTTCGGTCAACAGGGAGGGGGGCACTCGAAGCCCGTTTGGTTCAGCATTGGAAATGCTCTTTGGGGTTCTAAAGGCCTTTGGGCAAATGCATTCTTGTTTGGCAAATATTTTGGACAGCATTCCCCCACTACAATAGCATTTGTAAAGTGCTGGAAGGATCCTTTGGCCACTGCAGGTCTGAGCTACAGTAGAGAAACGCGGCTTCAGCGCTTTCTCGGCATGCTCTCTTGACTTTTTAATGAAAATAGTTGGGTCTGACAAGTTTACCCCCATCTATTATTATAATTCCACTTTTACCCTCCTTAACCCTAGTTTTGATTTTTCTTCCACCCCTCCAATCCTCTGCGCCTCTCCCTCCCGACTCTCCCTCCCTTGCGACTCTCCTCCCGTTGCATCTCCCTCTCGTCGTTCTCATGCGCCTCTCCCTCGCGCCTCTCCATCTCGTCGCCTCTCCCTCCCGTCGTTTTTCCAGCTCTCCTGTGTCACCTCTCATCGCTGGTCTCCTCCCCCTCCGACTGCCATTCCAGCCGCTCGCGCTCCGCCTCCCGCTCCCGCTCCCGCTCGCGCTCCCGCTCCCGCTCGCGCTCCGCCTTCCGCTCGCGTCTCCCGCTCCCGCTCTTCTTGTAAGTTTTGCAAGTGCTATTCTACTTTATTTTGCTTTGGATTGATTGATTCTTCACTATGTGAATGAGGCATGCTCAATCTATTTTGCATTGGATGCTCTGTGCTACCTATTCGGGTTTGAGATAGCCCGCTTAATCAACAACTTCTTTTTGTTAGTAATTCGATTTTATGCCCTGTGTTGACTCGAATTGTGATGGAGATGTGGGTACTCGAGGTCGCCTATTCGGGATTGATGAACATGTTGCTTAATGTGGACAGTTTCAATTGTCAAATTGCAATTTTTTTACTTGGCCTTGTTTTGTCTGTGGTTGTACCGTATTCTAGACCGAAGAAGGCTATTTGGGTTTTTCTAGGATGAAGCTAAGACGAGAGTTTGTGAGGATTTTCCTTGCTCTGTGTTTGTTTTAAGTTATTGTGCATTCTTTTTCTCTTGTTGAGTAATTTGCTGGACATTTCTTTGTAATCCTGAATCACGTTGTCCTTTAGGCTATTGGAGTGAATGTTAGCCGCAGACAAGTGTCAAGAGATTCCCCATCCTTTGCTGTTAGAGTTGTTCTGATTGGTTCATATGCTTCCTTGGCTCATAACTTGCTCGCTTAAGCCTTTGGGTAGAACTATGAAACTATTTGTTTTCAATGGGCATGGACTTTTGGCTTCCTCTTTAGATCTCTCATTATGAGGCATTTCAACTTGAATTATGTCCCATGATGTCCACTGTCTTACTTTTGTTTAATTAGATTGCCTGAAGCAATGAGCAGAATATTTATTAATGCATTAGAGTGGGAAGGTTAAAATATTAGATGTGTTCTTGGTATAAATTAAAATGTTAGATGTGTTCTTCGTATGAAGTTGAAGGTCTTGTTTACAAAATTCTCACTTTATATTGTGCTCTTTCATTATATGTATGACGTCGAGAGTTCTCCTCTCCCTCCCAAATGGTGCTCTTGTGAATTTGTGTGATGTGCTTGTGTTGGAGAGAGAGATATTATGTGGAAGCCATGCAGAAGTTTGGTTTGTAGGTGCAGATTTTTTGCCTTGAGTAAGTTAGCATTTAGATCTTTGGTCTTTAATAGGTATATGCATTTGACCATGGTTGAAATTTAGGTGCTACTAGATTTCGTGCAAGAACATAAAAGATGACGTGTTAGTCGTTTAGTAAGATTGTTAATCAAAAAATAGTTGCATCATAGTCATCTTCTCTATCTTGTTTCTTTCATCTTTGGGCATATTTGTTTGAACAACAATTGTCAGTTGACATGTTCATGCTGTTGTAGGAACTTCCTGGTTTAATTGGAACTTTGTGGGGATCAAGAGTATGAATTTTGTGGCATCACTTTATAGGAGAGTTAATTAGATATAGCACTTCGGTTGATCTAGTTTTAAGAAAATGGCTGGATCAACAAAGAATGTAGAGACTCGAAAGCGAAGAATTTTGGAGTGAAGAAGTTTTGGTGGGGAGGTAATTTTCTAATGATTCAGCAATTGCAGGACCACCATAAGAATTGGAAGAAGCAAGATGTATTTGAAAAGCCAGTGGTGAAGAAGTGAATCTAGCCTATTCGTCTTTCTTATTTTTTTCTTTGATGAAATTGTCTTTTTGATAAATATGCAGAAAGTCATCCTAGGAAATATAATTTTTCTACAGCGGGGCACTCAGTTTCACCCTGGAAACCACGTTTGAATGGGGAAAGATCACACCCTCTTTGCAAGGAAAGAAGGATTGGTTCAATTTGAGAAGCACAAGCTCAGCGGGCACAAGTGCTGCATCTGCGCTGAAGACAACGGTCTGTTGAATATAGGTCGGTCCCCTAGGGATTTCGTAATGGTTTCCTTGAGACAGAAACATCAAAGATGTGCATATTTTTTGGTGAAAGTCGATCCTTGTGGTCAATGCAATGGTTGTGTAATCGATAATTGTTCAATAAACATATAGTTTTATTTGACTTGTAAAATTTTGGTGCTTTACAATAATCTATAAAATTAGATGTAGCACTTCGGTTGAGCAAGTTTCGGGACATGTGAAGGTGAATCTCGTGAGTGAGTGAGAGAGAGAGAGAGAGAGAGAGAGAGAGAGAGAGAGAGAGAGAGAGAGATTGGATGCTAGGCCAAGCTTGTTAATTGATGACGATGGTGATCAATGGAAAGTCGAAATTTGAAGGACTTTTTGTCGCTTAATTTGTAATTGTTTTGCGCAGCATAGGAAAATGTAATATGAACTTTTTAGTCCAAATATTTTTCCTGAGGAAAAATTTTCAAAAGAAAGTTTGAGGGGACTCATGTTTATTATAATGGAATGATTCTTTTTTTAATTGAATTTTTTTAATGTGAATAGTTTATTTGTATAATTGTTAATGTGCCATTTTTTTGTTAAAAAATGACTCTCTTCTTTATTTTTATCTTTTTTGTTAATGTGCTTTTTTTACAGTACTCTAAAACGTGAGATCATTTTTTTTTCAATTTTAAACAAATTAAAACTTAAAAAACTTAAAAATAATTACAACAAACAACTTTCCAAAATAAAAGTTTACCAAACAGCATTCTCTCAAAGTTGCATTTCAAGGCACTTGTCAATTTCAATTTACCAAATAGTATTTGCATTTCCCCAATGGTTTTTAGGCTAAGATGTTTGCATTTTCTTAATGGCTTTTCCTAAATGTTGAACCAAACGGGCCCTCGGTCTTCCGAGAAAAATACACACGGAGAAAGCGCGAGATCAGGGAGGAAGGTGATCGCCCGAGGTCGATTCGCGGAGCTTCCCCCGTCTGAAATCTCTAGCTCCGGCGCTTCCTCCACGACCTTCCCACTTCACCGGTGAGTTCCTGTTATAGTCGTTTCGTCCACGGCTTCCAAAGGATCGTGGTCGGGAACACCTCACGGATGAGCGACGATTTGCCCGAGTTCGCTCGAGCGCGCTCATTCTCCACCGTCCTCGATCTATGTAGGGAAATATGTTGCCTCTTGTTTTGTTCTCTTTCCCGTGGCTCCCCCACTTCATCGTTTGGCTTTACTTTTTTTTCTCGGACTAAGATGAGTCGTGGTCGGTTTGATCGATTGTGAAGCTTCCATGATGTTTATTTTTGCTCGTGTATCCTTTTTTCTGGTCCTTGGTGCATTATAGGCTTAGATTCCTCCTTCCTTTGGTCCTGCAAACGAACACCCTTTACCGCACCTCACCCGTTCGATGAATTGCTTGAATGAATCTTTGTTTTGGTTCGAGTTTGGTTCGAGAGGATTTAGTTAATCATTTGTGTGGTGCGTTGATGTTGGAGAGCTGGTCGTCCCCTGACCTCCTTAGCGCCGTCCTTCGTGGCTCCGTCAAGAGGAGGCAGGACGTCCGCGAGCCGCTCGCAAGTCTTCTGGTTGCAAGTCACCTTGAAGGAAGAAGGCCGCGGGCCGGGCTGGGCCAAGTTTGGCTCTGGGTTGGGGTGTTTCGTGCCCAAGGGGAGCCAAGCCGAGATTGGGGCCGAGTTGGGCCCTTCGGCCGGGCATGCGGAATGGAACAGAAGAAACTGGACTGGCCCTATGCGGGCCCAGCCCAGTCCCTTCTGGTCATTCTTAACCCCCCAGCGTCCGGGTCGGATCCGAATTGACCCGATTTGGAACCCGACCCGGTTTCCTTTGTTTTTTTAAATTATATTTCAAAAATAATAATAAATATAATTATAATTAAAAAAATCTTATCCCAAGTTGATTTGAGTTTTTCTTTGTAGTATTTTTGTTTAATTCTCTTGTTTTGGGTGATATGCATTTTCAATTGGAATTTATTTTTCAATTCGCAAATGCACATCAATTTGTTTTATCTATAAAGTTTTAGATGGAATAATTAATTGTGCAAGAATCCTTACAATTAATATTTTAATCTTTAAGGTTTAAGATTAATTTATCGATTTTATTCGTGAAATTTGTTGATGAACTAAGATGCTATTTTCATGTTAGAATTGATATGATGAATTGGATTGATTTGATATATTTTCTTTTCTTATTTAAAAACTATATAAAAAGATTTCATGCTTAGATTAAGTTGCTTGACTAGATTAGGTTGCATATTAGATAAATTTGGATGCTTAAATTAGGTTACATAATTTCAAGTTTAAAAAATAAACAAAAAACGTATGCATTTCATATAATTTAGAATACATTACATCAATAGGTCATGTGCATGTCATCAAGAAATTGCATGTCATATAAAGATTAGGTATATAAATTCCATGCCACGTCATTACCATGTCATCTAGATATTTCATGTTTAGGTCATGGAAACTTCTCGTCTAGTATAATACATTTAGAAATTTAGGGTTATACATTACATGTCATATTAGTTTAGTATTCCTATTCATCTAGATCATTTTATTTTAAATGCCCCTTATATTAATTTAGTCTCGTGTTTAATTTAGGCATTTATCTAATTTCGAATTTCCATTAATAAATAAAAAATCAAAAATATCATTTGCAGGTCATTTAGATAGTTGCTTGTCTTTGGTTAATTTAGTTAAATAGCATACCATGTAGACTAGCTTAACTTAGGATTGCATGTTTTAGAGCATATTAGATTAATCACATTTAAGGTTAGATTTTCATCATATGCATCACATAGTCTACATATAAAAAGTGAAAATCCAAAAAATGTTTAAAATTTCATCCTTGCAAACTTAGTTAATTTTGCATGTTAGGAATATAATAAAACTCAATAAAAATCATTTGACTTGCTTGGTTAGATCATAGATGTTTATTGTTTTGTTTCATTGAGCATTTACATAAGTGTTTGCGCACCCACATGGTCATTATACATATTAGGAAGTTAATTGAAATCAATTCAAGCTGCCTGTAAAATATTATTTGAAAATAGAAGAAATGGTACCAAAATGGCATTAGAATAATATAGCGTAATCAAATCCACGTACCCACAAACTCTAGTTCGTAAGGGTAAAGTACAACTCTCGGTCACAACCTCCCTAAAGGTGCACCATCTAGGGTTCGACTATTGGATTGCTAAGTTCAACTTAGCTCGAACTCTTCCAAGTTCATACAAATTCACAACTTAAATTAATATTTTTAACATGTAATTGGAGTCGCTACTAATCTATTAACGGTAGATCGATTAGAAACCTATGTAAAGTACCAAAAGTTATATTTTACCCCTACGAACTAGAGATTGTAGGTACGGACACTTGATTACACTAGATCACTCTAGCGCTCTTTCGGTATAATTTATTCTATTTTCAAAATAATTTTTACAAGGCAGCTTGAATTGATTTTAATTAACTTCCTAACATGTATGGTGATCACGCTGGTGCACAAACATTTATGTAAATGCTCAAAGAAACAAAATAATAAATATCCATGATCTAACAAAATAAGTCAAATGATTTTTTGGGGTTTTATTATATTCCTAACATGCAATTTAACTAACTTTGCAAGGCTGAAATTTTAGATTTTTTTTGGATTTTCACTTTTTATATGTAGACTATGCAATGTATATGATGAAAATCTAACCCTAAATGTGACTAACTTAATATATCTAAAACATGGAATCCTAAATTAAGCTAGTCTACATGGTACGCTATTTAATTAAATTAACCAAAGACAAATAACTATATAAATGACATGCAAATGATATTTTTGTTTCTTTTATTTATTAATGAAAATTTGATAGATAAACGCCTAAATTAAACATATGACCAACTTAACATAAGAACATTTAAAATCAAATAACATGAATATAAATTCTAACATAATATGACATGTAATGTATAACACTAGATTTCTAAATGCATTATTCTAACATGATATGAAGTTTCCATGACCTAAACATGAAATTTCTAGATGACATGGTAATGACATGGCATGAGATTTATGCACCTAATCTTTATATGATATGTAATTTCTAGATGACATGTATATGACCTATTGATGTGATGTATTCGAAACTACATGAAATGCATATGTTTTTATTAAAACTTGAAATTATGTAACCTGACTTAAGTGTGCAATATTATCCTATATGCAATCTAATCTAATCATATAACTTAATCTAAACATGAAATCTTTTTTATATTTTTTAAATAGAAAAGGAAAACACATCAAGTCAATTAAATTCATCCAATCACTTCTAACATGGAAATAACATCTAAGTTCACCGACAAATTTTTGCAAATAAAATTGATAAATTGATCTTTAAGTCTTAAAGATCAAATATCAATTTTAAATATTCTCGCGCAATTAATTATTCAATCTAAAGCCAGAATGAAAAATTGATATGCGATTACAAATTATGAAATAAATCCCAAATTTGGAGGTTGCTCAAAATCCCACTGATATTAATATCACTAGAGATCAAACAAAAATTGAGATATCATGAATTAGGTGATGAGATATGTATAAACAAATTTAATGAAAATTCGTACCTAATTTGCATTGTTGCTCGAGTAGAGTTTCCAAATTCTGACACGGTGAGTGGCACATGGGAATCTTGGTCGGTGCAGGCTGGCTCATGGATCAGGGTTCATGACGTGCCTTGGCTTGAGTTCATGGCGACAACGCGCGCAAGATAGCGACCTACACAGTAGGAGTGAACTTGATTATGAAGTAGCAAAAGTTACCAATAACATGGGACTCTCAATGAAACCTGTTATGCAAAGATGAGACAATAATTAAGGAGAGGGAAGCTCGCACTAGATGCTGATGAGGTACGGTGGCACGAGAAGCAACCGCACTGTCCTTCAAGGAAAGTCCACGGAGTGATCCCACAGAAAATTTCCCTTGCTCTTCTTACGTTGACCAAGAACAAACTTTGCTAACCCCTCCACTTTTTGGCCTAGTTTGCTTGGTTCTGAGATGATCCTTTGACCGTGGAGATTTGACTCTCTAGGCGCCGACAATCAATTTTTTACTCTTCCATTCTGGATGACTCCGTGTGAAAAGGGTGATGGGGACTGCGAAAATAGATTCCCTGCTATGAGAGCAAGGATGCTCTATCCATATTCACCATCCATTTAATTTTCTTCCCTAAAAAAAAAGGGAAAAACCCCCGTCCCCACTCCATCTCCACCCTCCATCCTCTATTCTCATAGCAGGGAATCCGGATCCCTGGTTTTTGGTGGTGCGCGACTTGGAAACCCACAAAGCAACGAGCTGTCAGAGATGGCCGCAGCAGCAACGGTGTGGCTTGAGAGAGTGCAAGATCGACTGTGGGGATCACCGAATGTGTTGGGTTCGTCAATTCTTCGCGGAAGATTGGGCGATGAAGAGCTCGGAAATGGGAGTGATCAAAGGGGTGTACGCCTAAAGGAGGAGATGTGAGTTTTCTCTTTTTTCCCTTCTGAGTTTTATTTTCCACTTTCACTTCCTTTTCTTTTTTCTTGTTTTTTCATGAGAGCCGAATATTCTCACTCTCTCTAATTTTTTCGCAGATCGTCCCTGCCCTTTTTCCTGTTTTTTCCAGCACTCCTCCCAGAAGAAGACTCTCTTGTATTTTCAGCTCTCTTTTCCTGTTTCTTTTGTGTACGACTGGTTCAGAATTGTCGCCGTCTCCCCATTTGACCTAAAATTTTGACCCTTTTATAATCAACCCCCCCCCCCCCCCCCCCTTTCGTGCAGCGGAGGCATTACTCTTAGGAAGGAAATCTCACCCATGATTTGTGCTGAAATCTTTACCGAATCATCCAAATTTTCTCTCCTTTGATTTTGCCGAGAATCTTCTTCTTCTCGTCAATCTCCCATTTTCCTTTCCAAAATCAATTGAATCGACTCTTTTTATGATTTGCTCGCTCAAATAACTAGGCATGTATAGATATTTTCAAGAATCATGCTAATTTTATGTGGCTAAAATTCGTGACATTCTTTATTTTGCCAATAATGAACCTAGCCAACATTACATGCTCTTCTTGCACTCAAACCCACTTAATATGTAAAATGCTCCTAAAACTATATGTTATGGATTATAAATAATATTTTACTTAAGGGGCCAAAGATTAGTCCCTAATTTTATTTAATAGACGAGACATCAAATTGTAGGTCTCAACATGTATGCCACACCCGGTCTATTGTTGACATGGACAATTTTGTGAATTTTTCCCTTTTTTTTTTCCTATCTCTCTCCATAAGTTGCTGAGGTCTCGACAATGGTTGGTGAGGGCAAATTTGCAAGGCTGATGCCTGCCAAAGGCCAATGAGGGCAGTCATCGCCAAATCTGGTAAAGCATGAGGGCAATGATTGCTAGAGGCTAGCAAGGACATTGCCGCCCTTACCTATGGTTGGCATCGCTGCCATTGCCAAGGCCAGCGACTGCCTAAAGGAAATAGGAAAAAATTAATATTTAAAAAACATTAACATTGTCCACATTAGCATCAGTTATGTAATAAAAAGGCTGTTTGATGCTGATTGTGCCACGATAGCAATTTTCAGCCAACAATTTCTAGCTAAATTTGATGAGAATGATCACATTAATAAATCATCAAAAGATTTATAACTAAATTAATTAAATTACAACTATAAAATATCCCTACAGAGGTGTAATCGTGAAAAGGAATGAGGTAATTTTCCAAAAAAAAAAAATTAAGTTACATACACGAAGGTTACCTTGTGCATGAATCAAAAGCCAAAAGCCCCATCCTTGAGACATGACTATCAATTCTTCTTTGTCTATAGTAAGCGCGTCAAATGGGTGAGTTGGGTTTGGTAAAAAATTATCTGATCAATATTGACCCATTTAATTCGTTTTGACTAATTTTATACAAATACAATTTTAGTGACCAATACCGACTTGACCCGTATTGTTAAAACACTTCCATATTTAATCAAGTCCAAGAAAATTTATTTCATATTTAAAATATATATATATTGGTAAAATAAATTTATGCAATACGATTTATTTGAATATTTTTTAACTTTAAAAAATAATTAAAATTTATGCAATACGATTTATTTGAATATTTTTTAACTTAAAAAAATTAAAATTTTAATTATTTTTTTAAAGTATATTATAATTTTTTTTCCTTTTCCTCTTCTAGTTATCGGAGTCTAGTGAGCTCATTCCTCACCTCTTGGCCGACGATCAACTTAGAAAGTGGGAAAACAAAGGGAAAAAAAGCAAAAATAAGAGAAAATAAAAATAATCAAATATTTATCTTTAAAAATTAAAAATAATTAGAATATCAGAATTTTCATAGTAAAAAATGATTTGTTAATAATATTTAAATTTATTAATTAATAATACTTAAAACTAATTAGGTAATCAATTTATGACCCATTTAAAACCTACTAAGTTATTAAGTGATCTACTTAGGACTTATTTAACATTTTAAGTTAATCTATTTATGACCCACATTATTCAATATGAGTTAAAATATGAATTTTCTATCTATTTTGCTATCTCTAGTATATAGATAGCAAGGAACACGATAAGAACCAACTCTATGCTCCGATAATAGCGACACAGCAGCAATTCAAAGTGAGAGCCCCCAAAGCGACAACGTCAGCACCAGCAGCTCCAGGGACATGGAGTTGGATCACCCTATCCCCGCCGCCATCGACACTAATTATTGGCAAGGTGCAGAGACGAACCCACCATGGCATAGAACAATTTAATATATTGCTTTTCTCAAGTTATTAAGTTAAGGTTTTTCTAATCATCTTTCGTAATAGTTGATTTTTCATAATAGATTTTGCATCTTCTCTCCTCGTAATGTTTCAAGCACCGATGCTTTGTCTCCTTTTCCGGTTCCCGTTCAGATGCTCGGCTGCAAGACGAGAAATTCTGTCCTTATTTCGCTTGAATACGCGGCGATCCACCCTCTCCCCATGCATGCCACGTCGCACTTCAGCCGGAGACACACGTCTCCGCGCATGCGCTTCCTTCCCTGGATCCCCACGCGCCTCGCCCTCATCCTTTTCCCATCGCTCTCTCCCCCCGCCTAGCTATATCTACGCATGAGGACACCACCCTCGGTTGTGAACTAGATATTGACAGCAAAATCAAGATGGCGCTGAAAGTAAGCCTGGTGGTACTCACTCTCCTCGTGGCTTTGGCCTCGGCCAAGGAGGACCCGGAGCTGAAGCAGTGCCGGCACCAGTGCAAGGTTCAGCAGCAGTTCTCCGAGCAGCAGCAACGGCAGTGCGAGCAGCGGTGCGAGGACTACTACCACCAGAAGCAAGAGCGCGAGCGACAGGAGCGGGAGGAAGGCCGAGAGATAGGTGGCCAATGGGCGGCCGAGGACGACCGGAAGCAGCTGAGGGAGTGCCGGAAGCAGTGCGAGAGGCAACAGCAAAAGGGACGGTGCAGGGAGCAGTGCCAACAGCGCTGCGTAGAGACGTACGGACGGAAGGGAGGGGAGCTGCCCCGGCAGAGGAGAGAGGAGGAAGAGGGCGAGGAGGAGGAGAGAGGGAGGAAGTGGGTTAGTGAGAGATACGTGGAGGAGGAAGAAGAGCGAGAGAAAGGACAAGAAGAGAGCGATAATCCTTACGTCTTTGAGCAAGAGCACTTTGAAACCAAAGTTGAGACCGAGCACGGAAGGGTCAGCGTGCTCCCCAAGTTCACCGAGAGGTCGAAGCTCCTCCGCGGGATCGAGAACTTCCGGCTCGGGCTCCTCGAGGTCAAGCCCAACACCTTTGTCGTCCCGAGCTATTGGGACGCCGACGGCGTTCTCTTCATCATCAAGGGTACGTAATATACATAACAAGTTCAATGAACTAGTTAGCGAAGTGAAGGCTGCATGACTTTGACTTGAATTGACTATTAAGTTTTTGTGATTGTGTGCGCTTGTGCTTGTAGGAAGAGGTACGATCACCCTGGTGCGAGAGAACAAGAGGCACAGCATCAACGTAGAGGAAGGCGACATAGTCAGGGTCGAGGCTGGCACTCCGGTCTACATGATCAACAGGGACCAAAACCAGAAGCTCGTCGTCGCCAAGCTCCTCCAGACAGTCAACCTCCCCGGCCATGTTGAGGTGATCACGTCAATCATTACGTCAAATTGTTTAAAGTTTCACTCTAATTAATGTAAATTAATAAATTTTGAAGATATTGATCTCTTTTGTGTTTTGGCCAATTCCTACTTGCAGGCGTTCCATGGAACTGGTGGTCAGAACCCTGAATCATTCTACACAGCGTTCAGCTGGGAAGTTCTTGAAGCTGCCTTGAAGGTGATCAATTAGGTTCACTCGTGGGATTTGGGTTAGCGGAGACAAGAATCTTTGAGCTTATCTTTTAAGAACATTTCTTTGATACTAGTTCTAAGTCCTGTGCTTTAATTATGCATATGCAGACGGATCGGAGTAAGTTGGAGAGGCTCTTTGGGCAACAGCAGCAAGGAGCCATAGTGAGAGCGTCGAGGGAGCAGATCGAGGCATTGAGCGGGCATGAGGAAGGTGGCCGGTGGCCCTTTGGCGGTGAGACACGTGGCAGGAAGGGCTCGCGCTCCTTCAACCTCTTCAACAAGCGTCCTTTTCATGCTAACCAGCACGGCCAGTTGTACATCGCCGATAGAGACGATCTGAGAGAGCTGGAAGACATGGACGTCATGATCTCCTTCGCCAACATTACCCAGGCACGAATTGCGTTTGTTCACTTTAGCATATTAATTTAAGAATAGGCTTTCGAAGAAAAGCTCAACAACTTTCATTAGTATTATATATTAATTAATCTCGTATCTTACTGTAGAACTTGAAAATGATGGGCAGGGCTCCATGATCGGTCCATACTACAACTCGAAGGCCACCAAGATATCCTTCGTGACCGAAGGCGAGGGCTACTTAGAGATGGCATGCCCCCACCTTTCGTCCTCGTGGTCCGCAGGCCAACAGGAAAGCCGTGGCAGCCAAAGCTCCCGCCGCCAGCAGCAACAGGGTGGAGGCAGCCGGCCTCAGACCTACCAGAAGGTGCGGGCCCGGCTGAGGCGCAGCACCGCATTCATCACCCCGGCAGGCCATCCTGTGGCTGCGATCGCGTCTGAGAACAGCCACCTACAGATCGTGTGCTTCGAGGTCAATGCAGAGAACAACGTCAAGTACCCTCTCGCCGGAAAGAGGAACATAATCAGCCTGATGGAGAGGGAGGCGAAGGAGCTGGCCTTCGACTTCCCGTCGAGGGAAGTGGAGAGGGTGTTCAAGAGCCAGGACGAGGAGTTCTTCTTCGCCGGGCCTGAGAAGTGGCAAGAGGGGAAGAGAGGCTACTCCGACGAGTGAAGAGAGAGTCGGGGAAGCCGCCACTGATCAGTTTTTGGAGTATATGTGAAATATAGAATGTGTATAGAGGAGTACCCACTAAGGGAAGAAGGGAAGATGTAAAATACTACGAGAAGCTTAACATAAATAAGACTACTGCGAAAGTTAAAGGGAGATGTTTAGCCTACTGCGCATTCTCTAAAAATCTCTCGAGGAGGCGAGAATATGTTGTGGCTCGTTACCTTCCCACCAAATATTAGTCCCTATCACCTAACGAATATTAGGTGCAGACATTATTTGGTGCGTACGTTGTGCCAAGTAGGACAATGCAGTAGCACGCTAATCGTGTGACACGTGTCCAATACGGGCCCACCTGTCAGTCCGGTTTTCCCCATTCTCTCTCTTTCGATTTTACCCCCTTCGCCTGAACCGTTCTCTCTCTCCTCCGCTCCACCCCTTCTCCAACGTCATGCCTGAGCCACCGCCATTGTCGGCCGCGGCGAAGAGCAAGGTCGGAGTCTCCGGCGCATGGCGCCAAGTGTCTAACGTGACTCTCGGCCCTTCGGTTCCAGTCATTTAGGGCCGAGAGTCACGTGAGCCTGCGATCGGCCCAACGAGCTTTGACATCTCTTGGGTTGGGCCTTCCTAAATCAGATTGAGGCCATAAATCACAAGGCCTCGAACCCCCCACCGAAATCTATTTTACTTCCTCAGCCCCGAAAAGAAGGAAACTCCCATTTGGGCGGGAAAATCTCTCTCGTTTCCCGCACCTAAGAAACTCTCTCTCTCTCTCTCTCTAGTCGCACGCGCCTTGAAGAGGAAGCTGGTGATGTGGAACTCCGCCCGCCAATTTTTTTATTTTCGGAAGGATGCCTCCGAGAAAGAGGGCCAATCCCTCCTCCTCTTCTTCCGCCGCGGCGAGGAAGCACAACCAGAACCAGGCCTCCCAGCCTTCCAAGTACGGGATCCAGCACTTCTTCGAGCGCCACTCTCAGCACGCCGTCTCCGCCTCTCAGGACCCTCGCCTTGACTTGGGGGGAAGTGATCGTCGGAAGTCGTTTAGTAGTAAGGGCCGGGGCCGCAAAAGCTTGAGGGATTTGGACGCTAATGCTGCTAATTCGAATCTTCTAGGCGTTGGGGATGCGCCGGGTTCGAGGGTTCTGAGCTCCGACATTGCTCCGGTAGAGCCGGGCTTTGAGAAGGCCAATGAGAATCGCATGGTTGAAGCGTCCGAGAGGCTGGAAACCGGGATTGTTTCGAATTGCGCGTTGCAGAGTACGCCGTTGGATAACTTGTTGAGGAGTCGGAATCATGGGGAGGATGCTGTCAGTCCCTTTGAAGTTTCGCCAGAGATGATGAAGTCTCTGTCCGTTAAACGCTTCAAGTTTTCACCGGGAATGGTAAGAACTAATTTTCATGCCCGAGGGTGATGTGATTTGAGATTATCAGAGGAATGGCTTTTATGAGAATAATTAATTTTGAAACTTTGGTTCTTCTGCTTTTAAGTCACCAGGCGCAGCATACTAGGATTGTTATTACAGGAGTCACCAAATAAATTCAACGAAAAGATTTTAACTTGGTTATGCATAAAATGCTTTCTTAATCTTCTATTTTATGGCTATGGCCCATTGTAAGGAATTCTTTTGTTAACATCGTCGCTTGAACAACTGGCTACTGACCATTCATTTTGGGGGAAACTTGAACGACAGTTGATAAAGCAGAGCCAGGATGATGGTGGTGATGAAGTAACTTGGAAGATATCACCTGTAAATGAGCGATTGCAAACAGTTTCCAAGCACATGCCTGAGACAATAAAAGTTCTAGCAGAATCATCGAGGCTAAACTCTTCATACATTCGGCAATGCTCACAAATCATGGTACACTCCCAGCAAAGTTTTTCTTTCTTTTTATTATTAATTTGTTTTCACACTTAAATCCAATCAAACAAGAATTTGCAGAGTCGAGAAGCAGCTGGAAGTAGTGGAATGTGCCTTTCTTCACCCTCCAAGAAGGCTTCTGGAAGATCTTGTTGTGCAAATTCTCTCGGTGTGAAAGGGGTCAACCTAGATAAGAATACAGATCATGAAGGAAAATCAAGCGAAGTCATTACCACCCAAGTAGCCAGTCAACAAAGTCCTTTTCAAACTCCTCCTTCCTTATCTTATTGCCAGGATAAGGTAATTCATTATATCCGTGCAAGATACTGGTTAGTTCTTTCTGTTCTCGTAACACAAACAGAAAAAAGGCCTACAAGAGGAAAGCAATTTGCTTATGAAACAGGTTGCTTGAGCTATAATCTTCTTTTTCAGGTGTGAGCTTTTTAATAGTTCTGGGAGATACTATGGCTTTGTTTGGGAATTGGGGAAAATGGGAGGATTGGAAATTTGGGTGGAGAACTTTGAAAATTAAATCCTTTTTCTGAGTATGAAGAGAAGGTTTAAATTTGGGTGTATTGTCCTCTCTTTCTTCAACAACCACTCTCCCAGAGCATAAAAGATTGAAAAGTTGAAAACCAATTTCTGTTCTTTCAGTTTCATTCTTTGCATTAGTTCTCACTTGCATAAGAGTGGGAGAATTCTTCTTTTGACGTTTTCACCTATGCTTTCTTGTGCAGCCAGCCAACAGCACTGCCTGCAATGGAGTATTGAATGAGCTTGGACTGAGGGAGCACAAAAAGGTTTCAGTGCATGGTCCCATCTATTCTTGTGTTTATTACTGTTGCTGACCATTTTTCATTTATTTACCAATATATGCAGTGCTGTTTTTAAGAATTTTTCAATTACAGGCTTCTAATAAGTTCCGTCCTTAATCCTCAGCACATGTTGCTGGTTGTATCACCGAGCCTTATCTCATTTGTTCCTTATCTTGGTAGGCACTGCTTGAGCTTTTAGATCAAGTTGAAGATGCCATTTCCATCAATGAACCACTTCCTAATGTGCTCAAAGGATGCTCATCAGAAGTTCGGAATGGCAAGTTTTGTGAAATACCTGTAAAAGTTTGTTGTAATGCAAGAGCTGTAGTGGAACAGAAGGCCAATAAAGCATCTTTAGATGACATATTCCTAGTATTGGAGGTACTTTGTCCTTCCATTTCGATGAGTTTCATCACACAAAGGAAATGCTTTAGAAGTCCTCGTGGAATGGTGAATGAAATTCTGTACTTTAATTGTTTTCTTTGAGCCAGGTTGCAGAAAACAGTGGGTCTGCTGATTCCAGTTATGGTCAATCTCCTTACAAGGTTGGAAAATTTTCTTTTGGGCCATCCGGCTTTTAAGGAGGTGATAAATTGTGGTTATAAGATGTTAATTTAATCAGTTTCTTCATTTTAGGTTCTCCGCTTGTTGAATGAGCAAAATGGAGAGGAAAGGACTATCCATTTATGGGATGAGTGGTGGGTTGTTTGAAGTTACTATTCTTGCATTTTGTTTTAGCTGCTTTGCTATGGCCATGATTTCTGGTGGTTGCATCATTTGTTTCTCTCAAATTGTGCTAAAGTTGTGTTTGGTAGTTCATTGGATTTAGGTGGCTTTGCTACAAGACAAAGTATTGCTGCTAGAATTTTGGCATATATGTTGCACTTTATTGTTTCTCTCTAAGAGCTTGATGTGACATCTTCTTATGAGGCTCCTGCTCTCTAAAAGCTTGATCTGACATATTCTGAGTCTCCCTTTGAATTTCTCCCCTTTACCTTACTTGGAACAAATCTGGCGAGTCTAATCACCTAGAGAGGCTTCCTTATTTTCTTGACTGCATCTTGAGATAAACCTTAAACAACGAGAATATTTGACAAGGTAATATTATGTTTGTTGGTCGTTGTTTGTGTAGAAGAAGCAGGAAATCTATCAATCACCCTCTTAAACTGTGAGTTTGCTTCAGAAATTTGGTCCTACTTCCCATCGAAAAATGGTTCCTTCAACTTGTGCCACCATCAGATTTTCCTTTTCCCTGTATTTTCCTGTAAAATTTTGGAGATCTTTACCTGCTTGCATTACGGTGGATTATTTGCCTTGAGAATGAACAAAAGCTCAGAAGATTAAGAGATGACATAGGGGTTTTAAAGAGACTCTTTTACTCTATTATATTGCTGAATATGGAAAACCTAATCATGTTCACCTCTTGTAGTTTTCTTGTTTTCTTCTCAATAACTCTTTTGGATTCCTTCTTTTATATACTTCTTTACACTTCGCCTTAGCCCATTTCTCTTTCTTTACTAATGAATTTCCTTATTAATGAGAAAACTATCAAATTTTAATAGTACGATCACAAAAATTAATGCAGCAAAGTATTTGCGATTCTATCAGTGGGTTGGAAATGGATTATCTGAAACATTTGCTAGTCTCTATCCTTCCAGACTATCTTTTAATTTTTTATATAAGTACCTCCTAATGGTTTATGTCGATCTTTCAGTTCCTGGCTAGTAAAATGTCTGCGTATATGAAAAAGGAGTTATCCTGTTTGTTGGGTTATATGCTTATCAAAGTTACCCTTATATGTCTTCCAATCAATCTAAAATGTCCCATTAATTATTTGAATCTGTTGTCCATCTGCCTTTGTTATCTCATCCATGTTGTTTGCAGACTCCTTGTTGAACTGTGCTCTCTATTTGCTGCCTAGCTAACACCACATTGCACCTGATCTGTTCCTGAAATTATAATGTTGTTCTTGGTCAGGTTTTACAGTGTCATTTCACCTGGAGACACAGTAAATGTAATTGGGCAATTTGATGTCCAGGGGAAGTGCGATGTGAGTAGGGACCGTAATTTTCTGATTGTTCACCCAGATCTCCTAATGTCTGGAACTCGGGTAATAGTTGGTTACTTATGTGTTGTCTGAATATATCAGATTAGCATATGGAATCAACAGATCTTGTAGTCATGATACTCACTTTTCTTGCCCCAGTTTTTGAGCTCTCTGTGCCGTTTTTTTTTTACTTTCAGTTGTTATTTCGATATTATATGAATCATCTGGCCACATCATGTAATTCTAGGTTGCTGCAAGTTTTACCTGCCCAAGGCGAACCGTCCTGGATGAGAGGTTAAAATCCTCTGAGTACTCAACTGCAGCATTAATTGGAACGTTGCTGCATCAAATTTTTCAGGTTTTGTTATGAAATCTTCCCTTACTACTGCATAGCACTGCAAAATATTATATTTATAAAAATTCCTTGATGAAACCCATTTTCCACCATGGTGACCATTTGCAGGCCGGACTAGTGAAGGAGGAACCCACGAGGGAATTTTTAGACCAGTATGCTGGTGTAGTGCTCCAGAAAAATGTTGAGAGCTTGTATGCTTGTGGAGGTAGGACCCTGTAAAAGTGTTGCTTTGTTATGATATGAAGTTTATGACTGAAAAGATATCAAGGGCTTTTTCTTCTATTGGACTTAAAAAAGACTGTTTCACCAACCAAGTAGGCCTTTCTCTTTGTGAATGTGTATGAATCTTTTCGTTATTTGAAGAAGATTATAACCTGTCATATCTTGACTTGTATTGTAGAAAGTTCTTATGTCCTTTTTGGAATTGCAGTTAGTGAGAAAGATATCCTTAATACTTTGATTGAGGCAAACCCGAGATTATTGAACTGGATTATTCTTTTCAAGAATTCACAGGTATGATGATAATTTTCTTATTTAAGCTTCTCTTGATTGCTTCAGGACGCTTTTACTTAGAAACACCCCTCCCCTAAATTTTTCTATTATTCACCTTCTGGATCAGAAAAGAGAGGGAGAGAGAAATACTCAAACTACATCTCTACTGAAAATGGCTTAATGAAAAATTACATACATAGGAGGCCAATATGTAGTGACACTTATATAAAATCCAAATTA
This sequence comes from Melaleuca quinquenervia, assembly GCA_030064385.1. NCBI lineage: Eukaryota > Viridiplantae > Streptophyta > Magnoliopsida > Myrtales > Myrtaceae > Melaleuca > Melaleuca quinquenervia. Next base: position 9,497,485 of record CM057721.1, on the reverse strand, counting down.
CCTTTTTAGAATCTACGTACCAACTTAATCCTAATACTGTTGGACATACTTCAACAGATTCTAAAATCCTCTTCTTGATACTGGATTTAGCTTATTTTTATTGATTCCGGTGAAGATACTTGTGTGCCTATGAACGAGATAGAAGTTTTGGTTGTTCAATTCAATTTATTCACGTTGTTGAAAATTAACTTTGCCCTAGATATTTAAGCTGTTGAGAAACTTGCCCCTGATGTAAATTTAACATATTTCTCAACTCTCCTATGTGTGCCACTGAATATTCATGAGACAACTGGGGAATCTACAAGCATAATGATATAGATAAAACTAATTTCACACTTTTGTCTTTGGCCAAATCTCAACCTCTGCGTGAGGGTAAGTGTGGTAGTAATTACATCTTAATTAAAACAATTTGGATTATTTGATATAGTCCCAAAATATTCCACAAATTTGATGATCATAATAGACCAAATTGCTTATGGACCAAAAAACTTGTGAATTTTTATGAGGATTGGACTTTAAAAATATGTTGCTAATCTCATCGACCAAGTAAGGGCTTAGCTAAGCTCCGGGTGATGATCTAAACATGAGAGCTTTTGATAATTGGGGGCATGGGGTATTGAACCAGTGCACTGGCTGGCAAATGTCGGTAACTTGATCAGCAAGCCAAAAGATGGTGTTTTCTGTTCTCTTCTTTTTGCTGATAGTTTCCCTCTTTTAGCTCTCTTTGGGGTTTGTTGGGTACTAGGAAGGGGTATTGATTTAGTTTGTATTTATTCCGCCTCACTGCCTTAATTCGAGAAGAGGCGCCTCAAATACATTTTGACCTACAATTTCTTTCATCTTCTACAGCAAAGACTTGGCATCCTGTTCCTGCTCTTTGTATTGCAATCATCATGTATTAAATTTATCATACAACTCTTAATTGATTGGAATTCATGGATCTCATAAATTGCTGCCAGTTTCAGAAAGCTCCCACAGTTGATTTTGGATCTGAAGATGGGTTTAAGAAGGTCAATATTTCTGAGGTTAGATGTCCATCCATTTCTTTTTTCTGATAGATTTTTACTCAATGATGTGCAAGGTCAATACATCTGAGGTTAGATGTCCATCCATTTATTTTTTCTGATAGATTTTTAATACATTGATCTGCACCTCTGTATATGCACTTACAAACTTATTTTCTGGGTCAATATGAAAAGTCTAGATTTTTAACTAGAAGTGACTGTTGTTTATGATTGTTCACATGCATTTTGTTTTTCTGACAAGGGCCCAGGGTCTCTTACCTACAGAAAAAAAGTATGATAACCATAATCATAGTATGTTAGTATTGTATATAAAACTTTTTCGTATGGAAATCTCTCATCTTTCCAATCCTCTGTGCTTGGTAAAAGAGCTCCACAACCTTTTCATGCAGGTGATTGATATAGAGGAGATGTCCTGGGCACCAAAGTATGGATTAAAAGGAATGATCGATGCTTCTGTCAGAGTAACAGTTGAATCAAATACTACTGGGGTTGTGGAAAAGATTGTGCCTTTAGAGTTCAAATCTGGGAAAGGTCCTAATGGGCAGGCATGTCTATATATACCACCCTTGTTCTTATGGATATGCTGAGGAGTGTAGAATGCAGGACTCTTTTGGAAATCATTGATACCGTTATCATCGGCATCCCATTCTTCTTATTTATAGTTTGTCATTTTGCAGTCATCAATGGAACATTGTGCACAAGTGATATTGTACACACTCCTTATGTCTGAAAGGTTTGCTAGCCATTTTTCTGATATTCATGGCTTGTACTGGAGCAAAGTTTATTGTTGCTTTTGTTACTTTCTTTTGTCTATTTGCAGATACTTGAAGCCAATTGATTCTGGTCTTTTGTATTATCTCCAGTCAGATCACACTCAAGTAAGCTTTACTTTTATCTTTGTGGTTGTTTTTAGTCTCCTATTTCAAATTTGCATTGATGTCATGTGAAGGGAATTACTGTTCGAAGATCTGATTTGGTGGGCCTGATCATGCGTCGAAATGAACTTGCTACTTATATCCTGAAGGCATTAACAACTCAGCAACTGCCCCCAATGTTGCAGGTCAGCATGTTTGCCATCTTTGACAGTGTTTTGGTGTAAAGACTTTTTCTTACATTTTCTTTGTAAATGTTTCCTCAGAGTCCTAGTATTTGCAAAGGTTGTCGCCATATTGATGTGTGCACCCTCTATCACAAGGTAAAAGTTTATCCTTGACACTCCGATGTTTTAGCTTTTTTATTCCGTTTTCTTTTTTGTTGTCCAATCCATTAAAGTTTTGGATAATATGCTAGAATGATTTATCCTTTCCAATAACCTTAAGCAAGATCAGATTCTGTATTTCCCTTATGAGCCAATTAAATATTTTATCCTCTGAAGTTAGTTAGCTTGTCAGTTATCTAAGTGTGATTACTCAAACACAAACTTTTTTTTATGTATAATGATAATTGAAGTTTGTGTTGAGGTGTAGAACGAGTAGAGATTATCATAAACTGACAGATGGTGAAATTCTATAGTTTTTGTCTGAAATAGGGATTTAAAATTTGGCAAAATATGGGTCCTGATTAATACAGCCAGTGTTACTTGTCTCTTGATACTCATTCATCCAATGGTTTGCAAATGACTGACAAGTCATGCTATATGCCTCCAATACTAGGCTTAAATCCAAATTATTGGCATTTAGTTTCTTTTGGATTTTGTGCTAACAAGGATATTTTCAGTATTGCATGAATTTCTTGCTTCTATTTTAATGCCTCACCCATTGTTGAAAGCACACTAGTCACCTATTGGTTGCTGAAATGATGGACAACTCTACAGGCACATGGGGGAAGCACAGAAAACAGCGGACTGGGTGACCTTTTTGATGCAAATACTAACCACCTAATGCCTGTGCATTCTGATTTCTTGAGACATTGGGATCGGTTGATTGACCTAGAAGCTGGAGAGGCAGAGGTGCAATTGATGATAATAAGTTGCACTTGATAATTTATAGTCAGAGAAATGAACAGATAATTGACTGATGTATTTTGAGTTTTCAGCACCGGAAGAAAGAACTGTGGAGGTCACTAAATTCAAGGCGTGACGATTCTGCTTGTTCCCTTTCTTCTCTTGTTCTCGACACATCAGATAAAATGACAAGTTGTATGCCTTCTAGAGATAACAGGTTTATCTATCGATTCATGGGTCAAAATTTGACTTCTGAACAAGCAGAAAGATTAGTCGGAAATACTCTGAGTGCTGGAGATTCTACAACTGGTTTTGCTTGCAAACTTTCAAGGGGGGACATCGTGGTATGATCTTCCTCTCTGTTATGTGTCATATCTCTTTAGTGTGAATATAGTTCATGTCAATTAGGGAAGAATATAAGTTTCCGTTCAAACGAAATGTACTTGTGCATACATGCTAAATAGTGTAGTTCATCCTATTTTATAGTATTCTTATTATTCACAACACACTTCTCTACTTTCCTTTAGTAATCATGATCTTATTGATACTCCGTTTAGATATTGAGCACTGAATCTGGCCAGCGAGCAATTGCCAGTGGAGTCATTTCTGATATCAGCCGCTTCCATGTTTCTGTAAGAAAATGTGGTTTTACTTATTTATGCTACTGAAACTGGAGAAAGCTTCATTTGATTTTATCTCTTGTTAGTGAGCTCTTAAAACCCTGCAAATCCTAGGTGTCTTTTTCCAAGCCTCTACGGCTTCCAGGATACAGTCCTCTGTCTGAGGTGCAGGATCTCGTTAATGAGGTATGGCGTATTGACAAGGACGAAATAACAACGTCCTTTGCTGTTATGAGGTACTTTGTTTTCCATTTCTAATTTAGTTGATTGAGAATTTTCCTTGTTCGACTAAACTATATGCTTCCAAGTAGATCCATTCAACAGCATTTACTATTTCTGAATTTGGAAGGTTCAACCTTGTACAACTTTTTTGGCAAGATGCACGAAGTTCTCATCTTAGGAAAATGATTGTTGACCTGGAGGTGAGTTTGTCACCAGTTTCGTACCTAACTTCTGCAATTGTAATCTGCTAATTTTGGCAACTGAGTGTTGACTTGCGCTCGCCAATTCCTCATAGCCTCCTAGATTTGATGGTGGATGCATCTTTAGTCAAGACGCTGCTATATCATATGTGTGGTCTGAGGAGAAATTGAATGATGATCAGCGTCGTGCAATAGTTAAGGTCTTCTCTAAAACTTAGCCATAATTTATCTCATTTTTTTCCTTCTTGCTCAATTATTGATGAGATGTGTTTTTCACAGTCCTAGTGATATTGTTTCAGATACTTACAGCAAAGGATTACACCCTAATACTGGGAATGCCCGGAACAGGCAAGACATCGACGATGGTGCATGCTGTGAAGGCCTTGTTAATGAGAGGTGCATCAATCTTGCTTACGTCCTACACAAACTCCGCAGTTGATAATTTGCTTATCAAATTGAAGGAACAGGTCATTATTTGGTGCTTCTAATATATATGCTTATTCTCACAACACATACATTACAAAGGAGTAGACCCATGTTGGAATTGCTAGTTTTCATTCTTCTTTGAATTTTTCATGGTCCTTGTACAGTTTAGCTGGAATATAATGATAACATTCTGAAAGAGTATGACTAAACTTTGGGATAGAATGTAATTCCAGGTCATTTCAAAGTAAAAACATTGGACTGATCATCTTCACCCTTGTTGTTCTCTTGCCTCACACATCACCTGTAATATACTGACATAATTTTGGTTTTTCTCTACCATATAGAGAACTTCCATTTTTAAATCAAGTGTAAGGATGATAAGAAAACACTCTTTTTTTGTGAAAAAAAAAACAAGAGTCATTGTTTGAGTGTGACGACCATGAGGGGGTGTTGTCCGCAATGGTGGGTTTATAAACTGATAATTTTACTAGTGGGATTCCTTCTATGTTTATAGTTGCAGATTGTGGGCAAATGTCAGATAGCTGAAAATATGCTTACTTATCTATTTCTTGATTTGTTATTTGTCTTGTACGTGGGACATCAATGGATTTGTCATTCAATTATGTCTGAATTTAATTGTAAATGGACAAAAATAACAAAGTTCAGAAAGCGGCAGCATAGTTTCATGAAGCACATAAAACTTAATATGATTCAAAGATATTTAAGCAATTTGGAATGATTATGTTGTCATAGGTAAAGGTACTTCTTATCTGCATGAGCTTCACTCATGAAAATGCTCCAAATTGTATTGACCTGAATAATTGTTGCAAAACCAAAGAAAGTTGGCCTGACCAGATAGAGCAAGTGTTATTCATTGTTCTTATCATATTTCACAAAACAAATATCTGAATTGTAAAGAAGACCAAACTCTGATGAATGATGCATATTATAGTGTCATATGTCACTTTGTAGAAGGGTGCTATCTGTTGGGTTCAAAAAAATCAATGCTGAAATAATGTGATTTATGATAAGTGAACGACCAAAAACTAGAGAAGCCTGAAATGTTGACTTATGTATATTTCAAATGATATGATAAAATTATGAAATAGATTAGTCAATAGACTTCAAATGATTTGGTCGATCGCTCAGTGAATTGAAAATTTTGCTTTTGAGTTAGTGTTTGTATATTTAATCAAGAGATATGAAATGTTAAACCTTTCCTTGAATTGACCAAGTTGAATTGAGTTGATAATTGATAAGGTCAATTATTAATAATTGAGGAATTTGAAATTGAGATGTTTTCATCCTCCTCTTCTTGCAGCAGTAACCTACCTCATAATGTTAAAACCAAGTTTATTTCTTTGTCATTGGTCTACTGACGTAGGCCAAATCGTTGATCCCAAACCAACCATGCCTATTTAGTTATGTGTTAAGAGTGGAGGACAGATCCTGGGATCACAAAAGGATGCAATAGAAGATCTTATTGGGTTGTAGATGCTTTAAGGATCATTCGGTTGTATATTGCACTTCTATGTATTAGAAAATTATGGATAAATTATTAGCATCATGTTGTATAGGCATAAGGACATGTTGCATCCCTTACATTTCACATTATGGTGCTCTTGGTTAATTTGCCTAGTGAAATTACATATTGTCCCTCATTCCTAGCTTTAGTTGATACTTGAAGAAACTTGTAGAGGACAGAGAGAGTAACAGATGAGAGTATGTGTGATAAGGATTTTGAGTAAAGAGGGATTGACTAAGTCTTTTAGCTCATTTTCTGAAGTATCCCCCAGTCTTCAAGGGGAACAAAAATCCCACTACTGAGGGAAATTTTGGGTGTTCAACTGGTTAAATGCCAGGATAAATAAACATAACCTTTTCTGACAGACAGTAGATTATCTCTGAAATACAGATCGTTGCTTAGTCTCCAATTTAAAGTATGAATATGCAACATTTTAACGAAAAGTGAGAAGTAAAAGTAATGCGAATGGTACCGTAAAGTTTCCTAGTAAAAACTTGGGCAGTTAAAGTTTGTGATGCCAGCAGATATTTTGATGATTTATGTTTGACTATCTCTGGTGGAAGATGCAAAATTTTTCTGAGCAAACAAGCTATCAAATTTAATTTCTCAAAGTAGAGAAGGTCAAATGTACCTCTGCCTAAAGTATATGATATGAAGTGCAAATGGCTATGCCAAAAAGCCAGGCATATTAAAAGTCTTTGAAGAAATGAAAAGAGTGGGCTTCATCTGTGGCTGGCAAGTAGTATGGGTACACCGTCCTGCGTCACTCTTATTTGGGCTATGACTGTTCCACATAAATTTGATGCTATATGTGTGTTTGAGCGTTTAGTATTCTGCACGCATCTTATTTTGCATGCTACTGAATATATCTTGTCACAGGGCATCGACTTTGTTCGTATTGGAAGACCGGAAGTTGTGCATGAAGAAGTCAGAGAACATTGCTTTCCAGGTCCAATAGACCCCTCTTATTAGAGCATTTGTTTGAAGTCTCTATTGATGTTTGTCACAATCTGTAGATATCTAACTCGCAGAAAAGGGAATGCAAAGTGTCGATGGAATTAAACTACGATTGGACCAGGTCAAGGTTGTTGCTGTCACATGTCTAGGGATAACAAGTCCTCTCCTTGCAAGCAAGAGATTTGATGTATGCATCATGGATGAAGCTGGCCAGACAACCCTACCAGTAAGTATTCTGATTGTTTAGTTCTGGTTCATGAAAAATTTTCTACAGCACAACTCTTGTGATATGACTAAAGAGTGGTTTGGTTTGGTAAGATTTGATGGATGTAGTTTGATACAGACTACTACCGGAGTAATGACTATGGATAAGCTGGATATTACCCGATCAGTGCACTTATTCACTTTAGTGTTAGTCCCATTAAAACAGCTAGTTCAAGCTTTAAAATGTCTTGACCAAAACAAAATAAGCTTTAAAATGTCCACCTGTTCTTCATGCTGTTGATTTAATATGAAGTGCTATATGTCCATTGTTGTTAAGAGGGCAGGATATTGCAGTCTGACTTGTAGATTTTAGCGGCAATTCCGAATTCACTGGCTAATTCAGTGATGCATTGGCAATTCTTTGAAGATCTCCCAATTGTCACTAACTTATCTTTAAAAGCTGTTCACTGTGGAATTTAAAATTTCTTCTGGAGTGAAGAGTACTCTAAGAGGATACCAGGATTAAGCAAATTTGGGTCCCCTCAGAAATCTGTGGTATAAGCATTATTTTATTAGGAAAAAGAGAGAACTGGAAGCAATCAGAGTATTGGTAGCAACCAGCAAAGAGAATTACTTTCGAGGACAGTATGTTGGTATCACGGAAATACCTTTTCTTAAGTTAAGAATATAACTACACAGCTATCCTTTTGACTTATGGAATTCTTGACAGTTTCCTGATGTTTAACGCAATAGACCTGACTTCTGTTAATTTATTTACCGCTTCTTCTGATATATGGGATGATAAGTTGTCTGGAAGAGATGGAAGGTTTGTGTGAAATGTAAAGAGATGAAAAGCTTGTATGAAAGCAAAAAGGCTAGAGTTTCACAGAAATTATCTTCTGGAGTGATGACGGGTATGATTTCCAACAATGGTTTAATTTATAGCATTGGTGTGTTTATTTTGGTTTTGCCAGTAGAACTAATCAGATTAGTAAAAGAGCACTCCTAATTCAAAATTAAAGTAAAGAAATGACAAGTTGTTTCTTTTGCTGGAGGATTTTTGACAGAACAGATAGGGCTAGATAAAACTATCTATGTTATGACGTAAGAATGCATTGCACAGCAATCCAAAATTCCTTGTTTTTTTTTAATTCTTTCCCAAAGAAAGAATAATAACATAACAAAAAATGACTCTTTGATTCTATAGAATGAAATTACCTATCATAGTAATGGAAAGATTAATTCTTCTGATTGTTGTTTCAATAATCAATGATCAGCAGTTTTGTTTTTTAACAAATCATTTTATCTATGATTTGGAATGGAACAAAAAATGGCGCTAATAATTGTTTTAGTTGTGCAAATAATATGGGAAAACTCCTCAGCATGTGTATTGCATTGCAAAGTAGCTATCAAAATTTAAGGAGAAGCTCAAAACCTTAGTTAAAATTTTGGGCTTCTCTGAGTTTATCTTTGATTAGGTCTCTACGACTAACAATGTTAGTTTGCTCTGGATGTTCTGGACCTTCGGAAATTTTTGTGCAATGTGTCGGAAAGAGTGGACTTCCAAAGGAAATTTCTTCTGTTCATTTCTCAGATCATATGGCAGGAAAGAAAAGGAGAGATTTTTTGCAGAATGACACTTTTGATGACTGAAGAAATGTCCTTGACATGGCAAAGTAACAATAGTTGCTGTTGACTTTAAATAGTTCAGGGAAGACAGTGGTACAGATGAATCTTACGGATAGCCATTTGGGTGTCAAAGGCATTGTGAGATATTTTTTCTTATTTCAGTCATTGGTTGTCATCTTGACAAATTTTAACATTTGCATGTTGGAATGCAGCAAAAGATTTTGCGTGCTGCTTCTCTCTGTCACTCATGTTTGCTTTGTATCATTTTCATCTGCTTTTTTTACAGCAGTTATGTCTCTGCAGAAGTTTTTTGGTGATGCTCTTTAGTTTAATTTCACAGAGTCTGAAAAGATTTGTTGATGATATAACCTTCCTCAGGTATCCCTTGGGCCACTGATGTTTGCTTCAGCATTTGTACTTGTCGGTGATCATTATCAACTTCCTCCACTTGTTCAGGTGTCTATTGTATCTATTCATTTCACATGATAAAGTTTGTTCCCTCAAAATTTTAATTATTAAAGTTCATGCACTGATTGCACTCCAGAGCACAGAGGCTCGAGAGAATGGACTGGGTATCAGTTTGTTCCGTAGGCTTTCAGAAGCACATCCTCAAGCAATTTCAGCATTGCAAAGCCAGGTCAGGTGTTGACAAGATGAAGTCTCTTCACTATAGTTTCTTTAGTTGATTGCTAATAAATAGTTTAATGTTGCAGTATCGTATGTGCCAGGGAGTAATGCAATTATCGAATGCCTTAATATATGGTGACAGACTGCGTTGTGGTTCCTCTGATGTTGCAAATGCCAAGCTTAATTTTGCTAAGGAAAAGCTCTATTCATCCCAGCTAAAGGAGGTAAACTTTGGTTCATTAAAACTTATCACGGTTCTGCAATTGTTAAAACTATGGTGCCTTAAAGTAGTATAAAGGACATGCTTCTTTCCGCCAAAGAAAGGACATGATATTGTCTTCTCATTTCAACAGTTCATCTTTCACTACTTCTGCTGTATGCAATGAGTGTGGGGTTTGATCCCTTACATGCTCCCAATCTAATGGGACGTGATGCCAAAGCCTGTTGTACTTTGAAACTAGGATTTGTTGTACTTTGAAACTAGGATTTGAGTTTCTTCACATTGACATGTCTTAAGTATTACCATTAAACTAATTAAATATTAATTCATGCCTTCATTTAATAGTTTAAGCTTTTAGAGTAATTGGCAATGGTCTTACAAAATCTCACATGGTATCAGAGCAGGAGGTCTTGAGTTTGAATCTTTCCAGGCCCTTATTTGCCTCCCCAATTATATATTTTCACACTTAATATTAGGCAAAAAGACTAGAGTAAACTTGAGGGGGAGTGTTAAAGTAATTAAATATTAATCAACACATTTATCTAATAACTTAAGTTTTTAGAGCAATTGGCGGTGGCCTCACAAAATCTCATAATTACTTAGTGTTGAAAGTGAAGATTTTATAATTATATGGGAAATGAGGAAGAAATCTAACAACTAGATTTGGAAGTCGATGTAACGCTTCTTCCATTCTGTTTAATTTAGTTATGGCAACTTAAAAGCAATGTTTGCACCGAATCCGAATTTTCTTATCATTTACCATTCACTGTATAAGTTGGACATAAATTCAATTTTCCTTTTTCTTTTGGTTTTCTTAACTTTTTGAGTATCAAAATGCTTTTCATTATAATCAAAGGCTTTTAGAATGGCCAGCTATTATGATAATATGGCAAGTTTAGTTCATTCTGTTTGTTACGTGAGTTTATAAACTGATTGGCTAACCCATTTGCTTCAACTATCTAAGATGAGGAACTTGTCTTAATGCAACTCAGAGTTGGATTTGGTGTTACGTGAAAATATATAAAACTCAAAGAGTAGACAAGTGAAACCTGTTGCAACATGTTTAACAGTATTTATCTTTGTTTTCTTTTTTACAATTTGAATTTGGCTGAAGAAATCGCATTTGATAGTAGCCGAGATTGATAAATAAATAGTATCAGTAGATGTGATAATTGGAGACAGCTCGAGTGACAGACAAGTCCATTGAATTCTATTAAACAAGAAATGTTTGGTGACATCAAGAATCAGCAAACCGCCCACCTGCTTACTTTTTGTGTTTGGCTACAATACTCTTCTATTGTCAATGCACCCAGCTTGGTACGATATTAAGTGGGATTATTTTTTCAAGTTCTATCAGTTGATGTACACAGAGAGAAGATTGCTAGCATCTTTAGTAACTATATTACCCGCGGATAGAATAGAAGCTGATATCCAATTAGCATTCCTATAATTTGCATGAATCTACTAAAGGACGTCATTCTTTTCTTGTGAACTTTAATGGAGTCTTTTCTTTTCCATCTTTAGGTTAGTTATTTCATTATTTAAGTGCTGCTTGAGAAACTTATCTGATCTGTAAAATTGTATGCATGTCTCTTGTGCTTACAAATAGATTCATTTAAATTACATCGGAAACTTTGTTGATTCTGACTTACTTGAACGAATTTTAAATGCTTCCTTTGCCAATTAAGCATCATTCGAAGTTCTTTTCGAGCTCCATTTTGACAGTTACTCTTCAGCTCATCTTCTTCACTTTGCTAAAGTTTGAATTTGTGACTTCTGTATCTTCAGTTGTTTAAAACTCGTGAATGTAGAAAACATTTACTAACTTACAACCTATTGTAGGTTTTGGAACCAGGTACACCGGTTGTATTTCTGAACACTGGTTCGTGTTAGAAAGTCTTTCTGGTTATCACCAATCAATTTGCTTCTTCTTTTTTGGCATCATTCTAAGTAGTCTGTCATTTAATATTTAGATTTGCTGCCTGCTTTTGAAGAAAAGGATCGCAAGACTTTAAAGAATCCAATAGAAGCTTGCATCATTGGGAAGGTATGGTTTTTGCAGTAGCAATCTTATTTGGACCAGTGCCGTAATAATTTAAGAATGGCAAAAAGAAAAGAATTATATTGGCTAGGAGGTTTCACCAAACCATCTCCTGGATTTGGTCATTACAGATAACAGAGGAACTTGTAGAAAGTGGAATCGAGGAAGAAGACATTGGCATCATCACTCCTTACAACTCCCAGGCAGAGCTCATTCGAAATGCTGTTTGCAGACCCTCTGTGGAGATTCACACCATTGATAAATACCAGGTTAAGCTTGATATAAACATGAAATATTTCTTTTATTAACAATACAGAGAAATGAATCTACAAGATTTCAAGAATTTGGATAAATTTAGATATCCAGGAAAAACCAGTTCTAAGCTCAAAAGGAGAATGCCACACTCCAATTGGCAGAGAAGATTTGGTGCTCCATCAAAGTATTAGATGTGAAAATTCTGATGCACTTGCTTGTTCACTGACTTTTAATTGCATTTTCAGATGAAAGGCCTTACTGATTAAAAAAAAAAGATGAATGGTGTAGAAGTTAGATCCGCAATTTTTTACTCCAAAACTTTTAAGTTGTTAGAGTGCAGCACAGATATATTTTATATCTTTACACACATCAAAGTTTACCAGTTTAAACAACTGTAAACATTTGACAGAGTTACAAACATGCATTCAATTTTCCTCATGTTCAGCAAATCATGAATGTTTGGCCGGTGTACATATTTGAATTTACATTAGGATAACAAGAAAAGTACACCCTTCGAATACGATAACAATCTCAATATGTTCTTGAGGCTCGAGAACTGCTGCAAGGGCACTCTTTAATAATCTCCTTTTCGTTATGCAAGTCTGGCTTGTCAGATGTCCAGTTTTTTTACCTCAATGCTCAATTTTCTCTGTTTTTCTTTATTTTCTTTTTGTGATTTTCTTTGGAATGGATATAATTTTCACACTGCCTCACTGTGCTCATCTTCTTCTTTTTGGTAATCTTGTTGGGATGGGTATAATTTTTACACTAAGCCTAATGTCGTGTTGCTTGTCCAGGGACGAGATAAAGATTGCATAATTGTTTCCTTTGTGAGGTCTAACAAAGAGGGGAATCATTGTAACTCCTCACTACTTGGTGATTGGCATAGGATCAATGTGGCTCTTACGCGTGCCAAGGTAAGGAAACCGTGCCATTATACTTCAAAAAAGTTGGGATTGTTAAAATATAGTCCTAAAACTTGGCTAGGATCATAGAAGCTTGGTTTTTTCAACATCTGGCTTTAAAATTTACTAATGACACCTAAAACCTATTTAGCTGATTTTCTAAGATGTCTTTTTTTCCCTGTGGTAAAAGAATGGCGACCCTTTTCTCCTCATCGTCCTGATAGTAGGGATTTATGTAAGTTAGAAACATTAGAATATACCACTAGTGGTGGAAAACTTAGTCGAGTTTTTTGCTATACTAAGTGTTCAGACTGACAATTCTGTTCTTGTCCTTCACCAAATTCTCGCACATCTCAGGGAGAATAAATGCATGTCTCGCTTTCTTTTATGTTTTTATCTAGTTTTAGCACGTTTTAGTGTTAAAACGAAGGAAAAAATGCATAGTTTTACTGGGATCACCACGTAAGAAACGCTTGATCTACTAGTTTCACATGTTTCAAACGTCTGGCAGCAAGCGCTAAGTTTGCCATATGTATGGAAGTTTAACCTGCTTGTTACATCCTTTTCCGAGAATCTCCTAACCCTAAGCTGTTTTTACTCTATTCGTGCAAGAGTTCACAAATACTTGGTTCATGTTCTAACAAATGGGTACCATGAATTTGGCAAGAGATAATTTATTTAGCACATTAACAGCCATCGATCTCATGTACATGTTTTATCAACTGGGTAAGGTGAATGAAATCAACTATAAGTTCGTGCCTGTGCAGAAGTTTGTATTCTTGTGTGTGCAACATCCCTCTTCTTGTTAGATAGGAAAAAAAGAACATTTCTCTGATACTCCTTTTGTTATTTCTAGCAATCTCACTCGTGCAATCTTCTTTCTAATGCAGAAAAAGTTGATTATGGTGGGGTCGCTCAGCACACTATCGAAGCTACCTCTGTTGAAGCTTCTCATTGAGAATGTTGATCAGCAGTCGGGCATTTTAAGTTTGTCCAAGGAGGGTTTCAGCAGCATGGAATGTCTAAAGAGATGCTCCCATGCTGAAAGAAATTAATCGACGGGGCCTCACTTTTCTGAAAGGCATGAAAATTTTGACTCTTCCTGATGGTTCTGTTGATTTGAAATGTATAGATAAATAAAGGAAAAGCAGAGTCTTCTTGTATGATGAGTCCCAGCGATGCATCTCTCCGAAAAAAAAAAAGCAGTCCTATTCCTTAATCCTCGTGTGGAAAAATTTTATCACCGAAAGTACACATTCTTCGATATTACACTAGCTCATAAACCTTTATACAAGTCTAAATATTTTGTTTAGGCAAATGAGTAGTCAACTTTACGTCCACGTATGAGGGCATGCGTGTACGGGTGCAAGCAACGTGCCTGTGACGTATGCATGGCAACTTCTTTGAAATTCGACTTTATTTATTTCGAGAAAATTAATAATATGAAACATATTTTTATAAATATGATCGCTTTGTGTATTTTGAAGTAATTAATTAATGAAAAATGTTTTCATCATCGATAATAATTTATATTTATATATTTTCAAAGATATTGTAAATATTTTCGTTCATTCTTTTTGTAAGTGGTAGTAGTACAAAACATCACGTTTAGAAAAATGTTTTTCAGACCATTCACTTTATACAAAATAAGTCCATATCATTGTTTAAATTTCAAATTTGTATTCTTCTTGGTCTGGAAATTCTTTGTTAAATAAACATTTCTTTTAAAATATGTATATATATTTGTTAAATTCAATTAGATTTTTGCATTAGGGAGAATGCAACTTTCCTTAATTCTATCTAGTTTTCTTAGATCAATTGAATAATTTGCTCGCTCTTGTAAAAGTGGAATAGGTAATAGAAAAGAGTTTGGAGTATAGTAAATGTGGGCAGCTAATAGTCAAAAGCAACACATTAGGGGAAAATTGTCTTAAAAGTTTTAAACTTATTGCACTTTTACTAATTAAGTCATAAATTTTTAAATTTTGTCAATTCAGTTATAAATTTTTTGAAATTTTACAAATTCAATCATAAACGTTTTGAAATCTTGCCAATTCACTAGCAACTCTATCTCTGAAAATGTCTACATAGATGTTTAGTCAGCGCCGACTATCTTATGCGGTTGGACCGATAGGACGTTGATGTGGTCGTCGGAGATTGGTAATTGAAAAAGGAAAGGAAAAGACCCTTGAAGACCCATGCTCAAATGTAGCAAGATTGTTGAAGACTTGAAGACCCTTCTTTCTTGCTTGGAGCAAGCTCAAACGCAAGCAAACTCATGACAACACCATATTGCATCAAAGTTCATTGAAGACTAGCAACAACGCAGCAAGAAGATGATGAATGTGGTGCACATAGCAAGAAAATGAATTCGAGAGTGCACCTTGTCGTTTGAGTTTGAATCTCCAAGGTTGGATGGATGAGCAAATGTGAGAATGGGGGTGTTGACTTGACAAAAGAACTAAGGAACTACAACGAAATAATTTGATTTATCTTGAGCTAGGCTTCTTCTTTTTGATTTTTTGGTCTGTATCTTTGAACATACATTGTTTTGATCTCCAGCGACCATATCGGCGCCGACATCTTACTGGTTGAGCCACGTAAGATAGTCGGTGCTAATCAAACATCCACATAAGTATTTATCAAAACAGAGTTGCCGAAAGAACTAAATTGGCAAGATTTCAAAATGTTTAAGACTAAATTGACAAAAGTGCAATAGATTTATGACTTTTTGGACAATTTATCTCATAAGAGAAGATAATGAATGGCCTCCTTGTTATTTAAAAATCCCAACTTTGCAACTATAATGACACTAGCCTTGCACGATGCTCTCTTAAAAATTAGCTATTGACGAACCTCCAATACACTTGAATCTCCCTTTGAGATAACCGAGTTTACCATTTTTGAAGGTGACAAAATAGGCCGCAAATATATTGTCAAGTTTGGATTATTAAAATCCTTGGAGCTAAAATAAATTCCGATGATGAATATATGGAAGACATATTTGATAATCAATTGTTATACCGATCAAAAAACACATTATAACGACAGACGTACCTTGATTGTTACAGATTAAATGACCCCTTAGAGCCTTTCGAGAATCCTTATGTAAATCACCATAGTGAGAAAAGATGATTAGAGAGCGAACTCTCTTTACTACTTTTTGTTCTCTTGAAAAAGCTTTTCAAGAAATGCTCTTTATTAGTCCATCCTGAAAAGTATACGAACTAAAGTTATGGGCTTAGCCCATCTTATGGCCCATATTGAGTTTAATCCATCTTGGGCAGCCTGGGGCATAACTCATCTTGGGCAACCCATAATTTCCATTATCTCTCACTGTTCACGGTGAGCTAAACAAGATTCTCACTCTCTTTCATATAAATTATATTGGCAAATAATTAGTGCGACCAACATACTCGAGAGCTCGTTGTTATACATCTATTGCAAATATATAACAGATCATATTGGACATATCATTCAAAGTAAAATTAGCATGTGATGTCTAAGATTATGTTGATCTATATATGTTTAATTTATTGTATTTACAATTATGACAATACTCAAAATCATAATTGGTCGACATCTTAATACAAAATTTATAATGTAGCTTCATAGTCAAATTAATCTTCATATTTCTTCAAACCTCTGCATTTTGTTCAATTTGCCATGCTCGAAATGCCCCATTAAATCAAATTATTCATGATTATTGGCAACATTTTAAGATAGCAAATATTGAATATAAATTTTGAGAATAAGTAAAAGTCATGTGGGTACTTTGAAACTTATATCATCAAGAGTCTCACATAACAATAAAAGTTGAGATCTAAATTTGCTAACTTATTTGGTCGTTTTAAGCATACATAATATGAAATACGTATTACAGTATTTTCTCCGTTTCCATTAGGGCTGAGCACCGGGTACCACCCAACCTGGGAACCGCCCGGACCGGACCGGACCGGCCGGGTTGGTCCGGTTCTTTGAAGTTGTGGTCCGGTCCACGGGTCTAAAAAATGGAACCGGTTCTCGGGTGGTCCGGTCCACGGTTCCATGAGGGCGAGACCGGACCGGACCACTCGGACCAGACCACTAGGACCTTCTCGATTTAAACTTCAAATTTCTCTTGGCCCAAGTAATTTGGGAGCTTAACTCCATAGTCCAAAGTCCAGAGTCCAAAGTCTATATCCTAGCCCAAGCTTCAAAATTCTAGAGCCCAAAATCTATGTCCAAAGTCTCATAATGTCTTAATACCTCACTCTAGATCTAAGTAGCTCCCGCGCCCGTGATCGCCAAAGCTTTCTTCTTCGGCGGTCTTCGTATATCAACTTTTGCCTCGTGTGTTCATATTTCCTTTTAGATTTTTGAGTGGCTAAATGATTCAACAATGGTGAAATTTCAACGAGATGGAGTCTAATGGACCTATTGATGCTTATTACTTATGGAAGCAAGGCGACTTCAACAAGGCTGAAAGAGTCATGAGTTTTTGCCGATGGAAGTAAACGATTTTTATTTTAGTTTATAGTTCTCTTTGAATTTTTTCCGGTTCCATTGGACCGCCCAAGGATTGGACCGGACCGATCGGTCCGGTCTGGTCCGGTCCTAAGATTAGTCGGTCCGGTCCTCGGTCCTAAAAATCAGGGACTGGTTCCATCGGTCCGGTCCCCGGTTCTAAGGCGGAACCAGACCGCCCTGGACCATGCACACCCCTAGTTTCCATGGACATAAGTATTAATTATTCAATATCGTACTGATGATAGTTTAGACATATACAATGTCTAGGTTGAATTCATAAATCTACTATCCTTTTTATGAAATCTATAAACACTTGAAAGGAAAAGAAGAACGTAAGCGATATGAGGAAATTGTGAATATATTCCAGCATCTAAATACAAGTGTAGTGACAATTTGCTATTACATGGTATGTGCAATAAATGAAAGAATAAAAGAATCAATTATGCATCACTAATTTATCTTAGCATCTTTTAATTGATCTAAATATATTGATAATATCCCAAACAATCCTCACTAATTCTGCATATTTGTCAATACTCCTCCACAAGATGATGGCTTGTATATATCTAAGACACATAGCTTGCTTAGAAGATATGGCATAAGACCTTGGTGAAGATGCCTGTCGACTTTAGAGGTGCCCATGCCCAAATCCTCTACAACCATGCCTTGGTACCTAGCTCCCATGTCTAGGCTTCTAGCAACTTTCTTGAGTCCATCGAGGCCGTGCCTATTTCCTTGGTGACTAAGCTCAACTTCAAGTATTTGGGGCCCAAGTCTTTTCACTTCAGTCAAATATATGGTGACTAATTTTCCATAGGCGTTTCATGCCCATGGTTGACTCTACAAAGGTCAAGCTTGAGTCTCTCGAGGCTAAGTCCAATTGTTCAATGATGGGTTCATGCCTATAGAGACTAGGCTTAAGTCCCCCAAGGTTGAGCTTGGGACCTCATGCATGAGTCATGATGGTCATGCTTGGATACCTAGCTCCCATGCCAAGTCATTGGTGTCCAACCCAAGTCCATTGTGGTCAAGCCCAAGTACCTTGAGGCTTGGCCCAAGACCTTTATACTCGTGCTCGAGTCCCCGATAGTCATGACTAGGTACATGCTTCTGCTCTTGAGTCATTGTTCTCAACTCAAGTCCACCTAGGCATGTCTAGGTCCATCAAGGTTGGGCCAAGTATATGCCAAAGCCACTAGTGCTTGGCTCGAATCTATCACAGCCAAGCCCAGTTTATCAACAATCAAGCTTAGGACCTTAGTTTCCATACTAGAGTCTCTGGAGGTCATGCCTCGGTACTTGGCTCCCTTACCTAAGTTACTAACGCTATGCCTAGGTCCATTGAGGGCAAGCCTGGTTACTCAACCACTTAGTTCAAGTCTAAAAGCCTAGATCCAAGTCCCTCGAAGTTGAGCCCAAGACCCTGGTGCTCATGTTTGAGCCCATAGACATTGGTCTCAAGTTTGTTGAGGCATGTCTCAAGACACCATTGCCCATGCTTGGATGCACAAATGTTTGACTAAGGTTCCTCGAGGGTTGAGACCTCTACTCCCATGCCATGTCCTTTGAGGCTAGTTTCGAAGCCTCTTTGTTTTGAAAAATAAAAATACTTTTGCAAGCATCAAGAATTGAAGCATGGTTTCCACATGAACAAACAACAACTCTACTTGACCATTATATATGTTTGCAGTAAAATGGTGTCACATTTATGTTGCATTATAATAATTTTTTTATCCTTATATATAAAATAAGCTGATTCTTAGGTGGAACCTGAACTTGAACCTAAACCAACTAGTTGCTAGTTATAAAGCTTCTTTGTTCTTGTTCATCAGCATGGCGTTCACCCACATCTCCACATGGCTTATGTGCCATGAGAAGTCCTAGCATGCAACTCGACCTCAGCACTTGGTTGCATTACATACTTGGGTTATCCGGTCCATGGAATTTCCATTCTTTAGAGGCAATAACTTAAGTATAAAAATTTCTAAAATTTTTCTTTATATAAAAAATGAAAATCAACCGAGCCACTTAAAACGATTTGTAAGTGATTTTCTTTATATACACACACAACATCGATATAACATCAAACAAATGAGATGAAAATTGTGTGAAGTCATATCCACTTCGTTTCAAGTTATTAGTTTATCTCGTCGGGGTGTCGACAAATTGACTGCTTTTTGCCTAAAACCCATCCATCGGCCGCGTCAATAAAGATAGGTTCTGCGATTGAGTCCTGTCGTCACGTTAAGTAGGAGGATTAAATTGGTTTCGAGTAGAATGGATCAAATTGATCAAAAATTAATTCAAGGATCATATTGAATAATAACTAAAAGTTTCGGGTCAATTTTGATATTGCCCAAAAGAAATCGTTCTGCAACGTTCTCTTCCCCACTGGTACGAAGACATCGAAGGCCACCTCCAGCAAACAACAATAGATTGAAAAATGGCGATGACGAAGCTCCTTCTTCTTTTAGCTGTTCGGCTGGAGACGAAGAAGGTTTCCCCAGACGGCAATGGCGGAATCCCACTTCCTGCCACCAACCTTCAAAGGCCAGCGCTCTCTCTCTCTAAACCTTCTTGGGTTGTCAGGACGGAGGCAAGCCTTCTCATCTGTTGAACTAACACTCTTTTATGGCGCCGTTTCGATTTTCCTACTCTGAAATTCACGCCGATTCTCGTATATCATGGCTGTGGCGGATGTAATTGCCGGGGGAATTTTCATGGTCGCAGTCGAATGTGCATAGGGAGGCTCGAAAGAAGCCAGAACCCCCTTGCGTCGTCTGCCATGGGAGTGGAAGAATCGATTGTCACCATTGCCGCGGAAAAGGTTTCTTTCTCTCTCTCGGTGGCAAACCCAGATGGTTTTGTTAAATATCAGCTCAGGTTATTGGTGAAATTTCATAATTTGTTGTCAGTGAATACTATTGCATCGAGTACCTGCCGGCCGGGAGCCGGCGACTACCGCCAGCCTCCGTCGGGTTTGTCATTGGATGCGCATCTTCATGCGAACGGCCTTTCTGATGACAGAATCTATGGGACCAAGTCATGCATGTTCATGCGTAACCTTAATAAGAAAAGGATGGAAAGAGAAGAGAGAAGAGCATAATTCATTGACCGGATTCCTTGTTTTTATCCCCTTTATTGTTCATTCGAACAATCAGCTGTTGAGTGAGTTAGCTGAGTTTTTCTTTCCTGCTACTCGTCAATCTCTTTATTCTCTTGTGCGTAAAACATTCTGGCAATTTAGTCTTGGTGATGAGTTGTGGGAGATTCTCCTCTTTCATAGATGGAGCGTCTTTCCTAAATCTAATCTACTTAGAGTAATTCTGCAATTAATGGCTTGAATTGTAAATTTTTTGTTAAGTATCGTTAGCTTTCGTTGAGGTCTTGATTAGAATAGAAGTGTTGTTTGTGAGAGATCCGCACATGCAACACTGTTGCAGGTGTTTGCTTATAGATATCTTGTGGGGATGACCTTCATTAGTTTCCAAATGCAAGGGCATAGATTGTCCTTATGCATATTGGTGGCTATTGACTTCAGACTTGTTGTATCTAGGATGAGGAGAAATATCTCTCTTGTTTGGGCAGTGAAAAACACGAAAGTTACTGTGAACTAGTGTATTGAAGAAAGTCCATTGTATTACTAGCAATCCAGTTCAGATTTATGAGTTATGGACCATAACTTATGGTCGCTTGACAAGAGGGTGAAGCTCCACATATGGTCAAGCGCTGACAGTCAGAGTCTACTCTTTTCCAAGCAAAGAGGCCACTAGGCTTATGCCTATAGCTTCCATTCACGTAAGAGCCCATTTGAGTACGTTCTGTTGCAACCACAGTGGTTTTCTTCAATTCTGCTTCTTGTTCCATAACAACACGCACACTGTGTTGCCATTCCTTCCCTGGAATTTCACCTTTCGTCGCCTTGCTTATTCTGCTCTCTTCTGGTTCTGGTCTCTTTTGTGTGGCCATCTTATATTATTTTGGCTTAACTGAGCTATGCTGATTTACTAGGCTCATGCTTTTATGATGTCATAGGAAGGACAAATCATGTTCACTTGAAGATGCTTCCCAAGGGGGAGTGGCCAAAATGGTGAGATATCCAACTCTTCCATTCAATATGACCATCTACTTCTTGTGACTGATGAATAAGCACAGGTTTTCTTACTGTAACTGTGCCTATAGCATTGGTCTAAGATTTACCAGATTGCCTGGCAGGTGCCGGACATGTGGTGGCAGTGGCCTTGAATACTGCTCACGGTGCCTTGGCACTGGAGAATACAGGTATATAATGGGCTTCCAGTTTATGAAGAGGGAGACTAAAGAGAGTGCAGACAGTGGAAGGTATCAGAATGAAGCAAGTGAAGATTGTCAAAGTACTGCTGATCAACTCCTCAATGGTGACTAGTTTGTGCAAAATTTCATTGCTGTGAAGGATGCGGTTCGGCTGACTTTGTCATTGGATGAGGCCAAGTGTTGCAGCTCAAGTGTCTTGAGCTATCAGGGGTTTGCCGCATCTTCTTTTCAGTCTATGGGTGAGATCCAAATATCATGGCCGCATTACCAAGAATCTTGAAATTCATCGGAGAACAGAAAACCCTTAAATCGATTGAGGAAGATTGGTCAAACAAAAGCGATGTAAATCACATGTTTCCTTCCTTTCTAGGGTTGAGTGTGACGATTGAAATCCTTGTTAGTGGTATGATAGTGAAGTGCCCTTCCCACATTTTTAGTTCGAAAACAGCTTCTTCTATGATGATAATATTACGAGTACTAATGAAAGATATTTAACTGCGGCTTCTGTCAGCCTGAAAACTGCTTGCTATGATGATAGACAGGAGTGTCCGAACATGCTCTGCCCGACTCAAGACTTCATTGACGGCTCGAACCAGGGAAGCCTATATGTCGTCACGGTTGTGAAAGTCACCCTTTTCTGTTCTTTAATCGCGTGCCTGAAAGAGTGAACAGACTTTTTGGTGAGCCGCGACCCTCGCCAACAACTGTTCACTTACGTCGTAGTTGGTTTTTGGCGAATCCGCCTGAAGATCAACTTTCTATTTCTATCCAAACAGACTGAGCTATTGGTTCGGCAACATATAATACATCGATCCACATCGTCTCGGCCAACAATAGATAAGAGGGTACGTAGCCCATCATTGTGGGAGCACAATGCATCAACTATCAACTCCATGAGCCTGATAGTGAATGGCTTGTCCTTTGACATTATACATTTCACTATGAGCATGGACCGGATTGGGTCAGTCTCATGCTCAACTTAAAAACCAATCCGCATAGTGTTGATCCTCAATTTTTAGGACCGTGGACTACCCTGTCAAGTTTGGGACTGAGGATCGGTCCTGTCCAGTCCAAGAGTCAATTCGAGACCTCTGAGCGAGTGAGTGGGCGGACAGGCGGGCGAGTGAGCAGTAGCGAGCGAGGCTGATGGGACATCAAGAAATTAGGGTTAGAAAAAGAAGTAAAGATTGAAGAAAGAGCTGAAGAACAGGCAGTGTTGAGGTGATTCTACTTTTTCTCTTCTTTTTTTTGTTAGTTTTCTTTTGTCAGCCTCTTTTTGTTTTGTTTTTTCTTATTCTCTATGGTCTTCTTATACAAATCAATTTACAATATTTAGTCTCGGATGAAAATCGTGACTGGAGTCTTCTTCCTCTTAGGACCTTATGGCACTCCAGCTCTTTCTTCACTTGGGCCTGTGTGTGGGTTAGACTTTTTGTCTTGGTTTGAGCTTGGGAAGAACAAAGATGAACGAGAAATTACCAATTGAGGAAGGTTGAGTGGTGAGCTAAGCCGCTGTCTGTTGTCTCCTAAAAAGTATATATTATATTGTCGGGGTAATCCGGATTGGACCAACCCGACATTCTAGGATAGAGGATCAAACCGTACATTACTGAATTAGAGATTTTATGATCAATGATCGGTCCATTTATCTTAAAAATCCGATCAAGACCGGCTGGATTAGGTCGGTCCAGAGTCGACCTTAAACCATTGCTCACCCCCTAGATTTCACCATTGCTGTGTATGAACTGAAGTTGCTTAGAACCAACGTATCATAGCACAAAATTGCTCATTTCGATTGGAAGTAGTTTGGAACCCCCCCCCCCCCCCCCGTCAAACACATGAAAAAGGAAAGTGATGGCGTCAATTAGGCAGCCAGATTATCTTTTAATTCAACCCTTACTAGGAGCCAACTTTGCGACATGTTATGGTTCTGTGGCAATCAGGATGACAAAATTCACAACCCCCCGTCAAACACATGAAAAAGGAAAGTAATTGCGTCAATTAGGCAGCCAGATCACCTTTTAACTCTAACCCTTACCAGAAGCCAACTTTTCGACATGTGATGGTTCGGTGGCAATCAGGATGACTAAATTCACAATTCTATTCTCAGTATTAAGGAAAAATAATTAGATGCTGAAATGCAAGAACTACCGCGGAATCTTTGATTAGAGACGGTGCGTCAACTCTATCAAATGCAAGAAAACATCTTGGGCTGCAAAGAAATTCACTCGCTTTGACCACGCTACAGCTGCTAGTTGCTATTAAAGCCAGCCAGCTGAAACCCTTACACTGGGAGTTCATAAAAATAAATAAAAAGAGGAGCGAATCCTTTACAGATGGTAATTCCATGGACAGAAAAAACTCATTATCTAGCACGGTACTGCAAGATCAACAGATAATGGCGCTTAGGTACAGGTAAGGGCATTGAACAGGTTAAAGTAAATAGGGCTTCAAGTTACTGCGGCTTTCACCCGGACTTCTGAATTGTTAATGATTAGGTCAGGATCCTTTATTGGACTCTTCTCCTGGAATATCATCCTCATCATGGTAGATATTCTCAGCCATCTGCCATATTTGAAGGATGTTGTCCTCAGCCACACTGGCTACGACCCAGTCTTCACACGGATTCCATGAAAAGTCTGAAATTTTACTTGTATGGCCACCATGGATAAAGAGCAACTCCGGCGGTCCATCTTCGGCATCCTCTGGCGTCTGCTCTTCATCAATCCTGAAATAGAATCACCACATATATCAATTGGTGATTATTCAACCTGTCTCTTTACCATCAATAACTCTTCACTACAAGCATAATCGCAAATGAGTGCAAAGCATTATCATTTGAAATAACTTTTTTTTACTGATAATTGATATAGTATAGTATGAGAAAATTCTAAAATTGTGGATCCATGATAAATATCATGAGATAAATCATAATGCCAGATGCACTTTTATCTGGAAGTCTGCCATGATCAATCCTTACAGGGCACCTGACCTCTAGTGAGAAAGAAAATATAATTTAAAAAGTGGGGATATAAATCAATGTTGATCGAAAAATGCCCAAACAAAACCACTATTTCCCTTGTATAGTGTAATCTAAAGAATCCAACCTAAAAGAAATATGTAGAAACTACAAAAATCTTATACAAACCTGCTAAGATCCCACACCATAAGTCGTCGACCAAGGCAGCAGGAAGCTAAGATTGTCTCATTCTTCGGATTCCACCCAACTTGGAAAACTTCTTCCCTGAAATCAATATGTTTTTAAATGTAATTAAATGGCAGCAAACGACTATATATCTATATAGATACATAATTATTTCAAGCACATTCCAATTACATCCATTGAACAAAAACGGGGATAATAGTAAACAAAGTAAGATGCTCTTACTTGTGAGCGTCAAAGGAGTGAAGTGCATTGCTGATCTTGCGTAGATCAAATAACTTAACAGTCTTATCCGTAGAACCCGTCGCAACAACCCATTCATTAAAGGGGTTAAATGCTAAACAGTTAACCTACAATGAACCAAGAAAAACAAACTCACGTGTCATTTCATATTGTGGAAAATACAAATCTTAAATAGAAAAAAAAGGCTGAGATAGGACATATCCACCTCAAGACAAATAAGGTAGTTCGGTAAATAAGCAGAATAGATTGAAAATGTCCCATGAATCATATGAATGAGGATACGCATATCAAGATGGATACCTATGACAAGATACTGGTGATGGTGGTGAAACCACTCAAGTGAGTTCTCGAACTCAAAAGGAGTACTTTCTAAGGCCTAGCCAAATTTGATAAACCAAATGAAGACTAGACTATTTTCAGACAGATTTCATCAACATATACAGCACATTAAAAATATAATTTCTAGCCTGCATCTTAACAGCCTACCACTTGATTTGGTAGAAACCAGGAGAGATAATAAGCTTCTTTCATTTATAAAGCCACTGAATTTGAAAGGTAAAGCATAAATCCAGCAATTTATAATTTGCCCACGTTGTTCGCAAAGCAAACTGCAAAAGTCTGGAATCTGAATTTGAATGAGTAATTTCTAGACCAAGTGCCATCATGGTTGGTGACATCATCTTCTATCTCCACAACTTGAGGAAGAAGCACATAAATTTGATTCCTCCTTACGAGTTTATGATAAAGAAGCATCTGTCTATGTTTTGGTCAGGGGCTTTCAAATATATGATGGAATTATTAACCTTCACCGTAATAAATGGTCTAAAAAGATTTCATTGCGATTCTTTTAAAATATTATTTCTTTCTTTCTCATATAATGCATTGGTTTGGGGTAAGAAGCCTAATTTTCCACTTCTAGTTCTTGAACAACATTATACTTAAAGTGTTTAAACATTATCTCCTTGATTAATATAGGAAAACCATTCATAATTAACTTAACAATATGAAGCCAACCAATAAAAGCAATTAATGAACACCTCCTAGAACCTATTTTTGCACAATAACTTGCAATTTGGTGAACAGTGCCCCAAAAGGCTCGAACATTCTTCAAAGTGACAATTAAAGCATAGAGACAAAATATAGTTAATGCTATGCAAAAATGCACCAGACAATGGGGATATGATTTTCTTGGTTTTGCAGTGTGTCATTGCATGTGTTATTAAACGCTCAATGTGCTTGACACCTACCTCACTCTGATGAGCAATTACAGATTGGACAGGCTTGCTAACTGATGGAGTCCGTAGATCCCATATTAGCAGGTATTGATCATCCCCAACTGAACCAAATAAATATTCATGTCTGAGATGCCATGCTACATCTTCAACAACACCTTCATGAACCTGAATCACACCAACAAACCAGAATCATACATAAAACATGTGATAATATTCAGATAACTCCTTATTGAACTAGTGAATTTTGAGGCATTGAGTGATTGACCAGCCATAAGAGTTAGCTCAGAAAATCTTGCCAGCAGGCTACAAAAACTAAATGATGCAGGTAAGCATATAACATGTAGATAGTGCTGGTGTACAGGCAAGAAAGGCACCTTGAAAATTTGCATGGCATCCAGAGACTTGTTCTTAGGAGTTGCATTGATGTCCCATAAGCATATTTGAGCATCGTCTGAACCACTGAGTAGATGTCCTTGCTTGAACTTACTCCAAGATAATCCATAGCCTTCAGTACTGTGGCCCCTCAACCTTAAGTCAGGACTGCATGCACCATCTAGTGGAGGCTTGGACGGGTGCTTGCTGTAATCAAAAACATAAACTTCTGCGCTAACTGTCTTGGTTGCTATGATAAAGGAGTTTTGTGGCATGTAACGGGCTCGGTTCACCTCTCCATCATGATTTATTTGCTGTATAATTTGAACCTGCCAAAAACGACATGTAAGTTGTCTGTATATTAACACACCACAAGTCTTTTCCCTGTACAGCATAAATCATCAATCTTCTCACAAAAATGGAATGCTTCCAGTGACAAGAATCACCTCGCTCGTGCAATAGACAAAGAAATAACCGCTAAAAGGCATGATGAAGTAGAAAAATTACAGAACTCACAGAAGAATCAGACTTAAAGGCTAAAAGACAATTTCCGAACGCTTAGATGCACACGTGTCAGAATATCATATTGACATTTATGAAGCTACCTATCATGATCAATTCAGTACAGGAAGTCTACAGGATGCATTGACTAGCATTTTTGCAAAATTTCATTAACCTGAGACTGCTTCTAATATCTGGAGTACATTGCACTTGTGCACCATTGCAACACTCATTTGGTAAAGCAAGCTGACAAAAAGTCACCTCCTTAGGTTTTCGCGCCATCACTTCATCACCTGGCTAAATGTAATAGGCCTTTCATCTCTCATATTGGAAGGTCCAACTTTCTTCAAATTCAAGGAAGTAAAATTTAGGATCAATCAAAGATCACGATCTTCAACAAAACCCCACCCCATGACTTCCTCTTATTAAAGGAAAGTTGGATCTGCAAAACCATCTATGCCAGAGTTTCATTAACATTTCATTAGCACAGACAGGCTTCATAATTCCAGCTTCAGCCATCTAACATCAAATAATTATTTCTAAACCCATCGTAGCAATCCTCAGTCTATAAACCCTGTTCGAACCATTATGAAGAAGGAATCACATTATTGCTACAAATGTTATTACATCTTTTTAGAAAATTCACTTCAACCCTGAGTTTATTAAAGGATATCTTGAATTGAGAAAACAACAACAAAAGCATATATTTCCCCTAGCCTGCCCCTCTCAGGTAAATATGATGAGACTGCACTTATTTAGAGGCATCATCTCAAGCTACATCGTTTTAGCGTAAAAAAAATCTAGAATTTCATTTATCCCTTTCACCACCGAACTCCAGTAAGTTGGGGTGGTGATCCAGAGTACACCTAGGCAGCAAGATCTTGAGCGTACTCAGTCATGCCTCCTTCCAACCAAAGAGCACTAAAAGATGTATAACCACATATTGCTAAATCTAAGCTTAAAGCTCATTAAAGGGCAATGTTTCACGCGGTTGGAAGGCAAGAAATAGATTCCAGTCGGAACAATGCAAATGAAACAAAGGCAGCATGACAAGATGAGACAGATCAGCAGAAGCATCAATGCGGATGAATAAAGCCTAAGAAACAAAGAAGCAGCACTGCATGAAATGAAAAATCTCTACTCCCAAATCTTCCACCTTTTCCACATATAGCAGCACTTGATGAAATGAAAAATCGATGCCAAGACACTGAAAAGAAGTGCATAAGAACTAAAACTCCCCCATGCACAGCAGTCTCCTCCGCAAAATCTGCAGATTTCACACAAGAAGCTCCCCCGGTTTCACCCGAAGTCAGATCGAACCCAACAACGGGGGAGCTCCAATCAACCAAAAACCCAGAACAAAGCAGCAAAGCCAAATCACCTTGCCGTTCGCGCAGCCGAACCCGCCGACGTCGGCGCGGTCGTCGTCGTAGTGCCGGGCGTCGTTCTCAGCGTCCTCGAGCGGGAGCTGGACCTGGGCGAGCATCAGGTAGTTGGGCTCGTTCTCGGAGGTGTGGGTGCCGAGGACGAGCTTCTGGACCGAGTAGTCCTTCCCGGGGGGCTCCTCCCGGTCGGGGAGCCACTCGACGGTGAGGGAGGGCCACTCGAGGGCGTGAGTGATGACTAGGTCGTAGAGGAAGGGGGTGTTCTTCTTCCATATCTTGTACTCCTCGTTGATCAGCCGCTCCTCGATCTCCCCCCGCATCTCCTCCTCGTCCTTCCCCATTTTGCCGCTCCGCAGAGAATTCTCAGCTCGCTTTCGCTCGAGGCTCTGTGCGAGTGCTTGAGAAGTTGAGGAGGAGGAGGACTTCGATGGAGCTTCAGGTTCCCGCCAAGAGAGTGAAACCCTAGGACGGTTAAAGCTTCGATATTTTCGGGATAGAGCCCGATCTGAGCGAGCGAGCGAGCGTATAGTGGTGGAGACTGTGCGAGCTGTGACCCTGAGGCGTAGTTGCGATCTCCTGCGGGAGGGTACACCGGGAACGATCGATCTGGAACTGCTTAGGCGCCCGCTAGATTAAATCGACGGCTGTGCGATCGTGGCAGATGACTAGTATGATTACCAAGATTGGGGCCAAAAACAAAAACTCTAAATTGGTAACATCCGTACTCCTAAACTAATTTTCGTGTTGCCAAAAAAAAGAAATAAATACTCCCAAACAAATTTTCGTATTACAGATACTATAAATTAGTATAAACACACTGCATTTTCCTTTAAATTAACTTGCATGCCACTAAAGATTAAGGATTTCGGCATATTCTCAAAACTTGGGGGGAGTTTTTGGCACAGAACTAGCGTATGTTTATAGGGGTGATCGATTCCTAGACGATTCTCGGTTCCTAGGAGAATCGGGAATCGAATCGGTGAAACCGATTCCCTATCAGACCAGACTAGAAATGGACTGTCCAATCCGGCTTAATAAGTAACCCGATCGTGTCTTTTAATAAACATAATCAGAAAATGCTCCCATCTTTTGAAAATCATTTCAACTCCATCTGAAAATTAAACCTATCGGATAATCTCTAGAAAGGAACAGACTGTAACAAGTAAATGTGGCGCCACGATAATCTTCCTCGTTTCCCCAGTACTCAATTAGAAGAACAAAAAGACGTTCGCTGGTCAACATAACAGAGGGCCAAAAGCTGAGACATTTCAAAATTCCTTCTTTCGTATGAAAAAAAACGAAAGGTGACAAGGGGGGAAAAAAGAGAAACAAAAGATATTATGTTTCGCATTTCTAAGATATCCTTCAATAAGAAGAGTTCAAGAATGAACCTGATCGATTGCAGATGGGTTCTTGCAGTAATGAAAGGTTGAGACAAGAATGGCCGAGGCATGGAAATAATTGACACCGACACTGAACTGGTCTTTCAACATCCTTGCCCTCTGATCACACATATTGACCAGCACCTCCTTCCTCCTCACCTTGACGTCAGCATCCTTTTTTTTATTATTATATATGATTTTTTCAGATTTTTTTAATAAATAATAATAATTTCGGTTCGGTCCCGGTGGGTGGTTCCACCCCAAAACTGGGAATTAGATCGAAAATTCACAGTTCCATTAATATGGAACCTAGAACCGGACCATTCCACTTGGGAACCGCCTGGAACTGACAAGTCTAGGTGGTTCCGAACGGTTTTCGGCCGGATAGTTTATAATACTCACCCTTAATATTTTAGCAAATCGTCTCAATTCAATGATTTTGGTAGTTTACATTTGTTTATGAAGTAAAAAATAATTTTAAATAAATGTAGTAACAATATATCAATTTTGGGATTTTTGTGATAAAAAAATAGTTTTGGATAAATCATATATAGATATATCAATTTTTAAACTTTTAAAGACATGAAAATCAATTTTAGATAAATGTAGCACGAATTCAAAAGGTTTAGGCTCCGTCCACTTCACGGAAAAAACTTACATGAAAATACTTTTATGATTTTCCGGCATTCGTTTAGCAAAAAACAAGATAATCAAAGAAACTATTTTCCACCAATGAAAAAAAACACATTCAAAAGTGAGAAAAATGTTTTCCGCTTTTTAGAAAGTGGAAAATATTTTCCATCTTCTTTCTTCACCTTTAAACATCTTTTTATCTTTTTTCAAAAATGACTTGTGACATGCGGTTAGTCAATGTAGGATACAATAAGAAAAAAAATTAAAAATCGATTTTATTTATAAGCTTTCCTAAGTTTCAAATGAACACTGGAAATATTATCATTTTCCAAGAAAATGACTTCTTAAAAAATATTTTCTAGAAATACTACATTTCCATAAAACAAACGGAGCCTTAATGGTGATAATTTCTATTCCTGCCTCCTACATGACTAACTAATCACAAGATGACCAAAATGACCATAAGACTCCGTTTGTTTCACAAAAATGTAGTATTTTTGGGAAATATCTTCCATTAAGTTATTTTTTGAAAAATGACAATATTTTCTGGTGTTCGTTTGAAACTTAGAGAAAATTATAAAAAAAAACCAATTTATTATTATTTATTATTGTCTCATTTTTGTTGTCTTACATTGACTAGTTGCTGATCATAAGTCATTTTTGAAAGAAGATAAAAAAATATTTAAAGGTAAAGAAAGTAGATGGAAAATGTTTTTCACTTTTTAAAAAGCGGAAAACATAAGGTGTTTTTTTTTATTGGTGGAAAAATATTTTCCTTGACTATCTTATTTTTTGTCAAATGAACGCCGAAAAATCTAAAAAATATTTTTGTGAAAGTTATTTTCCGTCAATTAAACGGAGCCTAAATATATAGTTATTGCCCTACAATGGGTTTTCTTCAAATTTTAATCCATTATCTTTTTTTGGTCAAATTATTCATTACCCTTTAGAAAGTAAAAATTAATGTCTTTTTTCTGATTGCTCATATATGACTTATTCATTCTGCTTCACTTTTTATCCCAAAAAGCTCATTTTTTGCGCCAATTATCAGTGATTTTCAAGATAATAAATGGCACACTTTTTCCATGTAGCATGTAAGAAGTCATAAAAGTATATTGAAAAACACACACACAAAAAATGATTAATACCACAAAAAATTCTAAACTTTATCAACTGTGATATATTTACTAAAAAAAATTTGCAACATGAAGATCCCTAAACTTTGCCCAATATGACACATTTATCCTAAACTTTACCTATTATGACATATTTACTCTAAAAAAAATTTTGTGACGCGGAAAGTCCCAAAATTTACACATCGTAACATATTTACCTCAAACTTTATCCACTATGATATATTTACCCCAAATATTTATTTTTTGTAAAAAAAATACTGCCGGCGAGCTTTATCGGCCGCTGGAGCTTGCTGGAGGGCGACGAAGCCCTCGCCAGCCACAAGTGAGGGTGACGAGGGCTGGGGAGGTTGCCGCAGCCCTCCCCCGACCCTCATCGGCCGCAGGCAAGGGCCGCCCAGCCCCCGCGGCCCTTGCTCATAGTCAGGGAGGGCCAGACGTGGCTTGCCTAGCCTAGATTTCGCCCAAACTTCAAATGCAGTCAAAGGTTTTCCCACGTGCACCACTTGTTCAACGAAATGCGCAAGTGAGTTACGATGAAGATGAAGACTCGCACATTCCGCCGAATAGGTCGGCGCGTGGCAAAAGCGTTGACTATGGGTGAAATCTAGTCGGGGCAAGCCACGTTCGGCCCTCCCCGACCGCAGGCGAGGGCCGTAGTGGCCTCCCCAGCCCCCGCCACCCTTCGGCGAGCTCCGCTAGTCGCTAGAGCTCGTTGGCAGTATTATTTTTTACAAAAAAAAAAAAGAAAAAAAAGTTTGAGACAATTGACAAAGTTTGGAGTTTTTCGTATCACAAAAAAAGTTTGGGATAAATATGTCACAGTGGGTAAAGTTTGAGGTTTTTCGTGGTATTAACCCAAAAAATAATGGAAAAAAAAGTAATGCGCATTTAGACAATTAGAAAACTAGTCGTGAACATTTCATGAATGATATGAATTTTTATTAATCCAGAATGACTAAAATTTAACTATCGTTCTAAAAAAATTCTTCTTTTACACAAAGTTTTCATTTAATTAAAACTCATCTTTTAAACATTTTCCTTGAGTAATTTAATAGTGATTTTAATGTGAAAAATCTTAACAAGAACTTCTTCTTCTTCTTCTTCTTCTTTTCCAATTTAATCAACCCATTGTGTATATATGAAAAGATGACTGCAAAAAAAAAATTTGATGAGGATATATGCACAACAAACACAATAGCCTCTATACATTTTATCGTGGTATTAAATTTTTTATGTTCACATTTTTTTTATAATCCTACTTGACAGTCAATTTACACGATTTGGTCGAATACGTAATGAGCTGGATTTTTTGGAGATCTCTCTTCCATAAAACTAATGTCTATAAAGGTAAATAAAAAAAATGACAAAATAGAAAAGAGAACATATTGCTAATGTACATGGTATTACCCATTTAAAAATTCTAAAAAATCATCATACCTTTTACCATAAGAGGAACAATTGTCTATAAAATTTTAAATCTATTGCATTTTTGCTAATTTAGTCATAAACCCTTTTATTTGGCCAATTCAGTTTTAAACATCTTGAAACTTTGCCAATTCAATTATTCTGATGACTTTATTTCGGAAAATGCCTACGTTGATATCCAATCAGCATCGCCTATCTTCCCTGGCTAGATTGGTAGGTCGACGGAGATCAACACAACGTTGTTTCATGCTTTGAAATCACCCTTCTTGCCCTAAATTGAACGCTTTCCCAACTCCTCAAGAACCCTAGCTCAAAATCGTCAAATCGGCACCCCCAATCTCAAACGACAAGGCGTACACTCCTGATTTGCTTGTTAAAGTCGACTTGAAAACCCTTTTTTCTTGGAGGAAGCTCAAAGGCAGGTTCAAATAAACAAAAACTCACGCCAACACCATTAAAGACGCTTGTTGAAGACCCACGTTGAATATGACTTGGAAACCCTTCTTTTCTTGGAGGAACCTCAAATGCAGCAAGGAGCGCACAAAAAGAAAAAGAAAACATATCTTTGAGCCGATAACACGAGCAAATCAAGAGTGCACACCTGGGGATGCCAATTTGACTAAAGAACTAAGGAATTTCAGCGAAATCGTTTTGATCCTTGAATCGATTGGGGTGCCGATTTGCTGATTTTAAGCTAGGGTTGTTGAGGAGTTGGTCGAGCGTTTAATTTGGGGCAAGGAGGGTGATAACGATGTTGTTTTGATCTTTGATGACCACATCAGCGCCAGTAACCTATCAGTCTGGTCACGTAACTGGTCCGGCCATGTAAGATAGACGGTGCTAATCGGACATCTTGGTAGGCATTTTGAGAGATAAAAGTTGTTCAAGTGACTGAATTGATAAAGTTTCAAAAAGTTTATGACTGAATTGGTCAAATAAAAAGATTTATGACTAAATTGGCAAAAAAACAATATGTTTAAATTTTTTTTGGACAATTGTCCCTACCACGGGAATTAAATCTTCCATAGAAATTGAAAAACCAAAAAAGGGAAAGAAAATAAGTTTGGGTCCACAATTTTAAAACTTCAATTTAATAATTATGGGCAAACTTATATTCCTAACAAAAATGTGATGATTTTAATTATACAGGATGGAATTGACCCTTCACACATGCAAAACTCTATGTGGCGAAAACCAGAATCATGAATTGGTCCAGCATAATTGACTAAAAGGATTGTTTCGTGTAAGACTTATGTGAATATCTAATAATAACATAAAACTGAAAAATCATCCATTGTCTTCGCATGAATTAAACATAATCAATAGAAGCAAACTTTTTGGTGTCTAGAGTCATGAATACCGGTCTTCGTTTACACATTTATCATATTCTGGAACTAGAATTTTGGGTGGCGCAATTTCTACGATGGTAGTCCTAAAATTTATTCGCTTTTTATTTTTCGGTCTATAAACCCATAAAATCATTAAACCTCTCTCCCGACCTCCCCATTCCCAGTGGAAAATGGTGGCCATTTGTGGTTATCATTCTTTATTATTATAATTTTTGTTTATCTATATTCATGTACGATACTGATCATAATAAAGAATTTCACGTGCTGTGTTTTGTTTATAATAGGTTTCCCATGTATATTAAATGCATTATGTATTATTGTTAATTATTACTTCCCAAACAATTAGCTTTGACGAAAAGAAAGTTTTCTAGAAAACCTAGTTCTTTTTCACATTAATGAGAAACTTTATGGATTAACTGTTAAGGAGAGCCTTAAAAAAAATTAACATAAACCACATTTTAACGCATTCACTTTTTTTAATACATTTTCACTTCTGTTGTGTATATCACCATTGAACTCCTTCTCATCGATTTTCTTCTTTTATATACATATACAAGTTCTTTCAAGATTTTCAGAGCGACACATAGTTACATTCTCCAACGAGAAATTTCAGAAGATGAAATTAAATTATATTGCATTTTTTCTAAAATGCTGACAAAAATATGATATTCTTGAATTGACAAAAATTAATATCATTCAAGAATTGTTTACGAAATAATATAAAGAACTCTTTGTGCATAATGTTTTTAATGTATACCTAGATATTCCTCTAAAATCTTATATATGCTATAAAAGTATCTCGCCAATAATGTAAAGAAAAAAAGATAAGTTCTTTAATATAGTAAATAAACATACTCAATATACATTTTACTCTAATGAAATTACAAAAATAAAAAGTTCACCAAGACAGTGAATTTTTAAGATAAAAGGAACAAATAATAGATAAGTTGTTATGAGTTCAATAATGAAGAAGAATTTTTTTAGTCTTTCACTAGATCAAAAAAATATCTTTTTTGCTTACTATCAGTGAGATAATTTTACAAGGAGTATGTAAAATTGTTTTAAGTATATCTAACAAGTAACAATACATTTTTCTATTGTAACGCCCTGCTTCTGGCCCTCTTTTTTGAGGTCCAATTGGGCGAATTTACGAGTTTAGTTAGTGGCCTGTTGGTTTTGAGAGTTTCTTGGACTAAACCGTAAACTTTAGTTTCAAGCGATTCAAGGCTTCTGGAAATCGCGTTTTGGTCCCTTGACTTTTAAATATTTGCATTTTGGCCTCAAAAGGAGTGAATTTTGGGCCTAGGGGCAATTTTGAAAGATTTGGAAAAAATTGACTTTTGGTCAACGGACTAGTCAGTTGGCTCGAAGAGCCGATCAGACTCGCGGACGATCGGTCCGACTGGGTGTGGTCTGGTCCAACCAGTTGCTCTCTCTCTTGCACCTAAAGTCGAATGGCTGGCAGACACATGGCCGAGGAAGCCAATCCATGATCGGCGGATGACCATCCGCTTGGAGAAGATTATAGCTGACCCTAGGGCCTAGCCGGAGTACACCACGGCCAATGAACGGCCACCACTTGCCCCGATCGAGTGGTTTTCCTTCCTGTCCACGGCTCTTCCCTATTTTGCGACCGACTAACCCCTCTCCTTTCAACTCAGAGAACTCGCTCCTTCAACCCTCGTTTGGCTCGATCTTGGTATCGTCGTGAAGCTCGAAACGTCATCTTTAAGACGCAACCCACCATCGCCGCCGTCTCTAGCTTAAACGACGTCGGGAGCCCTAGAAAAGAGGCCCCTCAGCTTGGTTCAACCTCTGTTTTGGTCTAGAGCTTCGAAGTGGGAGATCGAGCAATTCGTCAATCTAGCTCTCACGCCATTACTTTCAATGAGTTCCTAGGTAACCTTTTACCTCATATTGGGCTTTGTTTGTGATTGATTTGGTCTGAGGTTTGTAAATTTGGTTTCTTACTCAGGTTTGCCTGATTTAGGCATCGAAACCCTAGATCCGGCCATCGCGCTGTTTCCGATGACACTTAGCCTTTGTCACCACCACCAATTGACTCATGGGCATCTAATGAGTAGAACCCGACCCTTTTGTTTCAATTGATTTGGCCTGGATTGGATGAATTGAGGCTTGACTCAATTTTTACCTACAATATGCTAAGGGCACGACAAGAGAAGAATACCCTTCTACAGGCTTCTACTTCCTACAATATCTCAAGAGAGCTATGGTTACGTATGTGGAACACAAACACTCCACCGAAGACAAGGTTTTTTCTTTGGCAAATTTGTCAAAACGCAATGGCCACGAAAGACAACTTATTTCGAATGAGGGTTGTATATGTCGAAAGAACCCATAAACCATTGAGCATTTCTTACTCCCCTACCCATGGACTCAATAGATATGGCAAGACCCTATTATCAACATCATGATTAACAGATATATAGTGAATCGTATGAAAGATTAGTTAGTAAACTTTCGACATACCTTCATCTCCTTCGACCTTTTGTCTCTGCTTCTATGGAGGATGTGGAAGGCTAGGAATGACTTGGTGTTCCGAAGCCAGAATGTTAACCCCAACAGATCATAATATCAGCTAGGGTAGAAGTGGAAAACTCTAAGCAGTAGGCGAAAGATACTACAAGAAAACCAACCGCACATAACGTATTACTTGCAGGGTGGTCGCCTCCATCTCCTGGAGTCCTCAAAATTAATGTTGACTGCTCCTTTGACCTAGAAACAAGAGAGGAAGCAATAGTGTGCATTTGTAGGGACAACAAGGGGATTCTCTGTGATGGCTTAGCCTGAATAGTGCGAGTCTCCTCTGCAATCCAATCTGAAGTAGCAGCAACCATGGAAACTCTAAAGTACTCTGAAGAAAGACACGAACGACAACTTATCTTGGAGACTAATCAGTTTGATCCGGTGAAAGTGATCAGTGAATGTGCAAATCAAGTTAACTGGGATGCACAAGTACTTATCAAAGAAGCCCAAGCCCGTGTACAAAAGTTCTCTCATTTGCAAATAGCCCAATGTCCTACATTAAATAATCGGATCACGAAGTGGGCTGCTAAAGCCCAAAGATTGAAGAATCTTCCGAGCAACTGGATCTTATATCCCCCTCTTTGCTTTTTGGAAATGTTATGTTCTGAAACTAGTGAGCTTTCTAGTAGAACTTTTATGGAATGAATATATAAAGGAGAGATTTCGACCAAAAAGAGAAAAAGAGAACATAGCGGGGCATAACACCCCCCGATGCATGTTAACATATTGTTGCCAAAAAAATTGCGAAATGGAGATTTTAACTGCAATTGGGCAATGTAAGAGTCTGTCTTTAATTTCTCAGACAATGTTTAATTTAGTCCTTGAACTCCCTTCTAAATTAGGCTCAACAGGCGAAATTATTAGGGGTGAGCAAGTTATACTGCTCGAACTAAGAACCACTCGGACCAGATTGGCCAGGTGGGTTCAGTTTCCGGATGTGTCGATCTGGTTCTCGGTTCTCGAAAGTGAAACCGGTGTCCAAGGGATCCGGTTTCTAATTCCTAAGAAAATCGGACCGGTTAAATATAAATATA
This sequence comes from Melaleuca quinquenervia, assembly GCA_030064385.1. Taxonomy (NCBI): domain Eukaryota; kingdom Viridiplantae; phylum Streptophyta; class Magnoliopsida; order Myrtales; family Myrtaceae; genus Melaleuca; species Melaleuca quinquenervia. Next base: position 9,459,480 of record CM057721.1, on the reverse strand, counting down.
AAAAAAGTAAAACCCTGACTACTTCCTCTGCAGCTCGGAGTCGATGTTCATGGACTCCATAATCCCTAGGATCCACGAAGAAGAAGGCCTCTGTTTGGGTTGGCTCTCCATGTCCCGAGTCCCTCTCTCTTTTCGAGAGTTATGCATGCTCGTCATTAAGGCCAGCATTGTGCTTGAGAGCAACTCGAGTTCGAGGAGAAGGGAGGATGGAGTTACGTCAAGGGCCAGTTATCGAAAACGGTGTTGATCTCTTTCCGGGTCCCATGCCACGAGACTGGAGTTGGGTGAGGGTAGTTGAAAGATTTTGTGATCATTTTCCGGTCCCATTGGACCACCTGGAAACCGGCCTGGACCGACGTGTCCGGTCCTAAGACTAGTCGATCCAGCTCCCGGTCCTATAAATCAGGGAAGCGGTCCCACCGGTCCGTTTCCCGATTCCAATGGAAAATCAGACCGCCCAGGGAACCGATCACCCCTAGAAATTATTGTGAGTTGACCATAAATTATGCTTGCTTCCAATCTGAGTTTATTCATTTTTGTAGCGTCCTTTAGATTTCATGAGTCCCACATGATCAACAATCGTAGTAAATCCAGAAAAACGAAATAGGCACCAGTCCCAGATATAGAACCATGAAGAATGGACACATTAAGCTTTATTCCGCAATAAATTTGTCTCCATTAACAGATCTCCTCGTCTGCCTTTACAACGACGCTTTCACTGAATCCGCAAACTTGGCAAAAATGTTTACAGATCAAGCACATCAGAAAAAGTGACAGAGTTTTTACAAGCGAAAAGCTTCATCGCCTTTCATACGTCTCTAAGAGGTTGCTCCATATGGAAGCAATGCAGCAGCAACTATCCTTCCTTCCTCGTTCAGTATGTTGTAAGTTGATGCAGCGTTTCTCTGCAAATATGTGTGACAAGCAACGTAATTTGATAAGCTATTGACAAAATATTGCGACATTTCTGTGAACATGAGAATAACTATGCTCGATTAACATATGCCCGGAAAAACCAGCACGGGAAGAAACTCATCTTTTTCACCCATCCATTTTAGCAGCTATCATTCTGACAGAAGATGAAAATACACAGAACCGCACTGCACTGTTTGGGCTACCAAGAATCCAAATTAGTAGAACAATATGGTCAGTGCTTCAGTAGAAGGCAGCTTCATTTGTTGCTAGAACCTCTGATCAACTCCCACAAGGATATCCCGTAATAATGTTTACCTAATGGCTCTAAACTTAACCTTGGCGCATAAAGAAAAAAGCTTGACATGGGCAAAAATCAAGTTCAAATTATCCAGAAAACCATTACAAGACGAAGACTGTATCATCCATAATTAGTGAAGCTCATACAGACGATAATCATCTTTATGTATGGCCGTCAGAGTGGAGGAAAATCTTGTGGATAAGTGTATTATGAAACTGAGAGTATTCCTAGCAATCCAAGAATGACAGAGACTCAACCAGAGGGAACCAAACTGCACCACATGATAAGTAAGTTGTCTAGTCTACTGATTCCTACTTAATGAAACGAAATCGAATGACATGAAAATGTTTAGCCAATACCACCAGTTTTCAATTAAAGTGCTAAAAAATAGTTGACATGACAAATTTTACATTAACTTTTTTTCATACGGACAAGCCTGAGTCTTCAATGGTCTTAAACATGTCATGGTAACAAAACACACTTCCTTACGAAAAACTTCCCATGAATCAGGTTATGAACTCTTAGCCATTTCCTTAGGCCCCACTTAGCAACTGCAGCTGTTAATTGCAACTAGTAATGCTAAAACAAATCAAGTTGCCAAATTGGATTTCAATTTGTTTCAAGCATCCTAACCATTGTACTCCATACCTAGCTTTTCATGAAGCCCCTGAGACTCTCTATTTAAACTAGTTATTGTATTAATAGAGTGGATTCTACCATTCTAGAGGTAGAAATAGGTAAATAGTAACTCCATCTCAACCTATTGTTGAGCCAAGTACCTTATTGTCAGGGTCCTTAATAATTGAAATTGAGAAAACCTGCACACGTTCTGAACTCTATGTACAGAGTCTGAAAACTCAATTGATTCAATCAAGTTTCAAGTTTTTATCAAAAATTGGAATGTAATTCTAAACCTTTCAATTAGTTTAGTTAAATTGTAAACCTTTATCACAAAATGCCATTAAATCGCAAAATTGTCTTGAAAGGTACAATTTAATTGCCAATTTAGCACTTTTCCCTTTAAAAACTCTTCCAACGAGTTTATTTGACGTAGGAACCTGAGTATTAAGTTTGACCTTCCTATCCACTCAACACTTGCTGAAGACCAGACCAAGTATTGCAATCTGAATTTCCCCTTTCCCCATAGCATATTTAAGGGAAATCCACTTCCCTCCTGCACCCATGACGAAGCCAGTGTGGTGTTGTCTAACCAGCATACACCTATGCTCAGATAGCCATGTCCCAGTATTAGTAGTGGACAGCTTTGCCTTGAATTAGACATGCTCTACTATACACTCACCATCAAAGGCCTCATCCGTATTCATAAATAGAGGTTTATTGGGAAGAATTCAAGTAGGACAGAAACGAAACTTGTTGATCAGCAAAGCCAACTACATAATGCTAGACCTTTTCTTTCCGGTCTGCTTGAACGCTTGGAGTAAGAAATCTTCTGCATTCCTAGCTTCATTACAGCCAATGCTCCTCTGAGCGACTAGAATTAGACTATATTTCGAGATATAGACAGACACATGCTGACAACATCACGTTATGCCACCTTGGTTTTATCCGGTAGAGGAAACAAAAGGAGGGGTATGATTTTCTGGCGACAGTGAATTTTTTTGGATTATAATTGTACCAATCCATGTAGCAGCTTGTTTCCTGGCAATGTTTGGTTGGGCTTAGGCTTTCTCACAAAAATAAATGAATAACTTGAATTTTAACTATTAACTATTATAAAATACAGAAAAAATTGCAACTTACTTCAGATGTTACTAGATTTAACATTTTTATATAATAAAATCTTATCTAAATGAGTAAAAGTTCAACCTATAAGATAAAGCAGAAAAAAAAGGGACTCCATACACAGCTCGTCTGGCACTAGTAGCACTTAGTCAAGCAAAGTCTTTTTCTTCAATTGGCCACAACTCCTAACTTTGTACCAGGGAAGCAAATAGTCGGATGGTCAGAGGGTTGTATTCCTTTATCAAGTGGCAAGGTTTTGATTCCCTTCCACTATAATTGGATCAGGCAAGCCTTCACCAGGTGATGTTGAATGAACTAGCACTTGCGACAGGCCCAAGCGTGGAAAACCTCCTACAATGTTGGCAAGGATGCCCCACCAAAAGAAATGCCAGAAGCTAGGTAACTTCTGGCTTTCAGCTGAAGGCTTTTGGTCTAAAAAGTTATTCTAATACCATGAACTATAAAAGAGAATAAATTAGTAGGAGTTGAGAAGTTTGCTACTGAAATTAGTGACCAAGTCATAGCTAATTACAACTTAAAAGTCAGATCACCACAGCTTTAGCCAAAATCTGAAACCTATATGTAAACCCTGGCCAAAAAGCCTCAGCCACCCCAGACATCCAATGTCATTGTGTAAGTAGCTCTACGAATATTGGCTATAGACAGCAAATTATCTAATGATGGAAAACGTTTTCAGAATATTTACCAGTTTGGACACAGAAAATAACCTAGTCAATAGAAAATATTTCCAACTGGCCATAATTAACAGGCTAATACTTCGAAAATGAATTGCCCTACTGCAAAAGGGGAAATTAATTTCCCCAAAGAGGCAACACCATCGTGCTGCCAATGCAGAGCCAATGAGCACTACTCTCTCTCTCTCTCAACTTGATCTACACTACTTTTACAATAGCTTTATAAATTTTTTTGCTTACCATAAAAGCTTCTTAAAACTAATTCCTTCTCATTTTAATGCTCATAACCAAATAAGAGAAAATCAATCACTTTCCTGAAAATAGATCCTTTTATAATCCTAATCACAACCACAAGCAACGTAAGAGAATTTGGCTGAAATTAAAAGTGACAGAGCATAAGTTACTGTTATTGGTTAGATATATGTGAGAAATGACCTAGAAGATGAACACGAATAAAGTTATGTACCGAGTCAAGTAATTCCAACTTCATGCCAGTAGACCGAATGAAACGTCGGAGATCAGGATCAACAGGTTGAATGTGCCTCCCACAGCCAAGGATGAGAATCTCTGAAATATATTACAAACAATACACAGATTCAGAATACAATGCTGATGCAGTCATATAATATGATATCACAAGAAGATGCACGCGAGATAGTCTTTTGAAAACATAGAAAGAATTCCCTCCATGGAGTGCCCAGTAACTCTGAATAGTGGATATGTCAGCAATTGATTCCAAACTACATGCCTAAAAGCATAAAGAGTACAGCAAAGACTCCCTTGATGAGATTGGACACAATGTACCACCCAGCTAAGATACAGATGCAGAAAACTTCTACTATCCTACAGATTTAAATGGCTAATGAATGAACTTATGCCACCAATGTTACAGTTGAATCTTTAAAAAAAGCAATTTTTACAAAATTAAGTAGATAACCCTTCAACGGTAGGCAATTCATAGTCCATGTCTACTCATCGTCATTAGTTCTTTACACACTTGATCTATTCTAAAATTATTTTTAGATCTTTTCTAGCATATGGGGTTTTAATGGGACGCAGCTCTTGGTGCTCTTTGTAATCTTGGCAAAAGAAAAGACATTTCTTAATTTATCCCCCCTCCCCCCCCCCCCCCAAAAAAAAAAAAGAAGCTCTTGGTGCTCTTCCAAAACTTAATTGTGGGGGCAAAAAGAATAGTCCACATGTACTTCTACCAAATAAAGGAGTTATAATTGTAAGGAAAAACACACATGCCAATTGTACAGATAGGATCACCTATAGTGCACAGATTCTCACCTGGTATGGGTCGAACAGTCTGGAAGATGGACAAGCTGCAGAAGAGAAATAAAGCATGCAAGGTAAATAGAGGTCGAAAGCTAAAAAAAAGTCTAGCCCTAGCAGTGGAAAAAGTCAAAAGAACTTCATATACGTCCAGCTCTAATATTCGAGAATATCAAGGTTACTCATCTCCTAAATCATGAAACAAAATTTTCAAGGACCACCCAAGAGTCAAATCCAAGAACTACCACCATATATAGGTGAGAAACACTACTTGCAGTACACATTATCCTGTCCATTGTCAAGTTAAGGCAGCATCCTTCCCATTGTCAAGTTAAGGCAGTAACAGATTCCTTTTACAACCTCTTCCCGGTATACATGTTGATGTCAAGAATACTCTACTATTTGGCTTCAATATCAATGCTGCTTTTACATAGCAAGGCTGATACTTTGGAGACTTCATTTCAGCCACTTAACCATGTCCCCCAACAACTCCGACTATTCTACAATTCTTCCAAGGGACAATGACCACGCTTTTAAACTTATATGATCACTGCTTTAATAAAGCACATATTCCTTCTTGCACTTGTGGATAATATCGTTTTGGCCTTGGTCTTTCGGTACACTATTTTTGTGCAAACCCATGCCAATGATTAAAGAATGCATCCCCTTCACTAACATATGCAATTAGTCGTGCACAAAAAAGCACAGAGGTAAAGGAAATTCACCACAGTCTGGTCACGACTCTTCAATTTTTCCGACAAAATTAGGCTTCAAACCAATCTCCCAGTTTTCTTCATCAGATGTGTGGCGTTTGGTAATTTAAAAAACAACGATAGACAGAAGATGAGGAATTGCCTGTCAGGAGTTACGTCAGAGAACGTCTTTGGGCTCCAAGACATTAGCAGATTCCCCACACAAAGCACACTTCCCTCGTACATCACTCCATTCACCTTGAAACCCGTTTCTGTGAATCTGTAAATCGCACGAAGAGCGAGCAAGAGACAACCAGAATATTCCAAATGAGAAGACCTCGGCCCCATAGAAAAATTACCCAGAAAAAGAACATAACCGAACAATAGCTCGGAGGCAGACTCCGAGTCGAAAGAATTCCAAACGCACTGTTGGAAACGGAGTTGGTCCTCGGGGACGTCGTCGATGAGGTTGATCTGATCGTAGAGAGAGAAGGCGCGTCGGAGTGACGGGAGGGGTTGACTCGAGGGCCTCGGGTTCAGCTCGCGCTTTAGGCTGCGAATGAGATCGGGAAGCCTCTGCCTCACCGCCATTGTTGCCGTGTTGCGAAGTCCTCTCCTCTGCTCTTGCAGCTATGCACGAGGACGAAGACGCCGTCTATCCGGAAACTTTTATCGGGCCGGGCTGGGCCTATCCGGGCCAGGAAAGGTTTCATATTGGGCCGACCTGGGTCTCCACTGGAAACTTTTAACTATGCCGTGCATAAGTCGTGAAGGTCTGATAGCTCCCTTGAGCAGATGACTTGCTGATTTTTGGTTGATTTTCCTTCTACATAATTGGAGTGGTTAAACATGGAAACAATTTAATCGTGTAATAGTCTAGCTTAAGAAAAAAAAATACACTCGATAGTGGGGAACCTCCTAATTGCAGTAATCTACACCTTATAACTGAGACCTTTTTTAGAGTTTCTTGAACTAAAAGTTAAGCTTGTCTAAATGTATGATTTGTTTTAATTGAAAAAGACATTCGCTTGCCTTGGCTTAGGAATGTGTTTCGTGACCACATCAAATTGAGACTTATGAGTCCTCTCCAGTAGTGGTGATAATCTAGGCTTAGTCCTGTCAAATATTAGAAACTCTTTCAAGGGAAGTAATGCGGTCAAAATTTGTCCAAGACCTAATTCAAGCTCGCTCTTGCTAGTTGAACATGACTTTGTGTAGGAATGAACAAAGGGATAAGTTTTATCAGATTTTGAGAAGAAACTTCCCTAATTAATACTTGGTTAGGAAATATCTTTGCTGAATCCTGTTGAATACGTATTCCTCTTTCTGTAAGAAGACCAGATTCCAACAATAATTATGTGCTCCTACTGGCGTGGCATGTAATGCAGTTCAACCTAGGTTAGACACCCATGGTTTTTCCTACTTCACTTTGCTCATTGTGCGGTCCATTTTCTTCACCCTTCATTTCCGAAACCATTATTGGATAATTGATTCTTATAGTGCGTAATCAAGTCTCTTACTCATATAGCATGAAGAGAAGCTAAATACAGGATGCTATTGCTATCATATCACATGGTTGTGCTGTACGCTTTTGTTTCATTGTTCATGTCAAAAGCCATTCCTGATTCTTCTACACAGAGAATGAAAATCCTTTTGGTTTAGTTGTAGCTGTACTCTGATACATCATAAATCCTACGTTTGGAAACGTGTGTCTAATGTTGCAACGCCTGGAAATTGGGTGAAACTGCAACAGTTGGGTTTTGCAGCTTTGAAGTGTTGCCTAACTCTCCGGAAACACTGAAGCGCCTCCTTTCAAATTGGTAACTAATGTACATAGCTACACGATTTTATTCAAATATTTCCTATCAACCCTAGACCCGATCACCCCTAAATTTGAGTCCATTGAACTTAAGATATCTTCAGCCGTTTGATCAGATGTCTCGTAAGAATAGACGAAGTCTAGTAATGATTGTTTATGTGCGTTTTTGGTGAGGTCCACGAGGAGGCCAACATGATTGAATTGACGAGATGGATCCAATACATTGGACTAAGTCGATGCCAAAATTTTTCCTGCGTGCATAGAAAATACTAGACCTGAGTATTATAGAATTTGATTCAACTCAGCCGACTGGGGTCCCATGCGAATGCCAATTGTGAGACCCATGCATCCTGAGAATCGGATTGCCTCGTACTGCATTCAGACAAGAAATTCCCTGTTGCAGGCATCTCTGACGTGATGATGCATATCCATGAAAAGAGATTGGCTTCGACCATCCTACGAATTTGCTGTCTTTACACCTGAATGGCACTAAACCCAGGGAACAGCTCAAAGTATTCTAAACCAACTACTGTATTTTGATTCCTCAGAGTTCCTGCTTCTCCGAAAACAGAGAGCCTCGGACTAGACAGCCAGAATCTTGCAACTTCTGTTTCCCCCCCGAGGTCTGTCATGTAGTTCCCTCGCCATGAGAAGCTTGGGGAATGAACACTCATCATTTTAACATACTACAATGGAAAATAAAAGATATCCCCCTCGGATGTCTTCCCTTCTGCACAGATGGAGATGAGAGTGCTGTGACTCGCGCTAGGCATTATCCTTTGGCCTCAAATGGGGAAGGTTCCTTGTTGCATGCACATCCGGCATTGAGTCGTTCGAGCCTGCCGCATGTACCGTCAGAAGGTCATTACCAGATGAGGGCTTTGGTTAACTAAATTTTCTATTAAATCCATGGCAAGACATCCTTTTACATCTAGGTGGGTGGTTATTACGAGACTTGAAGAACACAAGCTGATTCGCATGGAAAGAGCAAGGGTTTAGTTAGGGTGGAAATGGGCTTGGTCCTGTCGTGTCTGATCGTGTTTTATGATGAGATAAGACTAGAGCTTTTGTCTCAGTGCGGTTTAAACAGGCCAAGGAAATTAGAATGCCCCCAACTGAAGTGCAATGTATTAGTTCTGTCTATTCAATTCCTTTCTGCAATACCTACTAGTTTATGAAACCACGCCACGACATCATAGAAATTCAGAACTAGCTGATTCTGATTTTACTTGAAAACCACTGGCCAGTTATGCTGAAACGGCATGAACTCACTGCCTTACACAACGTAAGTTCTTTAGACCTCAGAAGAAACGAATGCATATGTTTGAAGGCCTTCTGGTTTGTTGCCTAATTCTAAAAGGATTTTGACTTGCTGGACTAGCTAGAAAATCGACAAGAAGAGAAACAGGAGCTATACGAAAAATAAGAAGGAAATGATGCAGGAAAATTGCTATTTCAAGCTTGGCGAGTTCATTTTCAGGACAAAGTCTGCTTCCCGCTCCAAGGGGAAGAAAAATTCCTGCTTTGAGTGTGTAATCCTGAGAGCCAAGCCGCGATGTTACTGGTTAGAAAGTGTTCTCACATCGTCATGTAATTACCTACCGACATTACAGTACTTATGATGGCATCAAACTTACATCCAATCTGGAAGGAAACTTATTTGGATTTGGATATATTTCCGGATTTAAATGGACGGTTCTGAACCAGACCAGAACTTTCCAACCCTGAGGAATAGTGGAACCTGACCAAGATCAAATGTATTAAGCACAATCATGAGACAAGACGTGTTACATGTTCTCTTATGTGAGAAAAGAGGGGGAAAAATGACTCGCCATTCATAAAAACATCTGATTTCACTTCACAGAAAACCACCAGTGAGAATGTGATCAAGCGAAATGTTTTGTCGATAACCTTTCATATTCAGCAAGAATTCAAAATCTATTGCATTCTGCTGACTGCATAGAAAGGATGACGTAAGATAGAACCAAAAACAAAAGACAAGTACCTAGGACAAGTATTCCATCTGTCGAAACTCCTTGGGGGTCAAACTCTTTGAAAGCCGGCGGTCTCTTCTTCATGATCCCTTCTTGCTCCTCCAATGATGTGGTACAGAGAAGCTAAGACGCCGTGGGTAAACATTAAACGCCAGCAAAACAATGAAATGTGAAAGTGAATCGAGTTTTGCATTTAAGATTGTCAGTGATCTGGTTAGGTCATCAAATGTATTTCCAAAAGACCTTATAGAAATACCGAAATTTCATTCCCTAGCTAGGTTAAAGGTTCTTCCTGTATTTCCACATGTCACTCTCTCGACACTCCATTGAGCTAGTGGATTTTAGTGGCCCATCCTGGAGAGACCGATGCGAAGCATTCAGTGAACTTACATACAGAACCGTGGTCGAGTAAGGAAAAAGCATATTGCCTTGCTCAAGGGCAGTAGCTTTGCAAGATAATGGTTACATTGTACATTTCTGATTTCATAGAATCAATGACTTAAAAATGCCTAAGCTCAGTACCTTGGCTTTCTGAAGGACCTCCTGGTTCTCTTGAAGGAAGATGGTCGCCCACATCGTAACAGCACATCGATGATTTCCTCATCGTTCAGCTTTCGACCGTTTTCGTCTTTCTACTTCCAGTAGCGTACTCATGTCCATTGCAGAAACCTTAGTCTCCTTCTGCTTCCGTCTTTCACCCATTTTTTCCGAGCCTGATGTCAGTTTGGGAAAAAAGAAAAGAATGAAAAAGAAAACAGAAGACCCTGATTATCTGATGAAGCCAGTTGTAATATTGACTACAAGTCAAACATTCTATGTGTGATCCATAACAACCGGAATCGTTACTGGACTTTGTTGTTATTCTAAAACTCTACTGCTGTACTTGCTGCTGTAGAACAGAACTTATAGCAAGAACAGAACAATCTTTAGCTGTATTTGTGCAGCGGATTACAACAACACAGCAAGAACAAAATATACAGCAGGAACGCAGCAATGGAAGGAAAAAAACTGCATTACCATTAAAATCTGGAAAATCTGTCTTAAATACAAACTAAACAACACACTTGAAAAATAACTGCACAGCAGTTACTAAAACATGAACTACCACTTTTCCACTAACTCCTAAAATATAGGACATGACTTAAACAGAAAAACAACTGCTGCAGACCTTGATTCATCAACATTCTCCTCCTGAATCAAGTGCTGCATACTCCTAGCTTAGCTCTAAGAAACTCAAAACGACTAACATGAAATGATTTGGTAAACACATCTGCAGTTTGATCTTCTGAGCTGCAATGCACTAGCTTAACTTCTCCAGACTTTTGCACTTCTCTTAGGAAATAATATCTAACTTTGAAGTGTTTAATCTTTCCATGGAACACCGGGTTCTGCGAGATAGCTAGAGCAGCTTGATTGTCTACAAGAATCTCTATGCCTTCCTCTTGCTCTAAATGCATATCATCCATCAGCTTCTTCAACCATAACGCTTGATTCACAGCTGATGTTGCTGCAATGAATTCAGCCTCTGCAGTTGACTGAGCCACTATTTCTTGCTTCTTTGAACATCAAGAGAAGCAAGTTGAACCAAAAGTGAAACAATATCATGAAGTGCTCTTCATATCATCCTCTGAACCAGCCCAATCACTGTCCGAATAACCCAGCAACTTGAAGTCTTGAACTTTGCTGAACTTTACCCCAAATGACAAAGTTCCTTTCAAGTACCTTAATACTCTCTTTGCAGCTACCATATGCAACTTACTTGCACAATTTAGAAATCGAGACAAGACACTTACTGGAAATAAGATATCTGGCCTAGTTGCGGTTAGATACATAAGACAACCAATCAAATTTCTATAAACTCTTTCATCTGCAGCTTCAGAACCATCTTCCTTTTTCAACTTTTCATTCTTAGCCATTGGAGTAGCCACACTCTTGCACTCCTCCATGCTGAATCTCTTCAAGATCTCTTTCAAGTACTTCTTTTGACAGATGAAAACTTCATTCTGAGTTTGCTTAACTTCCATCCCCAGAAAATATGTCATTTCACCTAGATCAGTCATCTCAAACATCTTCATCATCTCATGTTTGAATGCAACAATCTGATCTTCATTACTCCCTATCAAAAGCATATCATCTACATAAAGAGATACAACCACCAAGTCAGCTTCTAACCTTCGAATATACAAGGTAGATTCACTAAGGCTTTTCTCAAAGCCTAAACTCAGCAAGTATTCATCCATCTTGCTGTACCATGCTCTAGGAGCTTGCCTTAACCCATAAAGCGCATTCTTCAGAAGATAGACTTTCTCCTCCTGGCCTTGTGTAACAAAGCCTTCAGGTTGCTCAACATAGATTTCTTCTTGCAACACTCCATTTAAAAACGCAGACTTTACATCTAGCTGATAAACTTTCCAGCCTTGTTGAGCTGCCACTGCAAGTATTATTCTGATGGTGTCAAGCCTTGCCACTGGAGCAAATGTCTCTGAAAAATCTACTCCCCAGACTTGAGCATATCCCTTCACCACCAGCCTTGCCTTGTACTTGTTTACCGAACCATCAGGATTCAACTTGGTCTTGTAGACCCATTTCACTCCTATTATCTTCCTATCTTCAGGTTTGTCAACCAGCTCCCATGTCTGGTTCTTTTCAATCATGTAAAGCTCTTCCTTTATTGCATTTAACCATATCGTATCAGCTTTAGCATCCTCATAGTCTGTAGGTTCTAAGATAGCCACACTACATCTTTGATACAAATCAGTCAAAGATCTTGTTCCTCTAACTGGAACATCATCTACTAGCTCATCAGCTTCCAGCAAGTCTTCCTTGTACTCACTTTGTTGCTCATCTTTCCAGTTCCATTCCTCATCTTCCAAGAACTGAACATCTCTACTGATGATTACCTTCTTAGTTTGCGGCTGATATATCCTATAGGCTTTTGACACTGAGCTGTAGCCTATAAAGGTTCCAGATTCAGCTTTCTCTCCCAACTTGTCTCTCTTCACTTGTGGGATATGAGAAAAGCACAAAGAACCAAACACTTTCAGATTCTTCAAAAATGGCTTGACATCAAACCAAGCTTCAAAAGGTGTCTTCATCTCCAGCACTCTTGTAGGAAGTCTATTCAGCAAAAATACTGATGTATTTGCTGCTTCTGCCCAGAACTCTTTTGGTAGATTCTTCTCATGCAACATGCATCTAGTCATCTCCATAATGGTTCTATTTTTCCTTTCACTTACTCCATTTTGTTGTGGTGAGTAAGGAACGGTAAGTTGATGCTCAATTCCAGTTTCTTCACAAAATAAGTTAAACCTTTGTGAAGTATATTCAGTTCCATTATCAGATCTAATGACCTGAATTTTACAGCCACTTTGGTTCTCAACCCATCTCTTAAACTTCAGAAATATCACAGCAACTTCTGACTTGTGCTTCATGAAATAAATCCAGCACATTCTGGTATAATCATCAATGAAAATAATGAAATACCTGCTGCCATTCAGAGAAGATGTCAACTGTGGACCACATAAGTATGTATGAACCAGCTGCAACTTTTTTGTAGCTCTCCAAGTAGAATTCTTGAACGGAAGTATAGTCTGCTTGCCTAACAAACAAGCCTTGCACCTTGTAATCTGCTCCTCCAAGTTTGGTAACCCAGTAACCATATCATTCTTCTGCATAAACAGCACGCCTTTGCGGTGAAAATGCCCCAACCTCTTGTGCCACAATTCTACTTCTGTAGCTTGACACATGAATATCACTTGCTCCTTCAAAGTCTGGAAGTCTTCAGACTTTGTCGCTAAAGTTTGACTATCTTCAGACTTTGTATTCAGACTTTGCAAAGTTTGACCTCGCACAATCTCAGACTTTGATGGTCTCAGACTTTGTACAGTCTGACCACCTTCAGACTCATGTAAAGTCTCAGACTTTGATGATCTCAGACTTTGTACAGTCTGACAACCTTTAGACTCGTGTAAAGTCTCAGACTTTGATGATCTCAGACTTTGTACAGTCTGACAACCTTCAGACTCAGACTTTGGATAATGGTCTCTAGCCTGACTTTTGAACGCCATCTGCTCCTTCTTAAGAGGATTCAAGGAGAAACTCTTCTGCTGCATCTTTATCCTGAACAGCTCTTGACCATTTGAGTCAACTATAAGACATCTCCCTTCTTCAAATGTCACTTTGAACCCCTTTTCTACTAACTGCCCCACACTCAGCAAATTCTGATCAACCTCAAGCACAAACATTACATCAGAAACCAGCTTAATTCCAGCACAACTCTCTATTGCTACAATCCATTTACCTTTCACTTCTAAGTACTCTCCATTCCCAATCCTCACTCTTGACTTTAATGACATGTCAAGATCTATAACGAGGTTTTCATCACTAGTCATGTGATTTGTACAGCCACTATCAACTAGCCAACTATCACATGGAGTACTAGAAGAGAAACAAGATGCAACAAAAAGATGATCTACCTCCTACTGGACAGCAACTCGTACCTCACCTTGTTGCTGATTTCTTCTATCTTTACAGAACTTTTCAACGTGTCCTTGCTTTTGACACTTTCTGCATCTCACATTTGGCCTTTTCCAGCATCTAAAGTGTGGATGATTCTTCTTTCCACAGTACTGACATGGAGGATACTTTCCCCAAGAGGTCTTGAAACCACCTGCACTGCTCTCTTCCACAATAGTTTCTGAACCACTGCTGCCATGCTCTTTCTTCCCTTTCCATTTCCTGTCTTTCCATCCCAATTTCTGCTATTCTTTGGCCTGCAAAGCTCCTTCCGTACTTTCCTCATGCCTCATCAATCTCCTCTGCTCTTGTGCTTGCAAAGCACTAAGCAATTCGGCCAACTTGATCTGAGATAGATCCTTGGTATTCTCCAAAGAAGCAATGGTTGCCTCAAATCTTTCTGGTAAGGTGACAAGAATCTTTTGCACTAATCTATTGTCAGAAAGATCAGCACCTAAGACCCTTGCTTGGTTTGCAATACTTACCAGCTTATCAGAATACTCCTTAATCGTCTCAGATTCTTTCATCTTCAGCCTTTCAAACTCTGTGATCAGATTCAGCGCTTTCATGCTTCTGATCCTCTCATCTCCTTAATATTCGGCCTTGAGGAAATCCCAAATAGCTTTTGCTGATTCACAAACCATAATTCTGCTGAAAATGGCAGGTGAGACAGTAGCATATAAGAAGGACTTTGCTTTCGCCTTCCTTGTTATCTTCTCCTTGTGAAACTTGATTTGGTTGATGGTCGCATTATCAGGAAGAGGATCAACTTCGTAGTCTTGTTCCACAGCTTCCCAAAAATCACAACCTTCCAGAAAAGCTCGCATCCTAACTGCCCATGCATGATAATTGTCACCATCAAACACCGGTAGAGTCATTGCTGAGAAACTACTCGAACCAGCCTCCATCTAGCCTTTAAGCTTTCGTGAATGAATGCACACCTTTCACTCAATCTCACAAGTCACTCACAGCCCCTTAAGATCAAGAAGGCTCTGATACCACTGTTGTTATTCTAAAACTCTACTGCTGTACTTGCTGTTGTAGAACAGAACTTACAGCAAGAACAGAACAATCTTTAGCTGTATTTGTATAGCGGATTACAACAACACAGCAAGAACAAAATATACAGCAGGAACGCAGCAATGGAAGGGAAAAAACTGCATTACCATTAAAATCTGGAAAATCTGTCTTAAATACAAACTAAACAACACACTTGAAAAATAACTGCACAGCAGTTACTAAAACATGAACTACCACTTTTCCACTAACTCCTAAAATATAGGACATGACTTAAACAGAAAAACAACTGCTGCATACCTTGATTCATCAACAGACTTTTTATCCAAATTTATTTTAACAATATTAGATGAGAGGTTCAATGAGATTGGATTACTGTAACAATGTTAGATGAGAGCATTTACAATTGCCATGTTCCTTTGATAGGTCCAAAGAATTGGACTACAAGTCAAACATGCCTCAATGAATCAACTCTCGCCTCGAGAGCTTTGTGATAAGCAAATCCTAAAAGGTTGATTGCCATGGCTCTAACTCTGTAATTGAGAGTGGTATGTTCACTACAAAAAAAACCGTAATTTCGCTGCGGTAAATTTGCCACGTAATATTTTTCGTCGCTAATTGCTACGGGATTTGTTACGAAAAGCACACTCTGACACTACTTTGCCACGACAACCGATTTGTGGTTATTTGTGACGTCTTTTGTCACGGCATCATAATAATCGTCGCTAATTGGCTACAATGAGTAAATTCGTGTCTAAAGCCAAAACAAATTTGCGATGGTCTAAATTGCGTCGCCAAATTGCTACGAATTTAACGGCAAATTACAATTGGTCGCTAAATAGAGACGTCACTAACATGCTGTCACTAAAGTCGTCACAATTTAGTGACGAAAAAAGCTTGTGGCTAATTAGCTACGGTCAAAGGAATGTTATGCCGGTAATTTGCTACGAAGGTAGATTTGTCGCAAGAAAAGTAGCTTATTAGCTATGGTTGTTTGTGGTGTGGAAAATTGTGTAGCAAATTAGCTACATCAAATGTTATTTGTGGTAAATTTGTTACAGTATGTAACATCGTAACTCGTAATGGGATTCATTGCAATTTGACTACGAATTGTTCAGTTGTAGTTAAATTGCAATGGAAACACAGTTCGTGACTTAATTCGTCCGTAATTAGCGACGACGAATTTTTTCCGTTGCCATTTTTGAATATAAAGTCAGGTGGATCCCATGCTCCTACTTTCTTCTTACTTTCTTTTCTCCTAAAAACCCTCTTCGACCTTCTTCTACCCAAGAACCCTAACGCAGCATTGTGCATTTCTTCTACCCTCGTCTCTTGTGTCCAAGGTCTTTGAAAGTGCTATGCGGGCTTTGGTCGTCCAACAAAAGCTTCTGGGTGTCGGCGAGTGAGCGGATAAAAGTGGTGAAGGTACCTACATTTCCTATCTCGTTCTTTCTGTAGTAGAGAATTTAGAAGATGGCTGGTTGTGTTGTGTGTCTTTGTGGTGAGTAGATCAGATCTGGAACACTACCCCCCCAGATCTGTCTTCCTTTCCCTTCACGTGCGAGCTATGGACGACCTCAACAACTACCTCATTTGAAGCTTTCGTTACCAAGATTGAAAAAAAAAAGAACAAACGAAATGATATATCAGTATGGGATGCCATTCGGCATGGGAAAAAAGTACATGATTTTGGTTTAATTTATCACAACTAATGGCTAAAAAAAATCAGCTGGTGATAGATTAAAAATGGCCATAAGTGCAGTCATAAACTAATTAAAATCATAATTAGAAAGCATCTGCATGCTTTGTGAGGTGTTTAAATGTGTTCATATTTTGTGTGGTTATTCAATGGCGGGTATTCACAATTTAACTTGGCAAATATTGTATGCGAACATGTGAATATACATCCTTCAAAGTTATTGATTTTTTTTTTATTAAATAGGTGTCAATAAACGTGATGAATCTCTTTCCCATGTCCTCAACTCATTTGCGGTTTCGCTCCATTTGTTGTACTATTTATGAGTACGACATTAAATATTAATTGTTATAGAACGTATCCTTAGCTAGGTATCACAATTGAAGGAGTGAATGCGTTGCAACTCTTATCAACTTGACAACAATTTTCATCAATTTTGATCAGTCAAATAACTGGGTAAGTCTTCTTGACATGGTCATTTGCCATATTGAAATTTGAAAGTACTTATCTAGTAAAATTTTACATGTTTAACTAAATCAGAATTATATGTTACATAGTGGATATGATATTTTTATTTATCAAAAGTATTTCAAATTTTTTATACAAAGACAATGCAATGAGAACATGTTTGGATATATAATAAGAACTTACCTAGACGTGGAGGATTAACCGATGAGTTTTGTGCTAGGTTGGAAATGTTTTTGGACTTTGCTAGTAGCAAAGTTGAGTTCATGGACGGAAATAAGTTAAGGTGTTCATGTAAGAAATGCTGTAATGGTTAGTTTCTTGTGGTTGATAAAGTTAGAGAACATTTTTGTAAATTTGGGTTTACTCCGGACTACTAGAATTGGACTTACTATAGTGAAACGTTTATTTCTAATGAAGGATATGGACGGAGTCACCAATTTTTTGAGGGGGAAGAATATAGCTATATCAATTGATTGATGCAATTGCTCATAATTTCGGATGGAAATTGAACCATACAAGTACAAGTACAAATTTCACTTCTATGGATGACCAAATGGGTCCTAATCATGAACCACCATTTGAAGATATAGGAGTAACAAGATTTGATAAGAATGTGTGTAATCAGTTCCGTGAAGTGTTGCGAGCAGCGGATGAACCTTTATGAGCAAGTTGTGACAACCACACTAAGTTGTCTGTGATAGCAAGAATGTTAAATATCAAGGCAGAGCATACTTTGTCTGAGAATTGCTTCAGCTCTTTTGTTGAAGTAATGCAAGAAACACTGCCTCTTGATAATGTAATGCCAAGTGATTTTACGATATGAAGCAGTCAGTTGATGACTTAGGTCTTCCAGTTGAAAGAATTGATGTATGTATCGGTGGTTGTATGTTATATTGGAGAAATGATGAAAATGCAGATGTTGTAAATTTTGTACCGAACCTAGGTACAAAATTAACAGGACGCAAGGTTGTACTTAGAAACGGCTACCACACAAACAATTGTTTTATCTGCCATTAATTTCCAGATTGCAAAGGCTTTATGCGTCTAAAGTCATTGCTGACCACATGACTTGGCATGCAAATTATCAAACAAAAGAGGATCTAATTTGTCATCCTTTATATGCATATGCATGGAAACATTTTGACAGAACATACCCATAATTTGCGATGGAGCCTTGAAACATCATGTTAAGTCTATGTACTGATAGATTTGTTCCTTTTGGAAAAACGGGAAAAACATATTCATGTTGGCCTGTAATCTTAACTCCGTACAATCTTTCACTTGGTATGTGCATGAAAACACCTTATATATTCTTGGCATTGATCATGCCTAGCTCGAAATATCCAAAAATGTTGATAGATGTGGCTATGGGTTGAATGTGTAGTTACGTATGATGTTTGTACTGATCAATCATTTGTCTTGAAGGCAGCACTTTTCATGTTTATGGTATGTTATATGGATGGAGTACAACTGGGATATTAGAATATTTAATATGTATGGAGAGATTGAAGTCATTTTGATTGAAATACGGTAAGAATGCTAGCTATTTTGATTGTCACAGACAATTTTTACTGATTAATCATTCTTTTAGAAGGAATAAAAAGCAATTTTGCAAGCATAAAATTAATAGAACACCTCCACCATTGAGGTTGAACGATTATCAACTTTTGGAGTGAGTGCATTACATTTCCACTGTTGTCGAAAACCCTAAAGTCACAATTATAGGGTAAGGAATTGCACGTAACTGGTCTAAACGCAGTATATTTTGGGATCTACCATATTAGAATACTAATCTTATTCATCATAATGTTGACATGATGCGCATAGAGAAAATATTTTCGATAATGTCATAAATACGGTGATGGATGTCATAGGAAGAACAAAAAACAACTTGAATGTAAGAAAATATATGAGAGATATTTGTGCTCGGCTAACATTAGATGTTGATACAAGCAGTATGGGACCAAAACAAAAAAAAATTTATACATTGGACAAGGATCACCGACAAGTTATTTGTCAATGGTTCAAATCTGTGCGATTTCCTTATGGTTATGCTTCAAACATTGGGAGATGTGTTAATTTGAATAAATGTAAGTTGATGGGATTGAAGAGTTATGATTCTCACATATTTATGAAACGGCTAGTCCCAATAGTTTTTAAGGAATTACTACCTAATTTCGTATGGGGCGCCATTACAGAGTTAAGTAAATTCTTTCATGATATTTACTCAACAATGTTAAAAGCATCTCATATGGAGAAGTTAGAGCGAGACTTTCCAAAAATTCTTTGCAACTTAGAAAGGATATTTCTGCATTCGTTTTATGATTTTAATGGAGCATCTTTTAGTTCACTTGCCTTATGAGGCCAAAGTTGCAGATCCCGTCCCATTTCGATGGATGTATCCATTTGAGAGGTAATATATATTTCAAATTTGCCCTTATGCACTTTATTATACATAATTATGTTAAACTAGATTCTTATATGCTGAATAAAAATGTGAAACAAAAGAACCATGTTGAAGCTTCAATTTGCAATGCATATATGGTGGAAGAAGTTACTATGTTTGCATCATATTATTTTGAGCCACACGTGTAGTGTAAAAGGCGGAGAGCGGGTAGGAACAATGAGGGCCTAATTGATCCAAATTGTAAATTATTCTCTATTTTCAACTATCTTGATCAATCAAGCAGCGCATGTAAGTTTTGTTACTTAACCTGCCAAGAATGGCGGACAGCCCATACATATATTTTATTGAATTCCTCATAAGTATATCCATACTTCGAGTAAGTGTATTTACATATATATACATATATATTCATGTTGGCATGTTGATTTGATCACATGTGTAAACATGTCAATTTTTTTTGTATCAAAATTTTCCAAACATCAATGTGTGGACTACCATCGAATGAGTTTGACCATTTGTGCAATGAAAATTTTGCAGCCTAGTTCAAAACACATGTAAGTTGTGCAATTCATACCATGATTCTCTCCATAATTTAAAACTATTGCGAATTGACTTTGTGTATGTCACAATATTAGGTTCAGAGTATTAATGAAATTGTTGAAGAGTAAGGCCTGATATATCATCTGTAATTGGGTCCAAAATCAAGAGTACGAAGTTGGCCAGCATATTTAATAAACGGGTATAAATTTCACACTCAAAAATATAGAATGGGAAAAGCCACAATGAATAGTGGTGTATGTGTCCAATCTTCAAATTGTGACAGTTTGGAAGATGATTTTTATGGTTTGTTGAATGAAATCATAAAGGTAGAGTTTCCTGAACCATTAATGCGGGTTGTCTTATTTAAATGCACATGATTTGACCCCGTCAAAGGAATGAAGGTGCAAACGAAGTTTAATTTGGTTGAAATAAATCAAAAGAGAATACACATGACATATGAACCATTTATCTTAGCACAACAAGCAATTCAGGTACATTATACATCGTATCCTAGTTTGAAACATGACAAAGTTGATTGGTGGGCTGTATGTAAAATTAAAGCACGTAGAAAAATTGAGGAACATTGAAAGGATACAACATATTAACAAGAGGAAGTTTGTAACCCTGTTGACACTGATGAATATAATATTTCAAATTTACGAGATCCATATGGAGCCATGATAGATGTTGATCCAAATGAAATTGGCCAATCATTTGTCCAAAGTGATGAAGAATTTGAAGCTGAGACAGAAGACAAAGATGAAGATGAAGTCAGAGATGACGAAGAGGAAGACAGAGACGGAGATTTTTCTGATTTTTGGACTGTGAACGATATGTACAAATTCATCATTATTTATGGAAATTTATGCTATTGATGACAGGAGCCTACATAAAGGTGTTGTACTTAATAGTGGATGTGCTGCTCATTATTGTTTTCAAATTTAATATTCCGAACTTTATTTTAGATATTTGTAGTTTTTTTTTTCAGGGGATAAAAATGTAAATTACAAATCACATGTTTGACCCATGAATAATTTTGCTACGAAATTAGCTACGACCGATAATTCCATATCCAATTAGCAACGATAATAATGACAGAATTCATTACTATCGATAATTTGCTGCGAATCTTGTAATCCGTAACTAAATTTAGCCACATAAATTATATGTCGTCGCCATTTGCCGACGAAAAGTAATGTCATGGCTAATTTAGTTTCTTCATTAGCCACGAAATGAAATTACTGTGGCCAAATAGCGACAATTGACATGGAAATTAGCGACAGAATTTTCAGTCGTTGCCAATTGCCCACACCAACCAAAAGTGACTTAGTCGCTAAATTTTCATCACTAATTGGCGACGAAAATGTAAGCTGTGACTGATTCCGTGGCTATTCACGTGGGGAAATTTGAGGACCGTCCATTTTGCTCGCCTCTACCCTCTCGATTGTTATAAATGTTCCCAACCCTAAAACCAATACCTGACCATTTCCTCTTACATGCCCTAACCCTTCACCCTACAGCAGATCAAGCGATTGCCTCTCATCCACCACCGGAGAAACTCATCAGTAAACCCACAGCTCTCTCTCGCTCTCTCACTATGTATCCATTGTTGAAGGTCGCACTCGCCGGAGGGTGAAGGGGTCAAGGCTTCCACGCAAAGGGCGGTGACAATTTAATTCAAACGACAAGGAGTTTTAGGAGAAGTTCTCTATGGTGACACTTATTTGCCTTGCTAGTTCGATGCATTTGTTAATAGTTGCTAAGAATCGACAACTCTAAACAAAATCTTTCAAAAAATTATGCCTTTTCAATAAAAAAAAGCCGGATGCTTGGGACTACTTTAATTTTTTTTTATTGAAAAGGACAGGGATCGACTTCTATAAAATATTGGATAACTCATCGGTCGGCATATTCGGTCTTCTACTTTAGTCGATCATCATATAATGACAAAAGAGCGCCCATCATATATTATACTGTCGGATAAGCCAATGTCGTTGTCTTTCTGTTGTCTAGTAGGGTGCTGACTTTACTGTATTTGGCATATTTTCAAGGATGTAGACATTAGGGTTATGACATTTGAATGCAAAATTTTCTTGTTGCTACTCATTGTCTTTCATTTCCATTCGAAGCAATATATCATGGATAATTTATTATAGACCGTGAATGATGGTGATGCAATGAACTTAAACGGCCTAAAAAATACATACACAAACTGATGAGGGTCGAACCATATTTTGAAAATATGTTATTGTTTTTTATTTTCATAGTTAATGAGACATTGAGGCTGACCCATGAATTATATACAATGGGTTGATTACGGATATAAATTTTGACCTTTTCAGGCTTTGAGTACAAGTCAGGAACATGTCGATGCTAGCGTAGAATCGTTCCAACATCCGCATCAACTCGGTTGGCCAGGTCAAGGAGTTTTGCAAGCAGTTCTTACCAGCTTCAATTGTAAAAATGGTAAGCTTTCAAATTAGTGCTACTTATATGTGTCCAACATTCATATTTATTAAGATAGCATTGGCTAAACTTGTAAACTTTTGGTAGTATCAATGTCGCGGTCGAGGTCGTCGCGAAGGTGGTGGCGTAAGAATAGCCAATACCTCTTCCCCTTCCACTGCCTCATCCTCATCCCTTACCTCTTTCCCCGCACTTACAACAACCCCTCAACCACCAACACATGCCGATATTGGCACCCCTTCAGACCAGAGAGAACATACACACAGTGGCCCTGCCTTCGACCCTCTACCTCAAATGCACACTCATACATATCAGAGGTGAACTGAATCTCGTCAAGTTGAACCTTCTTTGGTAGCATACTCGGTTCATGAGGGGAACACAAGTCAAGAAGATAACTGATGCATGTTAGAACTATATGAAAATTCGTAAGTACTTTAATACATGTTTAATTGTGAGAAATATTCTAAGTTTTATATATGGATGTCAACTAAGCATAGGCAAAATGGATGCAGGTTCTCGGAGGGTAATTACATAGTGAGGCAGCTTAATAAAATCATCAGTGGATATTGGTAGGGGTCGTTTACTACATAAACTAGTGCTCCATATGATATAAAGGATGTGTGGTGGAGTGAATTTCAAGCAAGTTTTGTCCTTTTATTTTTGTCCCAAAGTAAGTTCAATGTGACATAAACTAATATATCTATTTACATTGTCTTGGTTGCATCGGAAGTTTAGGTGGGAGACGAAGGATGACATTGATATTAAAAAAAATTCAAGAAAAAGGTTGGGGATCACATATGTAATGTGATGAACAAATCAAAGGCTAGTCAAAATAGGCCAGACTACATTGTAAAAGAAATTTGGGTAGACATATAGAAAGTTTGGAAAATAAGAAAGCATAAGCAACTAAGCGAACAAAATAAGATGAATAGAGTATTCGGTTCGAGTGAAGGGTCTGAAATGTATGTTGGGGGCTCACTCAGTATTGGGGAGCACAGAAAATGCATGGTAAGTGGTCTAAACATGTTGTGAGGACCTATTTTTTGGGAGATGGTCATTGTTGTTGTCATTTTTGTTGGCCAAGGAATTGGGTCATGAGTTGACATATATCGCGACATTTCAACGCACATTCCAAAAGAAATACAAGACATGGACTAGCTAACGAGCAAGAAGTGTTAAGGTTTTACGGGTCTTTCTTTATAAGTTATGTACGGTTTATAAATCTATCTAATAATTGTGGTAGGCAAGTTAAGTTATTTTAAGTGATTTTGTTAATATAGGAAAAGTTAGATGAACTTTGTTTGAGTAATGCTTGTGAGACTGATGGTTCTACCCCTTTTGACCAATCATTGGATAACATTAATTTATGGGTGGAGGCAGCTAGTGGGGTAAAAAGAGGTAAGATTTATGGCCTAGGATTCTTGGCAAGAGTATTCACACCAAATACTCCCGGATCATCATCTTTCGGAGTGGCTGGTTTGAGGAGGCCACGAGAACAAGATGATCGAGATGAAGAAATGAGCCAAATGAAAAGACAACTTCAACAAAAATACGTTGAAATGAGAGCGGTCAAACAACAAATGGAACTCATCATGCGATAATTGAACATCCACGGCATTGCAGTGCCTCCTATACAATCACCTACTTCCATAGGTGATCAGGATGATGACCCAAATATAGATGCTGATGATGATGAGAATGAGGATGAGGATGCGACACAAACACCTTCATTAGGGTGAGGTTCCTCTTCCCTCTACAATAATCAAATGGGTTCATGCGCCTTTTTAACTTAGCCATGACATATGTTATTTTACATGTGTTTTTCTTTATAACAATGCATGTTGTACCATAGGTTTTGGCTTGACAAGAAAATTCCTGATGGTTATTTGATGAATATTTGACTGTCGACGAGTATTGGGATTTTGCACATACTAGTAATTAACGTTGGGCTTGATAGTATCTTTCTTCCTTTTCATTTTTTTTCTTATGTAAAGTGTGCTAAGTATATTTAGATTGACTTTCTTTTTAGGTCTGAAGAAATGGAGACACACAACTCACAGGAAGAGCATAATGGAATAGATCTACAAGCAGAGAGGCAACTGATTAAAGATTGAGTCTATTGTTTTTTTAGATTCACAGGTGTTTACTGCGCATTAGTTTTGAGAATACATGAGTATGTACGGGTTTTTTAGTTGTTGGCAATATATGGTATTAGGACATGTCTACTATGTTGACTTGCTATTTACAGTTTTATATTTCGTATTGTTTATATGCCTGGGGTGTCGGCATGTTTGGGGCGAAGTGGATTAGTGTTTGACTATGATATTTTAGTAAATGGTAGTTTGTGAACTTGTTTTGGCATTTGCCCTGTGTATAAATTGTGTTTATAGCAAGTTGGACATACACAAATTTATAAATTGTCAAGAAAATTGTTCCGGGAACAATTTTGATAATGTCACAAAATTTGAAAGGGCGACAAAATTCGATCATACACACATCCCAGAAAGTCGGAATTTTTTGGACAATTTGTGGCCTACGACAAATTTGCTCGAAAATGAGTCACGGCAAATTTGACACGAATTTGGATATGTTGTTGCTAAATGTCTCATTTGGCGACGAACAAGCAATGCTGAATCAAGTGAGGCGTTGGCCACGAAATTGGTGACGACATATTTCGTTGACAAATTTAGCCACGACCTTTGCGACGAAAATAAGTATGCAACTTAGAGACGAAAGTGGTGGCGTGTTAATGTTGTTGCAAATTTTGTCACAGAATTAGCTACTATATGTTGTCTAGCCATGAACCTAGCAACGTCACTTATTGCATAGCGAATTTTTGACAATTTCAGTTACGCATATATTGTCGTCGACAATTAAGCGTTGCAAATTGCCACGCAATTAGCAACGTATTTTACCCACGATTTTAGCTATACAAAAAACTATTTATGTAGCAAATTTGCAACACATTCCACTGCGAATTTTTCTCCACGTAATTAGTGACGAACAAGTTTTGCGGGTAATTTAGTCACAAAAATAGTTATGAGAAAATTCCGTCACTACATAGTGACGGCATATCAAATTTTGATGGCTAATTTTTTGCGACAGTGTTTTCGCTGCAGACATGGTGTCGTGGCTAAATTCGTGGCTAAGTGTCTTTAGCCACGAATTTAGCCAAAAAATCCGTGACAAATTCCAAAGCGAAATTATAGTTTTTTTTTTTGTAGTGGTTCCCTTTCTAAGGCCTCCATCACCGATTCACTCTTAGAGCTAGGAAAGATATACGTTATTATCTTGAAGGTAAGCCTTCGAAGTTTAGCCAAGAACTCAATTTGCCCCGATCATTGACCACTTGTCAAGCGCAACCAGTCGTGACCTTTCTAAATGATGCAACCTAGGGTTTAGTTAATGGACTATTAGGATTAATACATATCTGGAGCTCTCTTAAGCTCATAACAATTCACAGTTTAGAATTTAAGTTCTTTGCGGGGAAAATACTTTAAATTTGGAGTCGTCACTAATCTATATACGATTGATCAATTGAAAATCCATGTAAAGTATTGAGAGGAATACTTTATCCTTACAAACAAGAGAGTCAGGGATTAAGGATCTGGTTATGGTAGATTAATTTATCACCATTTTAGTACCATTTTATTTCATAAAAATATTCTGGCAGACAGTTTGAATTACGTTTATTTCTAACCACCTAACATGTAAGGTGATCATGTGGGTGTGTGAACATTACTCAACACTTATTAATGAAAGCATTAATAAATTATGGAGATAGGAATGATAGACTTACCTTGGTAGTAACATAAGCATATGCAATGTTAGTAAAAATCAAGTAGCAATTCTAATATGGTTTTCACTAACACGCATTATCAAACAATGTTCTTTTTAGCCTTTCACTTTTTTCAACGAAATGCAATGTTATGTAATGCATGCAATATGCAATTAGACCAAATGAAATTATTCTAACAATAACATGCATAATTGTTTAAATTATCTTAGCATGAAAGTCATTTATTTTAAATAACCTAATCTAACGACGTGCAACATGAACATTCAACTTTATTAAATGTCATGCAGTTGCTAATTAACCTTAAATGTAATTTATATGAGATGGAATTCTAATAAATTCAATCTAGCACTTAAATTAACATGCAAATTATTCTGCATGACATGTAACTATTTGATTAATTAAACTTAGCTTGCAATTCTAAATATTACGCTAAGCTTAATTAATACTATACTAGGTACATTCAACTTAATAAAAAACTATATGACATGCAAGTATAATTAAATTAAAGATTAAAGTACGTGGTATGTGTTATCAATTAAATGGCAGATAGTATGATATGCAATTTACATCACTTAACCCATGATGCAACTTATACGACATGCATCTGCTATATTCTTTTTATGTTAGATTTAATAAATTAGGCTCACATAATACACAGTTAATTAAGCTTAGCTCAATACTTAGAATCGTATGCTAGGTTTATTTAATCAATGATCATGTCACACAACATAATTCCATGTTAGATTAAATTAAGTAGAATTTAATGTCAGAAAAATTGCATATTAAATTAATTAGAAACTGCATAACATTTAATTTATCATGTCCTTTATTAGAATTAAGCTATTGAAATAAATGCCTTCCATGTTAAGATAGTTTGAATAATGCGCATGTCATTAGTATAATTCATTTAGCATAATTGTACAATGCATGCATTGCAATCAGTGGATTTGATTAGATAAAGTGAAAAACCAAAAAGAGCATTGTTTCTCAATGTGTATTAGTAGAAATTTTATTAGGCTTATTGCTTGAGTTTTCATTAACACTTTAGATGCTTATGTTGTCGTCAAGGTAAATCCACTCTCCTTTTCTTCCTAATTTATTTAACGCTTTTATTATTGAGTATTAGATAAATCTTTGTGCACCTGCGTAATCACCTCACATGTTAGGTGGTCAAAATTGAAATTGATCTAAGCTACTTACCAAAGTATTTTTATTAAGTAAAATAATATCGAAAGCAATACATTAATCTAGTGAAACAAAGTCGTTGATCTCAAACTCTCTGGTTCGTGGGGATAATGTATTCCTCCCAATATTTTACATGAGTTTGTAATTAATCCACCGCAAATAAATTAGTGGCGATTCCTAACTGAAAATCTTTTGTATACTAAGAACTTAAACTCTAAATTACTAATTGGTATGAGCTAAGAAGAGCTCGAGTTACCTTTATTCCTAATAATATATTAGCCAACTCTTAGGTGGTGTATTGTTTGAGGATGTCGCATTGGTACCCCATAAATGCACTTCGATCTTTAGCTACACAGCTATGGCTCCTAGGATGAGATTCAATAAGTATTACGATGCTAGGAAAAAAAATTACTAAAAGCAATATAGTAATTGGGTACCTCTTTCGGCCTATTGCATTCTCGAGCAAAGTGATCAAAATTTGTGGTAATTACAACATTTCATCTTGACCTTCTCCTTCCTCCCACTATGTTCTCGAATCAAAGGCTTTTAGCTCTCTTGGGTGCCTAACGAGTCTCTTTCCTTTTGTTATTGAACTCATAGTTCCTTTTGCACTTGAACTTTGAAGCTCTGCATTTAATAACATAATCATGTGTAAAGAATCTAGTGGCCTCTAGGTGCTTATCCTTTAACTTCAGAATGACACACTATATCATTAAAAGTCTCTAATGTAATTATTATATTATTGTTGATTTTCATATGCTCCCGACTTTCAAAAAGAATTTTGACAATAGCCTAAACTTATTGTTCATAGCTAAGGTATGACTTATTGTCCTTATCTTTCATATCATGTTTGGATCTCCCAAATGCTGTCTCACGGTATTATTTTGGTGCTTTTGATAGGTGTCAAACATGATAGTGATTCTTCAAGCTAATGGGTTGTAAATGTCCAAGACATTTAGCTTGTTTAAAAGATATGTATGCTATCTTGAACATAAAGCTTTCGTAAAGATGTCCGCTGGCTGCTTCAAAGTGTTTACTCCATATGTTTTAATTATGCATTCCTTAATCTTCTCATGAGTGAAACAACAATCCATTTCAATATGTTTTGTTCTCTCATGTAAAACAGGATTTGTTGTGAGTTTTATGGCAGCTTCATTGTCACAAAACAAGGTAGTGGGTCCCTTGATTTGTACACCAAGATCTGATAGAAGTCCACGTAACCAGATAATTCACACATAATTTTAACCATTGCCCTGTATTCTACTTCTGCTGAAGATAAGGAGACAATCACTTGTTTCTTGGTCTTTCAAGATAAAAGTGATTATCCTAACTTGATGCAAAAACTAGTTATAAATCTTCGTTTCATGGGACATGTGGCCCAATTGGACTCACAATAAACATTCATTTCCGTATTATAGTCCTTTGAAAAAAGGATTCCCAAACCTAGGTATTGCTTTAAATATTTGACTACTTTCAAGGTGGCAATCATGTGAGAATGCTTAGGTCGATGCATAAATTGGCTGAGATTCTGCACGACAAAATAAATATCTGGTCTACTCATGGTAAGATAGATCAACTTACCTACAAGCCTTTGATAACTGGAAGGACCTCAAGTAATGGATCCTATGAAGATGGTCCACCATCACGCTCTATTGTAGTAAGATTGAGATTCCGTTCCATTGGTATGACCGCAGGCTTGCAATCTGATAATCCTACTTCATAAATAATCTCTAGAACAAACTTCCACCGGCTAAGGGAAATTTCCAAGTTTGAGCGACCTATTTCTATCTAAAGGAAGTATTTAGGTGTGCCCAAATCTTTGATGTGGAACGTCATATGAAGATAAGACTTTAACTCACCAATGACACTTTTATCATTTCCCATAATAAGTATATCGTCCACATATATCATCGGATAAATACATGACGTACCTCTCATCCATGTGAACAAGGCATAATCATGTTTGGACTGCTTGAAACCAGTAGCTTCAAGGGTTTTGGTGAATTTGACATTCTATTGTCGTGATACTTGTTTGAGACTATATAAGGATTTTTGGAGACGACATACTCCCTTCTCCCCTTGTCTCTGTAATCCAGGTGGAAGATCCGTATCGATTTCCTTGTCAAGATCACCATGGAGGAATGCATTGTGGACATCCATTTGATGAAGATTCCAATTACGACAAGTAGCAACCGCGAAGAAAGTGAACAGTGACAGCCTTAGCCACCGGGGAGAAAGTTTCGTGATAATCAAAAGTTAGGAGATCTATAGCCACAAGACATGCCTTAAATCGTTCTACAAATCCATCGGCCTTGTGTTTAATTTTGTACACCCACTTGCATTTGACAGCTTTGCGATGGGGTGGT
This sequence comes from Melaleuca quinquenervia, assembly GCA_030064385.1. NCBI lineage: Eukaryota > Viridiplantae > Streptophyta > Magnoliopsida > Myrtales > Myrtaceae > Melaleuca > Melaleuca quinquenervia. Next base: position 9,429,587 of record CM057721.1, on the reverse strand, counting down.
TGTGTGGTTGGTGACTAAGGAGTAGAGTTTATCAGCCATAGCCTTTTGCCATCGTGGATCCCATACCACCTCACGATAAGAAGGAGGGTTGTGTTCCTTGAAAGCATGACTAACACAACTAACACAACATCTGTGTTCCTGAGAAATATGATCAAAAGAAACATAAGAGGCGATCAGATGAGAAATAACTGAAGAACCAAGAGAAAAGCATATATAGTCCTGAGTCCAAGTCGGAGGCCTAGTAGGACGACTAGAGCGTCGCGGTGCAAGTGGAGGGGGTGATGCCATAGAAACTTGATCAAAAGATGGCAAAGCCATAGAAGCATCATCAGAAGAAGGCGAGCCACATGATCATCATCGGAAGAGGTTGTAGGAGGATCCAGTGTGGAATTGACAAAGTCGCCAGGGTTGCCTTGGTCACTAGGAGCCGAAGTAGTAGAATTGGAAGTCGGCGGAGATAGTGGCAAAATAGGTGCTGGTTGCACAATATCGCCTAGCATAATAGGTGTTGGATGCACATTATCCTCTTCTAGCAACATTGATGGATGAGACCAAGAATCGAACGCTTCAGAAGATGATTTCAAATGTTGAAAAGGAAATTGATCTTCATGGAAAACAACATCCTTGCTGAT